>PISX010000895.1:0-229432 GCA_004024625.1 Mellivora capensis
AAAAAAAAAAAAACTCTATGCATCAAACAACAGAGCTTCAAATACATAAAATAAAACTAATAGATCTGAAAAGAGAAACACACTATTATAGTTGGAGACTTCAACACCCCACTCTTACCAGTTGATAGAACTACTAGACAGAACACCAACAAGGATATAGAATTCAATAATATGATCAACGCATAGGGCGTAATTGACATTTACAGAACATTCCACCTTGGTATAGCAGAATGCACATTAGTTTCAAGAGTCCCTGGAATGTTCACCAAGATAGACCATAATATGACTTGTAAAACAATTTTAAAATGAAAAAGAATTGAAATCATACAGAATATACTCCCATCCATAATGGGAGTTAAAATAGAAATCAACAATAGGAGGACAACAGAAAAGCTTTCAAACACACGTAAATTTAACAATACAGTTCTAAATAATCCATGGCTGGTACATAGAACTGAATAAAAATGAAAATACAACATATTGAAATCTTGGAAACACATCTAAAACAATGCTGGAGGGAAATTTATAATCCTAAATGCTTATATTTGAAAACAGGAGAGTTCTCAAATCAAGAATCTAAGTTCCTATCTCAAGAAACTAGAAAAAGAAGTGCAAAATAAACCCCAAGCAAGCAGAAGGAAGGAAATAGTAAAAATAGAGCAGAAATAAATGAAATTTTGGTAAGGGGACTAACAGAGAAAATTAATGAAACAAAAAGCTGGTCCTTTGGGGAAAACCCAATGTCGAACAAGACAAAGGTAAAAAGAGAAGACACAAATCGCCAATATCAGTAATGAAGAAGGGAAAACCACAACAGATCTTTCAACCACTAAAAGAATAATAAAGAATACCATGAACAACTTTATGATCATAAATTCAACAATTTAGAAGAAATAGACCAATTCCTCCAAAACCACAAACTATCATAACTCAGCCCAGATTAAGTGGGTAATTTGAATAGTTCTAGAACACTAAAAGGAATTGAATTTATAATTTCAAAGCTCCTGAAAAAAGTGTCACTGGAGACTTTTACCAAAGATTAAAAGAACTCACACCAATTTTATAGAAAAGTGAAGAAGGAACACTTTGCAACTCATTTCATGAGGTCAGTATTTCCCTGGTATCAAAACCAGACAAAATCAGGAAAGACAAAACAAAACAAAAACCTACAGATCAATATATCTCATAAATTTATGTAAAATCCTCCATAAAATATTAGCAAATCAAATCCAGAAATGTATCAAAGGAACACTACACTACCACCAGTGAGATTACATATTAACAACTTAAAGAAGAAAATTCAAATGATCACTAATTTATACAAAAAGAGCATTTGACATAATTCAACACCCAATTATGATAAAAACTCTCAACAAACTGGGAATAAAGGGGAACGTTGTCAACCTCATAAAGAGCATCTACAAAAATCCTGCAGTTAACATCATGCTTAATGGTCTCTCACCACCCTTACTCAACATAATAATGGAAGATCTAGTCAGTGCAATAAGGAAAAAAAAAGAAAAAAATATATACAGATTGGAATAAACATAAAACTGTTTGCAGAGGAGAAGAGTGTCTACACGGAAACCTCCAAGAAATCTGCAAACAAACTTCTAGAACAAATAAATTAGTCCATTAAGGTCATAGGATACAAAATTAATGCATAAAAGTCTATTTTATTTCTGTATGCCAATAAGAAACATGTTCAAACAAAATTAAAAGTGCAATACCATACACATACATAATTACTCTACGAAAATTAAATACGTAGGTGTAAATTTAACAAAACAAGTAAGGATCTGTATGCTGAAAATTACAAAATGCTCATTTAAAAAAAAAAAAAGACCTAAATAATTGGAGAGATATACCATGTTAATGGATTGGAAGATTCAATATAATAATGTTTTCAATTCTCCCTGAACTAACCTATAGGTATAAAAAATAATTCCTGTCAAAATCCTAAAAAAAAAAGTTTTATATAAATAGGCAAGCTTATTCTTAAGCTTATACAGAAAGCAAGAGTCCCTAAAGTAGCCCAAACAATTTTGAAAACAAAGAATAAAGGAGAAGGAGTCATTCTTTATGATATTAGGGTCTATCATATGCTACAATAATCAAGACTGCACAAGAGGACCTAGAAATAGATCCACACAAATACCCACTTAGTTTTTGACAGAGAAAAAAAATAATTGAATAAAAGAAAGGCAGCTTTCTAAAAATAAGTAAATAAATAAAAGATACTGGAAAATTGGAAATCCATATAGGAGAAAAAATGAACCTCAACCTAAATCTCATTCCTTATGCAAAAATGAATTCAAGGTGTTTCTGGCTGGCTCAGTTGGTGGAGCATACGACTCTTGACCTCAGGACTGTTAGTATAGAGATTGAGCATAGAGATTACTTAAAAATAAATCCTTTTTTAAGAAATGAACTCAAAATGCATCATGGACTTAAATACAAATTGTAAAAATATAAAATTTGGGGGGATAAATAGAACATCTTTGGGACCTAGGACTAGGGAAACATTTCTTAGATTTGTTACCAAAAGCACAATCCAGAAAAATAAAAATTTATAAATTGGGCCAAATGAAAATTTTAAAAACTTGGCTCTGTGAGTGACCATGTTGAGATGAAAAAGCAAATTACAGGACTGGAGAAAATATTTGCAGATCATATATCCAATAGAGGACTCATATCTAAAATATATGTGAAGAACTCCAAACTCAACATTCCAAAATATCCAATTAGAAAATAGGCAAAAGACTTGCATAGATTTTCTTTTCACTGAAGAGGATATATAGACTGCAAATAGGCCTATAAAAAGATGTTCAACATTATTAAGCATTAGGAAAACTCAAATTAAAATCATATGTCACTATGTACCTATTAAAATGGGTAAAATTAAAAAGCAGTTACAACACCAAATGCTGGCAAGGATGAGGAAAAACTGAATTACTCATACATTGCTGGTGGGAATGTAAATGGCACAACCACTCTAGAAAATAGTTTGCAGTTTCTTTTAAAACTAAAAATGGGCTTACCTACAACCAGCAGACCCACTCTTGTGTATTTAATCCCAGGTGGTAGGAGTGGGGGGGAGGATTTATTTTTATGTAGAAACTTATGTAGAAGACTTAAAGAAATTTAAAGCAGCTTTTTTCATAAGAGCCAGAAAGTGGAAATAACCGAAGTATCCTTCAATGGGTGAATGGTTGCAGAAACTGTGGTACCTCGAGATCATGGAAGCCCATTCAGCAATAAAAAGGAACAGACTGTTGCTACAAGCAATAAGCTGGGTGAATTTCAAGGAAATCATGTTGAATGAGTGAAAAAGTCAGTCTCAAAAGGATATAAACCACATGATTCCACTCCTAGGTTACAGAAATAATACAATCACAGAGATGGAGAACAGATTAGAGTTTGCCCAGGTGAGGAAAGAGAGTAGACGTGACCATGACATGACAGTAACATGGTGGAGCTTTGTGGTGGGGTTTCAGTTATGTGTCCTGTTTGTGGTGGTAGCTACGCAAAGCTGCATATGACAGAATTGCATACAGCTACACACACACACACACACACACACACACACTCTCACAAGGACCTGTATACTGATGCCATGTGAATAAGCTCTGTGGACTGTACCAATGCCGGTTTCCTGGTTTTGTTATTATGCTATAGTCACACGAGATGTTAACTTTGAAGGAGATTGGGTGAAGGCGCGCCAAACTTCCCTGCACGTTTCCTTGGAGCTCCTTGTGAATCTATATAGTTATTGCCAGATGAAAAGTTAAAAATATTCATAAGTGCTATTTGAAATATTTGCTTCAGGAAGAAACACATATTCTTCAGCACTTATGTTCATTATTTTTCTCTAGAATTTCCCAGAAAAACAGACTGTATCCAGGATACAAATGGGAAATAATAGCACAGTAAAAAGGAAGACGTCTTAAAATTACGTGGTTAATAATGACCTCGGTACACCTGAAAACTGCTCAATCTAAAATAATTTATCTGGGCTATAAGCAATAAATGTACATATATAATTATATAAAAGATATATTAATATATAATAAATATATATGTATATCAAGATATAATATATAAAGGCAGTCTTTCAGCTACTTCATTGGTCCCCCTCTCCTAGGTGGACATAAAGACAGAACAAAGTGGTATGGACTGAGGATGGTAAACCTGAGTTTGAAGAAAGGTGGCCCGTGCCTTTGGAGATGGCATCCAGGCATTGAGGAGCAAACAGAAGGGAAGGACGGGAAACCTGCTTTGAGGAATGAGCTAGAAGGAGCTGTGTAAGAAGACAGCAACCCGCTCTTAGTGCCTACGTCGTATAAAACATCAGACAGGTCACTCTGTCAAATAAATAAAAAAAATTTAAAAAAATTAAAAAACATTAGACCGGGGCCACCTGGGGTGAAAAAAGCAGAAAGAAAACTGGAATGAGGAAGAGACTGAGAAAGAAAATCCTCTGGAGTCAGAACTCAAGGCTCTGAGAAAGTCACAGAAAAAGAAGAAAAAGCAGGTCAAGCAGCCAGGTAGGAGTCATAACAACTGTTACTATCTTACTGTGTGAGATACTTCCCTTCCAGTGAGAGACAGAAACACAAACTACTCTGGCCACCTGGATTATGTTACCATTTAATTGTTTGCCTAGAATTAAATGGTTTGAGGGACTAGGAGATCCCAGAACCTTGCTCCTTTGTACTCACTGTCTGAAATAAATTGTCCTGTTTGCCAATTTGCTTTTCCACAAAGAGAGGCTCCATCCTGTCTCTGATTTTTTTTTTCAAAAGCCTATTTCTGCATTTTAAAATTCATTTTCAAGACTCTATTTAGCTGAGATGAGAGTAAAACCATTTAATGACTAAAGTTTGGAATCTAAGTAGATGAAATTATTTATGTAGACCATTAGAAATACATGAGTGGCCTCCCTGGCTTCCTGTCTAGGGAAAGCTTATCGTTAAATATGTTTCCTAGCCGTTACCAAAACTGATCCAACACCCAGTTCAACCTTCCACAGACCCTCATTTATATTTCCAAAAACAATAGCACTTTTCGGCAAACAATGAACATACTTGTGATGGGTTTAAATTAGAATTCATTTGGAATTTGTGAATATGGGGATATTCTGGGAAAAGTCCAGAAAAAAAAAAAATCCTGCCAAGGGTTCAGCAAACAGTTGCATAACCCTCTTTTTATCTGGGGTGTTGACCCAGCCATTCATTCCATGTTTGCCGTGGTGAGTTCAGCAAAGCTGGTTCCCACGGCAACCGTAATCCCTGAACAGAGCCTGCTCCACTGGTGGTCAGTTACGACAGGCCTTGTCCTGTCAGTGTCCCGCCGACTGAATGGAGAGACGGAAACAAGCACCTTCAGTAAACATGACCCAGTGAGGGTGGTGGCCTCCAGCTTACTGCAGTGAGCCACCTGGAAGGCTCCGGAAGAACCCGGGCAGGGACACAGGCAAGCCACCTCCCGAAGGAGTTCCTTTCAAAGAGGGTCTCTTAGTTGGGGGGTTGAATGGCCTAAAACTATCCCATCCATCCCATCTCAGGGCCAAGGAATGATCTTTGGGTCGACGGACCTTTTTGGATGACTATGGCCATCGATGAATTTGGGACGCTCAAAGGGAAACAGTTTACAGTTAGTTTCTTACCGAAATCTACAAGGCAGAGATGGGGAGGAGGGGGGTGAGAGCAGGGAGCAGACCCGCTGGACTCCAGCTGGCTGAGGGCAGGCACGTGCTGAGTGGGGACCATCAGCACATGACCCGTCCCCGCAGGGCCAGCCAGTGCCCTTCATTAGGCACAGCCCTCACTCAGCTGCATGCAACCAAGGGCCGCTGGAGCAGGGCTGCGTGGGAGGCCCTGGAACCCCAAGGAAGCGTCTTGAAAGTTCGGAACTCACTGGCCATCACAGACTTACTTGCCTGGTTTCCCAGCTCCCCTTCCATTCGTATTTACTGAGTGAGTCGTCCGGTGCCAGCACACTTTTGACCGCTCACGAAATTCACACCTGCGTCCCAGTTGATAACCAGAGTCCCACAAGGAACAACCAGTCCAGGCTTTGACTTCTGTAACTTCCAAATCAGTGCCCGATCTCTTTAAAATTCCTTTTGCCAAATCTCTCTCTCCAAACAGAGAGGAAAATCATTAATTTTATAATGAGACATATTAACAGGAAGAGTGGATTTCAACGGGAACGTGGTTCTCTGTTCAGGGGCACTGCGTTCAGTCTGTTTACCTAAACCGGACTGGACTGTGTACTCACTTACTTGTTATATTGAGAATTGCTTATAGCCGTGGTTCTCACCTGGTTGTGCTTCAGAATCATCTGGAGAACTTGGATATACAGGTGCCAGGTCACATCGCAGACACATTCTCGGGGAGGAGGGGTCTCTAGATACTGGAATTTTTTATTCTGCTTTTCTGCTGTCTGAGTTGTTCTGTCTTTTCCACTTCGCCAGACAAATATGGAGATCTACATTTTCCCCCCATTGAGTTTATTACCTTAACATGGAATGGGAACTGTGTCCTAGAGGAAGAGGGGCCACAGGGCTCCTCATTCAACAGATGTTTGTTTGCCTCCTTGTTTGTTTTTTATGAAGGGGATGAGGGTTTGTACTGATTTTTTTTTTTTTTTTTTTTTGGTAAACCGAGTAAATGCGACTCCTCAGGAAGAACATTGGGGCCAATATGCATTTATCTATATTATAATTGACTTCAGCCAACAGAGGAGAGAGGGAAGGAATTATACCTATTTGGGTTCTGGATTAAGGAGGAATACTAGTTTTTATCAAGTCTTTACATATGCCACAGGTACATGCCTGTGTTTTTTGCATATTATACTCATTTTATGGTAACTTGCCTTTGGTAAGTTCTAATGCTAGGCCCATTTTACAGGTGCAGACGTGGAGGCATGAAGAAGTCCAGCACTTTAAGTCCATAGCCCTAGTAAGTGGCAGAGGTGGGGTTAGAACCCGGGTGAACAGTTCCAGAATCCTTCCTCAAACGCTTATCTCTACCGGACCCAGTGCCCTCAGATTTGCCATGAAAACTCAGCATTTTATGACTCTCCTAAGAACTCCTTGTTCAACAATATTGTCTTCCATTTAACCCAGGTGCATGTATTGTACACTGTTGCTCTAGAAGAATGCACAAAAATCAGAATTGATTCACCCCCGGAGAAATAGAGACAAAAATGCATTCTTCTTTTTCCATATAATTGGAGTCTTAGAGGACAATCTCCAAGTGTATTCTTAGGCAGAAAAATGAGTGAGGGGATGGAAGTTGAGGATGGAAGAAGGTTAGGTCACCCTGACCCTAACTCTTTATTCTACATTGAACGCTATGCTTGGCTAAGCCAAAGAAACTACCAACCAGCCCAGGTGAAAGCCTGGGGTGAGACCCAGGTGGTCTACACAAGCTCCAGGCTAACTCAATAAAGCTATTCCAGGAGACCATTGGCAGCTCCAGCCCCATCCCCAACATGCACTGGGCACATCGGCTTCCATGCCTATAAGTCACGACTCATTTCCACCATCAACAAGGGGCCACGCTCATTATTCTGCGATCACTCTGCGACAACTCCTATATTGGTCCTTACAATAAGCATATCACTGGCTAAAGCTTAGACTATCACTTTGTTGTGGTGGAATTTTCTTTAAAGATAAACAGGATGTAGAAAGTTCCAGCATGCATGTCAACAACCACAGAAACAGCCACGATCAACCACGTGGGTGAGCTACCACAGCAGTGCACCCATCACCGTCCCTTCCGAGAAGCATTTGCATGTTGGCCACAGCCAGCCCTCCCTGCTGCTAAAAGTCAAACCCCTGTTCACCAAAGAACCCGAAACAGTGAAGTCTGGTTACACATTCTCTCCAATCCAGATGTGCCAAAGAAAAAAAAAAGCAGTGGCTTGCCACATTTGAGATGTTGCCAACCTTTGAGCCTACAGAAATGGTCCTTGCAATGGTCTCAAAGACCAGCTCTGTGGATCCCTGTGGCCTCGCACAGTCCCGTAGATGAATGACCACTGGCCATCCCATCCACAGCCTGGTGGCTTGCCGCAGTCTCCCTTGGGGTACTCCCCACTTCTGCACACCATTTCTAGAGCCTTGCTGGTGTTCATTAGAACCCAGGAGAAGCTGGGAGACTGTCAAGCTCCTCACTTCTCAGTGCGGGTGCCCAGGCCCAGCCCTACTCAGACCTGTGTCGCACCTTCACTGGAGCCGGAAGCCCACCCTCACGGGCTATATAAATTTACATGTGATTTTAATCAAAAATGGGTGCATGCAATGCAACTCCTTGCCTGGGCTTGCTTTGTATAATACCCAGAACAGCGTCTGGCTCATGTGGGCGTCTCATAAGCACCATTCGGTAACAGTCTTCCTCGTCAAGCCTCAGAGCTTCAATTGTCATCGCCAACCGTGAAAGCCCTTGGCCGTTCAGTTTCCTTCTTACCCAGAAAGGCACAGCCCCCGGAAGATGACATTCCAGAACTCCGTGCGTCCCCTGCCTCCCTCAGAACTCCCTGGAGGAGTGTGATTATGGGCTCACGTTTGACTTCTTCGGAAAATAGTTTGAAAGCAAGGGAAATATCAGCAGAGTCCAGAATCATTCTGGAACGCAGCCCCCTCCCCCATCCTGGGCCCATTGTCCTCCTGGGCAGGGTGGGAGACCCGTGGTACCCGGAGCCCCCAGCACTTCACTACTCACTGCAAGGGGCTTGATCCAGTCACATGTTGAGGAAGAACTCCCGGGGAGATGAAGGCCATTACAAATCTTGCCCTCGACATGAAACGCCAGTGATTGTTTATTAAATCGCTCTTCAAAGAGAAAACACTGGCAGGCAAGTATCATTAAAATGGAAGCAAAGGGAAATGCTGTAACCTTCAACATGGCACTTTTCTCCATCAACCTCAGACCAATGCGACCGTAGCAGCCAGGAGGAACTTCTGGCCCTGAGCTCCATCAATTACCTTCATCTCAGCCCTGGGGAGGGATAATACAAACCAACCAAGTTAAGTACTTCCAAATACGGCCATCAGAGAAAAAGACCCCAAGAGCCCTTTTACCCTAACTCCAAGGTCTCAACTGCAGTTGAGGACAAATTGTATTATACATGAGTCACATTAAAACATAAAAGACATACCCTCCAGTGAAAACCTGGCACAACTTTACCGAGTAAGCAGAATTAATCACAGGGAACAATTACCCTGCCTGGTCTGAATATTTATGACATAACAGAAAGCTCATTTAAAATACTCGGTAGCTCGTAATTTTAAAAAGAGCCACAAGGAGAAGGAAAGGCACGCTAAGTTTATGATGGCAAGGAAAAAAAAGAAAAAGTACACTTCTTTCTTAACCCTCCTCACTATTTGGTGCCGTCATCTGTTTCGCTCCCCCGCTCCCGCATCCTCATATCTCTCGTCACCATCTTTGCTCATGACCTGCAGGGCAGCAATGGGAAGATGGGACATGCTACTAAAGACCTCCATTCCCAACATTTCCCTTATCCCTTCCAGGTATTTTCACCGTCCTCCCACCTACCCACCCTCCGGCAGCTGTGTAGTGGCCATTTGCGTGTTGAAATGGAAATAACACCGGACTGTGAATCATGGTTCTGGCTCTACCACCATCCTAGACATGATCCCCAAGGCCTGATCTCTAAGGCTTTGGAATTGGGACGCCTGGGTGACTCAGTGGATTAAGCATCTGCCTTCAGCTCAGATCATGATCCAGGGGTCTTGGAATCAAGTTCCACATTGGGCTTCTTGCTCAGCAGGAAGCCTGCTTCTCCCTCTACCTGCTGATGCTTCCCCTGCTTGAGCTCGCTCTCTCTCTGACAAATAAATAAATAAATAAATTCTTTAAAATATATATAGGTAGATATAGATATGGCTTTGGACTGGAAAAGTCTAGGTTTCCTTTTGCTTCTATCAAGACATGAATTCCGTGAGTCAAGCCATTCATGGATGGGTGGGTTCATTCACTCATTCATTTGCTTGTTCTTTGAACAAGCTTGTATTGAGTGCTGAGAGTGTGCCTGGCACAGTCCTAAGTACCAGAGTTAAAGCAGTGGACAGGAGATACCACCCTCTGCCCTCCTGCAGCTTACGCTCTAGTGGGGAAAAGACAGTAGACAATAGCCCAGGAAGCAGGTACAATAGATAACATAATCTGGGGTCATAAACTCTGTCAGAAGAATAGAAGGGTGTATCCAAGAGGCAAGGCTATGGTGAAGTCAGGTGGCACAGCCAGGGGCCTGAATGAGGCGAGGCAGGGAGCCACAGCAGATTCTAGGCTATTATTCACTCAAAGGGAGTGCTGGAGAGCCTTCGAGTTACTGTCAGTGTTTCAGAATGTTAGGTAGGAACTGCATTCTGGCTGGGTAAGTTAATGGAGATGATTCTCAGCTTTGGGCTACAAAGAGAGCCATTGGATACATCATGACTTGTCCTCTCACTCTTCCAACCCAGCAAACCAGTGATCCTGACAGACTCCAGCTGATCAAAATTTGGAAAAAATGAATGATCACTGAAGAAGTTATTGGGTGTCTGGGAGTGGTAAATATTTGAAATGAAATCTTCGAGGTCCATAAGACTAGATCACTTCCATCTGCAGAATGGATCTTGAAAGTGTTCCTCTTGTCCAAAAGAGAAATAACGCCTTTGTTTGAAACAGCTCATTCATTCTCAACCATGCAGCAACCAGTTCCTCTCTCTCTCAACTCCCCTCCCTCCTCTCCTCCCCCCTTCCCCTGCCACCAATGATTATTTTACTGCAACTTAACTATGATCCCACTAGAGACTGCAGAGATTGTGAAGGGACTGAAGAAATACATTCAGTGAGATTTTAGTCTCAAAAGCCATTCTTTTGGGGCACCTAGGTGGCTCAGTTGTTAAGCACCTGCCTTTGGCTCAGGCCATGATCCCAGGGTCCTGGGATTGAGACCTACTCTGGGCTCCTTGCTCAGCAGGAAGCCTGCTTCTCCCTCTGCCAGTTCCCCTGCTTGTGCTCACTCTCTCTCTCTCTCTCTCTCTCTCTGACAAATAAGTAAATAAAATTAAAAAAAAAAAAAAGCTATTCTTTTGAAGGGCCGTGATAGGGGAAAAAAAGCTGAAACAGTTAGCTTAAATAAAATTTAGGAGAAATGCTGGGGCGCCTGGGTGGCTCAGCGGGTCAAAGCCTCTGCCTTCGGCTCAGGTCATGATCCCAGGGTCCTGGCATCGAGCCCCGCATCAGGCTCTCTGCGCAGCAGGGAGCCTGCTTCCTCCTCTCTCTGCCTGCCTCTCTGCCTACTGGTGATCTCTGTCTGTCAAATAAATAAATAAAATCTTTAAAAAAAAATTTAGGAGAAATGCTGAATTTCAGTTACTCATTCTCCTCATGTTTCCCATCTTTTCAGGTATGCAGACATTCATACTATTACTTTCATCAAGAAACATTGTGTGGGGGCACCTGGGTGGCTCAGTGGGTTAAGCCTCTGCCTGGAGCTCAGGTCATGGTCTCAGGGTCTTGGGATCAAGCCCCGTATCCGGCTCTCTGCTCAGCAGGGAGCCTGCTTCCTCCTCTCTCTCTGCCTGCTTCTTTGGCTACTTGTGATCTCCCTCTCTCTGTCAAATAAATAAATAAAATCTGTAAAAAAAATAAAAATTAGGGGCGCCTGGGTGGCTCAGTGGGTTAAGCCTCTGCCTTAGGCTTGGGTCATGATCTCAGGGTCCTGGGATCCAGCCCCACATCGGGCTCTCTGCTCAGCCGGGAACCTGCTTCCCCCTCTCTGCCTGCCTTCTGCTCTGCCTACTTGTAATCTCTCTCTCTCTCTCTCTCAAAAAAAAAAAAATAATAATAATAATAATAAATAAATAATAAAAATTAAAAAATTACAAAAAAAAAAGAAACACTGTGTGGAGCACCTGGTGGGGGGCGGTCAGTCAGGTAAGCAACTGACTCTTGGTTTCAGCTCAGGTCAGGATCTCAGGGTGGTGGGATTCAGCCCCACGCTGGGCTCCGTGCTCAGGTGGCACCTACTCGAAATTATCTCTTTCCCTCCCCCCTTGCCCCTCCCACTCATTCTCTCTCTCTCTCAAGTAAATAAAATCTTAAAAAGAAAATTGTGTATCTCTGCCAGATGATAGAAATACAAAATGGATACCATGCCATGTCTGCCTTCAATGTGGTTATAGTCTAGTAGCCCTAAGAATATATTAGATAAATAATACAGATGTAATATATACTTGAAATATAGGTTAGCTCTTACATCGTACTCATCAGGATTTATGCTGCTGCAGTGAACGATTCTAAATTTGGGGTAAGCTTAAAAGTACCAAAGCTTATTTCTCATTCATGCCACATGTCTGCTGAGAGTTAGCAGGAGGCTTGGGTGGGGACCCTGTTCTTCATAAATATCCAGGTATCCAAGTGGATAAAACCGTCACCATCTTGAATATTACTGGCTGCCATGCCAGGGAAAAAAGAAAGCTCTGGAGAATCTCAAACAGGAGACGAAATCATTTCCTATAATTTTTAACTTTATCATTAAGGTATAACTGACAGGTAATATTATATTCATTTCAGATGTACAATGTATATATTGTGTACATATATTGTATATAATGTATATATTATATATTTTGTATAATATATTTATATATTGTATATATTGTTTCAATATTTGTGTATATTGTGACATCATAGGAGACTGAATCTCCCAAAATGATAGGAGACTAAAATCTGCCTCCTGTTGTTTTCTCTCAGACTAGCCTCACGGCCCTGCCCACCCACAAGGGAGCAGGAAGTGGAAGCCTACCATGTGCCCAGAAGGGGAGAGACCTGGAAATAGTTCATGAACAGCAATAATGATTATTATAACTACAGAAGAGCCAAAAGACCTGGTCTCTGGCCTCGAGAAGCTTGCCTGCTAAAACAAAATTTGTTTCATCAACGAAGAAACTAAAAGTTCTGCCTTCTTCTTAAAGGACAAGTTTAACAATGCCTTGGGGAAGTATAATTATTTAGTTATTTACATCATCGTGTTGAAACCTCCTGTTTAATTGGAAAGTATGCCCTCAACGTGCCCTCCACTTCTTCATGGAGTGTTTCCAGACAATGGAGGAGGGGTTACCGCAGTAGAAAGGTTCCTCTCCCCTAGTAACACACAATCCAAGGAGACAAGAAAACCAGATCTTCCGATTCATTTAAACCCTCTGCTGACAAGCAGCTGTGTTAGAAATCAGTCTCCAATCTCTCTCCTTCATCTCATCCTAAGGAAGTGAGACCCTTTCCCCATGACCAAGTGGACAGTCTCCCAAGGGCCAGGAGCAGAGCTGGGAATAGCAAAGGGATTATGATTTTTCAGAAGTCCCAGAAGAGAACTGGCATTTATACCAAAGCAATTCAACAGCAATTTTGGCATTTGTAATTGGCTCATAGTGTCAGCAAACCAGCCAGAATGTTTTTCTAATACACTGAGACGGGTTTAACCAGAAGGTGTTGCCAAAAACAGTCCACCCCACAAGAGAAATCTCATACATGTGAATCATGGCTGGGCTAGTGTTTGAGGGGCTCTCTGTTTTGACTAGATATTATCAATTTGATTAGATAATTGTTTGGTTAACCAGACGATGGTCATTCAACATCCATGGTGAGCGGGAGCCTGTTATTCCAAGCACTACTGACCAGCAGCTCTCCTGACTTCCCAGTCTAAGCAGACTTAGAATAGCTGAATCTCTTATTTATGATTCAATAAGAAATGAAAGAAAACTTTGCTTTTGGGGGGGCGGGGTTAAAATATTTTGATTTCTAAGTGACATCAGGGTGAAGGATCTGCATGTAATTCCCAAACCACCATAACTATGATTAATAAATATAGTAGCAATTTTCATGACACCCAGCAAAAAGTATCTTTTTATGCCCTCATCCACCCTCTAGCCAATAACATATGATCTCGATGCACAGGATTCTTCAAAGACCCTCTGCCCCCTCCCACTCTCCTTTCACACTTCAACACATGAAGCTTCTCTCACCAATGACTTCCTAATCACCAAGCCCAATAGCTTTCTCTCCTGCTTGAAATTCTGCATCACTGCATTTCCGGTGATTATCCCATGCCTAAACCAATACGTTTCACAAGCACTTACCCTGAATCCCAGATCTTATGAATAGTGAGATTTGGACTCTCCAACATCTAGGAGCCCTTATCTGAAAATGGGGACAATGTTATGGGTTTCTTGAGAGGATTAAATGGAATGATTCATGGAAACTACCTGACAGTGCCCGGCACGTGGCCAGCCCTCACTATTCGGTCACCGATGTTATCCTTGGCAGGGGTAATGGCGGTGATCCTTGTTTCCTTTGACAGCCTCTTCTCTCTTCCTTTGGTTTCCGGGATACGATATTTTCCAGTCTTCATTTTAAATCTTTGCTTACATTCTTGCTCGGTGCACCAAAACTTCAAATCTCCTCCTGTGTTCCCCTGGGCATGAAACCGTTCCAACCCACGTTGTTGTTCACTGGACCAATACAACTGCCTTTTGGGAAATATCCCTGCCAGAATTCTTTACCCCTCCAGTCCATTCTCCCTACTCACACAATTCAGGAGCAAAACACCCTGGAAATTCCAACCATGGCCCTCTCCCAATCCAAACCTTTAAAGGGCTTCCTGAAACAAAAGCGAAGGTAATGACCTTCATGATCCCTCTCCTCAGAAGAACATCCTTTGTGATTCTCTTCAATTATTATGGCCTTAATGTTATCCAGGATGTACCGAGGCATCCCGCCTGCATTTGGTCCAAATTACACTATATTTAGCAAAATTTTGTAAGTAGTTTGTGGATTTGGTTGCAGAAATATCTTAAATTTCACTTAAGAAGAAGTTATCCAATTTTTGGTTGTATTGGTTGGGAAGCTTTTACCTACAAGTAACAGTAGTTCAACTAGCCAAACCCAGAAAGGGATCATACCATGACCTATCCCAAGAAGCCTGAAAGTTGAGTGGTTTCAAGGCTGCTTAACTCAGTAGCTCAATAATGCCATCGGGGACCTGAATTCTTGGCATGTTTCAATCACGCTGTCTTCAGGAGGCCAGCTTGATTCCTGTTGGTTGCAACCAGACACAACCAGACATGCCATTACCCAGTAGACAGTATCTAGTCACAACCACCCATGAGCTAAGCGCTATTATCTCTATATTATACATAAGGAAACTTATAGGTAAGGAAGTTTATAGATAAGTTCAGAGAAGTCAAGTGACTTGCCCCAGGTCACACAGCTATTAGCAATAGAAACATAATCTGAACTCTGGTTTGTCTAACTCCAAAGTTGATTCTCACAGATACCGGTTCTATTCTTCCCAAGCACAGGAGCGAACTGAAAGTTCAAGAGTAGAATTTACAAGGCAACTATTTTACTCACACTCCATAAGTTTACTGGCCACTGGCTAATTTCCTAAGAGGAAAGAATATTCAGAAATGTTGGTCATCAGAAACTTGCACTTCTATTATTAACAATGATCAACCATAGTCTCAATTCCCAACGAACACTGGTAATGCGTATGTAAATTTTTTAATCCTTAATTTCTAATCAGAACACAAATTCAGTCAATGGTTTCACATAATAATGGTTGCAATTGGCTTTTATGTGTATGTGATATGAATATAGGGGTATGCACACTTACATATACATAAATGTATGTGAGTATATGTATTTGTGTGTGTGTGTGTGTGTATGTGTGCGTTGATGAGCCAGCTAACACCCAGAAAAGTTAAGAATCCTGTTAAAACATACACAGCAAAGAAGCTAATGAGGGAAAATAGGAGACGTCACGACAACTTCCTGATATGGTGTCCTTACAGTGTTCTTTTCTTAAGGACCTATAAACTAACAAATGACTTTCATTCAAAGTAAAGGGAATCGGTGCCTGGGTGGCTCAGGGGATTAATCTTGATCTTGATCTCAGCTCAAGTCTCGATCTCGGGCTCGTGAGATCATGCAGGACAATGAGCCTACTTAAAACACAACAACAAAAGCAAAGCAAAGGGAGTGATCGCAGAATGTCCTCAAGGTTATTCTAAGTAACAAAATGGCACTGTCCTAGCAGACAGAGGAGCTTGCTGTAGGCAGCACATGTCACACAACCCTCCTTGCTCAAAGTGGTGTGGTGGAGCGGCTTGCCCATCACTTCCTTTCATCCTTTTCCAGGCTTCTATGGACCATGTTCATCCCCCATCCTCTATCTGAGTGGATACCAAAAATATGTGGTAAGTGAGCAGGCAAATCCCTCCCCGAGTACTGGAAAACAGAGGGAATTTGAGGTATATATTTTAAAAATCTACCTTCCCGGAGAATCACAAAATGAGCGAAATTATGGACCCCTCCCCCAACCCAGACACACACATCCTGCCACGCACACTTGCAACCTGCCAGCCTGATCACTTGATCAAAGGCTTGTAAAGCAAACAGTGGACTATAAATAACCCAGATCTAATCACAAGGGCAGGTGACAAGAGTCCATCGGGCTCCTTCAAACGTGCATCCTGACGCCTGACTCTTCCGGAATGCCGAAACGTCCTGGTCTCCAACTTACTGAATCCCGTGGTTCTGTCTCTGCACCAAATTGGCTTTGAGAAGCCACACAGCCCGGTTTCTGGGATTGCCCCCTTTTTTGCACCTGGAAACTCAAGGCAGCGGATCCCGACCACATTAACCAATCACAGCCCGAGCCGCGGTCGGGCACCTCGGGCGCTGTCCGCTGAGCAGCCCTGATTTACGCATCTCAGCTCTTGGGACAGCCTTGCTCTGCTAACTGGCGTTGGGTGACATTCCCAAAATGCCAAGGCCTTCCAGTGACCTCTCTGGGAAATGAGCTCCTGAATACGGGGGTCTGCTGCTACTTCTCCCCTTAATTCTCTCTGCGTTAAGGACCGCGGTTCCCGCTCAGGCACGCAGCCCAGCCCCAGCACATTATTTCCCTTGGCTGAGCCCCACACACCAGCGCTGTGTTTACTTTGCTCCACGTACAGTTCCTGTCACAGACGCCGCGTGCATCACACCAGGACTTCACTGGCACAGCACTCAGACACCAGCCCCGGGGGAGCAGGAGAGGGACAGGAAGCAGCTGGGCACCCCAGCCCTCCACCTCTGCAGACAGCGCCCTGAAGGATGCCAAGCCCAGGGATCCTTAGAGGGCGCAGCCAGGATGTCTACAATACCTTGCTCAGAATCCACAGCGAGCAGGCATGTTTTAGTAGCAGGGGCCAGTCATCGGTCTTTGCCACAGTCTGCTTTTCCTCTTTCCTATCTAGCTTGAGGTGGCCACCTGACTGGCATCAGGTTTCACTGGAGGGAACGTGGGCTGCCCAGAGCCCGAGAGCTGAAGACATCACGGCTTTCTTTGGTAGTCCTGGGAAGGATCCTGCTTGGGGAGCCAAGGGAACATTCTCCTTTGTGGTCACCTTGTTCCCTTTCCCACCTCCCTCTCCCCAAGTTCCTCCGCTTTGAGCTGGAGCACAGAACAAGCCTCAAATCCTACCTGAAAGGATTCATGCCTTAAAATATGGGAGAGGGCCCCCGGGGCGGGGGGACTCAGTCAGTTGGGCATCTGACTCTTGATTTTGGCTCAGGTCATGATTTCAGGATCTTGGGATCCAATCCCACACCAGCTGAGCACTCAGCAGGGAGTCTGCTGGAGATTCCTTCTCTCCCTCCCACCCTGACCCCTCCCCCCTCATATAAATAAATAAATCTTTAAAAAGGTATATGGGAGAAAAGAAGTACTGATGAGCAGTAGCCTCTGCTTCCCGGCTCATTAACACAGTGGAGTCATTCATCTGCATCTGAAACAGGATGCATGGCAAGAAGGGTTACTAAGTTTCAGCTCCTGTGTCACCTGCACTCAGTTGGTAGTGATGTCCCGGAGCACTGTGAGGCTGAATTCAATCAGCAGGAAGGAGTTCGTCCTTCACTAATTTCATTCATGGGTGAGAGACTGGGAGGAAGAGGAAGTTGTAACAAGGGTTCATGTAATTACCATCTTCTGCAAAGGAGACAGAGCACTGACTTGGGGGTAAAGTGTCAAGCATTAGAAGCCTAGTTTTACCACTTACTGGCTGTGTGATCTTGGGCAAGATACTTAACCTCTCTGAGTCTCAGGAAACCTTATGATGAAATAGGAGACATACTTGGAATTATTGTGAAGGAGATCAATTTCACATCCATAAAATGTCAAGACCCCAACCCTGAGAGGCAGAGGTCCACAGGCCTGAAGCCAGACGGCTATGAGACCATCATGTCTCTCTCATGGCCATGATGTGGAGGGATGGCAAGGCAACTAGCAGAGCCCCGTCCTTACGGGGGGTGGGGAGTAGGGTTCTACAGTGAGGTGGGCTAGAGGCAGAGGGCCGGCAGAAGGGCTGGGGACAAAGGCAACCAGCACAGTTCCATGTGGCTGGTGAGGGGCTGGGCACAGGTGTTTCCCACCTAGCATGGACGGATGTGGTGGGATTTTCAAAAGGCTCCTGAAGAATGCCAAGAGCGCTTAGAAGACTCGATCGCTCAGACCTAAAGATCTGGCACCAGCAGCAGAGGAAGCAGGCTTTAAATATTTCCTTTCTACCCCCTCCCTTCTCTGTCCCTTCACACAGCCAGTTCCTCCAGAGTCAGAGGCTAGCTAGGTTTCTGTGGCAGGGACAGACCACTGTCACCAAAGGGAAGGAAATACAAGTAGCCAGGTGTTCACTGTGCTGCCTTTGAACTACACTGAGATGGCTGCAAGAGTCTGGTCCCCTCCCTCTGATACTTCCAGGCAGTCTGCCTGCTGAGGGACTCTGTTCAGAGGGGCCGTCTTCCCTTGCACAGATGGAGGCAAGCCTGGCACAGAAGGTCTCGGGCATGGCTGGGGAGCTGAGGGGCTGTAGAGGCAACCCAAGTGGAGTAGCTGGGGGGTTGGGGCAGAGCCCAGAACGGGGCTTCAGGGTAAGAGAGCCCACCCCTGCCTTGGCCTCAGAAAACACCCAGAACAGGGGTGTCTGGGTGACTCAGTCCGTTAAGCATCTGCCTTCGGCTCTAGCTGGGTTGAGCCCTGCATCAGGCACCCTGCTAAGTGGGGAGCCTGCTTCTCCCTCTGCCTCTGCTCCTCCCCCCACTCAAGCTCTCTCTGTGTCTCTCAAATAGATGAATAAAAATCTTTAAAAAGAAAGAGAAAGAGAGGAAGGAAGGAAAGGAGGGAGGGTGGGAGGATGGGAGGGAGAGAGGGAGGGACCACACAGAGTACCATAGATGCAGGAGCAAAGCCTAGCACAGCAAGGATTTGCTGCCCCTCCTGGGTGCCACACTCCTGACTCAGAAACAAACTTCTCATTTATGATGTGGAGACTGAGAAAAAGACACATCACCCTTGATGACAAATGTCACCACTTCGTGCTTCTCTGAAATACTGTGAATCAGGAGACATGCCTATGTGATTAGCAAAAAGGAGAAATTATGGACTATTTTCAAACGAACATAGTTGTATCACTTGCAAGAAGGTACTAAAACTTACATCATGTCCTTAAATATGTCTTACTTATTGGCACTTCTTGTGAAGGCAAATACTGTGAAGGTGAATCAGAGAGAAAGAGAGGGAGGACAAGGGGCGGGAAAAAAGGAAGGACACCAAGGGTTACATTAGCTGAGGAGGTAGAACGTCAATGCACGAAACTATTAGTAAAATCCACCCAATATACTCTAATAGAGTAAAGGCGCAAACTGTGTGTGACAAAGAGCACAAAGAAGGGCAGGAGTAGGTGGTGGTTGGGGGCAGGCTCTGTGGAGAGAGGAGACCTCTCCTGTCCCGAGGCTCCGGAGGGACATCCTAACCTGAGCATGACTGGCCCCCAGAGGCTTGGCGGCACGGATTTGCCGGGCGAGGACCGGGTCTCCAGAGCTGCATGCAAACATAGTGACTTCGTGTATTTTTCCGGAGAGAAGGCTTCTATCTTTTCTCCCTTAATCCCAAACAGATTCATGAAGGAGGAAATAAATTCTAAAACTACGGGGAAATGTGTGGGGCTGGGAGAAGGAGGAGGAAATCCTGGAAGGAACAAGGCGTGCTGTTAGGAAGATGATGGTGAGCAGGGCGGACTGGAGGTGGACCGAGGGGTGGGAACAGAGAATAAAAGTGCGCCGTGAGAGTGGATTATCCAATATCCTGTAGAACTCAGGACGTGAGTATTCCGAGTGGTGGGACGGGATAGGATGGAATCCGCAGCTGGGGGTGCTTGATCTAGTCAGAGTGAGCCTCGGGTTCCACCACAAGGGCACTCGGGCAGGAGACTGCAGGGCGTGGGGGAAAGGGGGAGGGGACTCACCCCGGCAGTCTGGGGACAGACAGTCTGTCTGCAGACAGACTTCCTGCCTGTCTCCTGCTCTTGGGAGCCTCACCCCGGCAACCCCACTTCACCCCTGCCAAGGCAGTTCCTTCCCGCAGCAGCTGCTGCTCGCGGAAGGCTCACCATCATATCCCAGCCCCAGAGACGCCAGCATTGGCTGCATGATGCCTCGTCCCCAGCAGCCTGGGTCTCAGCCCCTCAGATCCCTCCTCCACACTCAGACACCAGCCCCGCCGGGCCCACGTTTAAGCTTCCGTGTGTTCATAATCGCAAATCCTGCCCTTTGGTGCCCGAATCCTAGAGGCAGTAGCTGATCCCTACAATCACTGCCTGGGGGCCCTGGCCTCCTTATTCTGTGCCCCAAGGCACCTGAGAATCCTGGTAGGAAAGCACTCAAGTGCTCTGCATCATCGAGGGAGAAGGGGACGCTTCCAGAACAATCCAGGAAAAGGGGCCACCGCAGCAGACAAGCAGCCTAGAGAAAACCTAAGAGCACAGAAAAGGGTTCTAAGAACTGTTCTGCCTACCATTCCCTCCTCCTCCTTTCCTTCCAAGCCTCCCACCAAGTCTCCTGCCTCTACACATAGTGTGAAGAGAGCAAGGAGCTGGGCTAGTCCTGAGGAACTTTTGAGAAGCTTCAAGACCGACATGATGCCAAGTATTGTTAATTTTTATACTTCTAGGAACGGCTCATCGTCATCATCCTAGTTGTGGAGGAAAAGCTACGTGAGCCTTCGATCAGCAAAATGAGTTTTCAGTCTGCCAAGTCCGCAGAACAGCAACTACCCCAAGTTCCTAGAAGTCCTATCACTTCTCCACTAATGAAAAAAAACTGGTTTCTTATTCTAATTATCACATTCAGTCTGAGGCAGAGAAGAAGATGGCATTGCTAATGAGTTCCTCATCTCTACTGGGTCACATTGAAAGAGAATTTTTATTTCTTTTAGTCAGAGATGAAAGATTGTTTTTGGGGGGGAAAAAAAGAACACTTAAAAAAAAAATTCCTCCTAAGGATATTGCAGCTCACAAAATCTCCTCCGACTTCTTAGAGCATCTATTTTACTATACAAGGACACCCTTTTATTAGCTTGATTTCTTCTTATGTTCCGTTTCGGCTTTAATGAGCGATGTCTTTGGGTTCGTTTATACTCTCTGTAGCTTATTATCATCTAGCTGTGTGTCAGGAAGTCCAGGATAGTGGCTTTTGATGAACCGTGCTTTAAGGCAAAACCACAGAGGAGGGGGAGATGGACCACGGATGATTTGGGGCTTTGAAGGGGCGCAGCCTGCCTGGGGGTGGGGGGAAGCTTATTAGTGAGTTAGCTCCTGCTCCCCGTCCTAACACTTGTCTTTATGAAGTCGTTACTGGCCCCCTGGTACACCACTCCTGGGCGAGGCAGGAGAAATGTATGGGGATCAAAGACCACAGTAACAGCAACAACAACTTTAAGAGGCAGTTTGTTCAACCAAATTAAAGAGGAAGCTCTTTTTTTTTTTTTTAACTTCTGTGTCCCTGGAAGTGCATTTCCATTTCCACTGAGTCAGTAAAGAAATCTGATGCAAAGAGACCATCTGAGGCTCCATGAAGCCTACGACGTTCTTATCAGGCTCCCAACTGTGCGTAACAGGCTGTCTATGTTGTTATTGTTATATGCCAGGCATTATTATCCACATTACACAAATGTGGAAACTGTGGTCGAGGGTGGGAGAGAGGCAACTCCCCAAGGTTTCTTAGCTACCAAATCATGGAGCCAGCATTTAAGCCACATCTGTTCGAGTCTGTGGCTCAGGTCCTCACCCACAATGGCGTAAAGGAGATCTGGTTCTGGTTGGATGACCACGTCACCAGTTACATACTGGGCAAAATTGGGTCTTACATTTCACTTGGGAAGCAGAAAACCTGGGAAGACGGACTCTGATTTGGGGTATTGGAAATCACGGGAGAAACAGTTCAGAGAGAGGCGTGCTGGGCCATGGAGAGGGCACTGCCCAAGAGAAGGTTTGGCAGAAGCCCATGGATGTCACAGGCTCTGGGCTCTGCTCTGCCTCAACGTGGAGTGCCGCCTTGTCTAGAGATGGCGCCATCTTGACAACAGATGGACAAAGTGGGCTTTTTTTTTTTTTTTTTTGAATGATAAAATCTAGCTGAAGAAAATGAGAGGTAAAGTCATTCATTTGACAAATCCATACTGAACATCAGCTACAGGCCAGGGAAGGATACAGCCTTGGCCTTCATGGAGCTTCTCCTCAGTCACCTGGGCCCCTCACACACAGGTGGTGGAAGGCGATGGAATTGGTATAGCCTTTGTGAGAGTGATTTCTCAATTTATCACTAAAATAATAAAGACAAATAATAATAGTAATAATAATAAAAATAGTAAAGACACCTAAGCTCTTCTTGTTTGTCGTCCCTTTCCTTCCTTCCACAGCTCATCTGTGGGGGCCCCGAGAGAGAGGTAAGGAGGCTGCCCACACAGGGCCTGCTGGCCTGGTGCAGGGAGTCGGGGCCTGAGCGTGGTAAGAACACACACACGGCAGCACAGTGAGCAAGGTGTCCATACCTGATAAAATACCTCTCTGATAGAGCAAAATCACATCTAGATATTCATTTTAAGGAAATAAATAGCAGGGCTGTACCAAATATGTACATGCCGAATTGGGAGTCACGCACAATCATTGTAAGATCAAAAATTTGGAAACAACTCAAAGGACCAACAGGAAGACAAATGATTAGAGAACCCAAGCAGACTTACACGAGTTAAGTACACATGTGCTCATTAAGATGACAGCGACGACATTGAAGATCGCCGGGAAAGGAAAAACGGTGTAAAGCTGACTGATCATCCATACAGGGGGGAAATTGTTAATTGCCTATTTCCCTATTTCACACTTTCTACGAAAATCACTTCCTGGTGGGCTACAGACTTAAATGTGAAAAATAGACTTTAACATTTCAGGAGAAAATAGAGGGAAAGCTCTCTGCAGCTTCAAAGTAGAAGGAGGGGGCTCTTAAGGCCAAAAATTCCCAACCTTAAAGGCAAGGACTGCTAAGGGTCAGTACATTAAAATTAAGAGCTTCTTTTCATCAGAGACCCCATCGAGTAAAAAACCAAGCGACAGACAGGAAGAAAATGCCTACAAACTTACGCACCCAGGAAAGAGTTTGTCCAGAAAAGTTAAGGATAAAATAAGCCACCCAAGAAGCAAATGGGGGAAAGACATGCGTAGTTATTTTATGAAGGAAAAAGCAAAGGAGAGTTAATAATCAGCGACACGCAAATAAACCCATACCTCTGTCCCGCTTTACAAACACAAGTTTAGAGACATTTCTTTTAGCTCTGACCGTAACAGGAGTTCGGACACACTCCTTGTGGGAGAGTGATTTGGCAAAACTGACTGGAAGAGCGATCTGGCTGAATGCTCGGAAGGTGATGATACACAGACTTTAGGACCCAGTCATCTGGCTGGAGGAACATCTGCACGGAGGGGCGGCTCAAAGCACCTGGTGCAGGTACAGCAGGAGGGAGGAGCGAGAATGCTCAAAGCTATATCGACTGGGTCGAATAGTGCCCCCTCAAATTCAGGTCCTCCCCAGAGCTTCACAACGTGACTTATTTGGGGGCACCTGAGTGGCTCAGTCAGTTAAGTGTCGGACTTTTGATTCCAGCTCAGGTCATGATCTCAGGGTCATGAGGTGGAGCCCCACATCGGACTCCGCAATGAGCGTGGAGCCTGCTTGGGATTCTCTCTCTCCCTCTCCTTCTGCCCCTCCCCTCCCCCTGTTCATGCTCTCTTGCTCTCTCTCTTTCTCTCTCTCTCTGAAGAATAAGAATATGACCTTACTTGGAAGTAAGGTAGTTGCAAACACCATTATTTAAGTTAGGGTGAAGTCATCCTACAATTCAGTAGGACTGGTGTCCTTCTGAAAAGAGAAGAAAAGCTACAGAGATCCACGCAGGGAGATTGCCATGGGACAGTGGAGGCAGAGACAAAGGGGGATGAGTCTGCAAACTAAGGAACACTGGGGACCACTGATGATAATACCAGAAGCTACGAGAAGGGTGTGGAATACATCCTCCCCGGGAGCCTTCAGAGAGTGCATGGTCTTGCCAGACACCTTGATTTCGGACTCCCCTGTAGAACTGTGAAAGAGTAAATGTCTGTTATTCACAGCCCTCCAATTTGCATAATTTGCTGTGGCTGCCCCATAGGAAATGCGTGCATCATACTGTTCACAGGGGCCAGAAAGTGGAAACAATGTAAACAAACCTAAACAGACTGTAGAAGGTTCCTATAATGCAAAACTACATGGCCGTGACGATGAATGAGTAAGAGCTCCACATCAGCATGGAAGATGCCTTTACCCTCTCTCACCACGTACTGGAGCTCCGATGTGTCGCTGAGACCCATGTCAAGCCCGACGTCCTCCACAAGGACGGAACCACCACCACGCGTTGAGTCCTACTTTGTGCCATGCATCGCGCATGGCCTTGCTTACCTTTTTGCGAATCTCTATGACGGTCCCCAAAGGTTACCCTTACTGCTGAGAGGAGAAAAGCAACCGGCTGAAGAGTGGCTCAGCTACTCCCTGCAGGTCCCCCAGACTTCCCGGTCCACACCCTTTCTGCTCTGGAGCTCGGACCCATAAAATACAGGCCACCCAGAATGCAGCCGGCTGGAGAGCTATGACCATTTCGGGGTCTGCAGTAACAAACTCCGCTATT
Organism: Mellivora capensis; assembly: GCA_004024625.1. Lineage (NCBI taxonomy): Eukaryota > Metazoa > Chordata > Mammalia > Carnivora > Mustelidae > Mellivora > Mellivora capensis. The sequence goes on from PISX010000895.1 coordinate 25,105, forward strand.
GATTACCTTCAGTTCACTTTGTTTTAACCTTTCTAGTGTTGCTTTCCAAATGCCTTAGGTCTAATGATTTCATATAAATATCTCCATCATCTCCAGAAAAACAGTGTGAGTACTTACTTACACTTTTTCTGATTCATATAAGGACAGGAACTCAGCAAATGTTTCCCATTCAAATGGTCGTTGAACTCCTCCTAGCCAAACCCTGTACTCAGTGACTGAATTGAATAGAATCTACTGGAACCTCCTAGTGATTCAAGGAGCAAATGGCCAACAATATGCCGTGAATGCTGCCTTATATACGTTTGTTCTCCCTTTCAGTGGAAATTCTGTGCATGCGGCTGATTCAAGCTCAAACAGAATGGAGAGATAAGCCACATGAGCTATAATGGATCCATTTCCCGTCCAGGGACAAGCGAAGTTTCTGTGATTTCTCCTTGGCATTTCTCTATTTTGTGTGTCCAGCAACAGGGTAGAATTATCAGCTTCTAGGTTGCTGGGGTTTATAGGCTGTGACAGGTGCAGAATAAGTAAGCAAACACATTAATATGTATTAAATTACCACATTAGTCTGCATTATTTCCAAGTTTAGTACTTGCGTGTACCTGCGAAAGTGGTGTTTATCCATGACCTTCACCATGGGTGCTGATTGAAACAATCACTCTGAGAACCAACGCAATTGTAAAAGCCAGCATCGAAACTGTTTGTTCCCTGTCTCCCATCCTCCTCTCAAGTGCCTGGCATAATTGTCACTTATTTTAATGGCTCATCAACCTAGAGCAATCACATGACCCAAAACCAATTTGACAGTTTAAGGTTCCAACACCATTCCATTTTGTCTTGTACAAAAATGATTTAGAAATCCTTGTTATCCTGGATTCCTGACAGGAACATGCAGCTAACACAATCATCAGAGACACGACTGAAAGAATATACTTCCTTGACTCTGAGTTCTAAGCCCTCCTGTGGGTAGCAGCCCCTAAAGGCAGAATGCCTGAAGCAGTCTAGAGGCAAAAATGTTAATGCAACCCCAAAACACGGGGCTTTTTAAGGGAGGAGACCCCCTTGAATCTGTGTTGAGAGGACTGTTGAGGTAGGGAAGTGCTAGCAGTATGCATAGTCCCCAACTCGGACACTTCTGAGTGTGCTGGAACCAAAGGCATCAACCCAGACCAGCCTAGAACATTCTAGGCATAAGGAAATGGTGAGGCTTTGAATAAGATTGATCTGGGTTTAAATTCTGACTCTGCCAACATCTACGGATGTGGACCTTGACACTTATTAAAAAAAAAAAAAGATTTATTTACTCATTTGAGAGAGAGAGCAGGGGGAGGGACAGAGGGAGAGAATCTCCAGCAGGCTCCCTGCTGAGCACAGAGCCTATCACAGGCAGGATCTCATATCCCACGCCCAACCAACCCCACCCTACCCCACCCCCATATCATGACCTGAACCGAAATCAAGAGTCTGATGCTCAACCCAGACACCCCCGGACCTTGACACTTTTTTTTTTTTAAACACTGCTCAGACCATCTGCCCCTTGCGGTGATAACAGTGCCTGTCCCACTGGATCTGTATGAGGATGAAAAGATAAAAGACATGGAAAGATGGGTCACAGGGTAGGTAGGCAATGCTAATTCTTCCTTTCTCATTTCCCTTATCCATCACTGAAGAACGGGACGAGCCATGACTTTTGCTGTCTCAAAATCCACCTGCTACTAATTCAAACAAGTCTTCCTGACTACAGTCATCCTTTGTTATTAGCAGGGTCCCACATGCCTTTTAAGACCACAAACATTTCTTTTGTAAACACAGCCCTCTTACCCCTCATAACTTAATGAAAATACCAGAGAAACTATTTTTAGGCACTTTCATGACACGAAACCATACGAACTAATTACCTTAAATGTCTCAACCCAAGAAGTGGAAACCGTTCAAAAGCCACGTGCATATAACATTAGGGCCAAAGTGTACAAAAACCATACAGCCTTCGCTATAAATGTACTAGGCCGAACTCTAAGGTTTCTCTCACCTGGGTCTTATTCTCCTCACTCCCTGCCTTTGACCTGGGACTTATGATCTAGGCGAACTGAGAACAAAACCTATTGGGTTGAACCCTAGAAATTTTGACCTATACAAATGGCACTCTCATAAAAGTTGAACCTGAGAGAATGAGGCCAAGGATAAAAGGAATCAGAACAGACTCAGAACCTGGAGACTTTGGTTCCTAGACACAAGGTCGCCACGTCAATTGCAGTGTCCACTTCACTCAGGTCTGATAAACTTGACCTTGTTATTTGGGTCCTCTCTCCCCGCTAATAGGGCAGGTGCAATCGAACAGATGCATAATTATGGCCGCAATAAAAGGCGCCAACGGAGGGGTAAAACCATTATCTCCACACCCAGACAGACTGAGGACAGCAGGCCAGAGTGCTCTGTGGGTGCTACACCTTCTTGACGAGTTGTCATCCCATCCTGAAGCTAATGACATTAATCATTAGCCAACTGAGAAAGGTTAATGGGTAGTTTAAGTGCAAGAAATATTTTTATGAAGTTGGAGTTCCTGGGAATCAGGACATAGGAACATAAGGAGGCCGTGAACGTGATGTCACCATTAACAGGGGCCTCCGTCCTGCCTATCATATACGTAAGACACTCAAGTGCTCCTTTCAGCACTTCAGCGACAGGCTGGCCAACCGGAACCAGGCATGATTCCAGACCTACCTCCTAATCCCTTCCTAGGATGTGGTGTTCCCAAAGAGTTTCTTACAAAGTGAAAACGTCTGCGAATTGTCCTTTTTTTTTTTTTTTAAGATTTTATTTATTTTTTTTGACAGACAGAGATCACAAGTAGGCAGAGAGACAGGCAGAGAGCGAAGGAGAAGCAGGGTCCCCGCTGAGCAGAGAGCCGGATGCAGGGCTTGATCCCAGGACCCCGGGATCATGACCCGAGCCGAAGGCAGAGGCTTAACCCACTGAGCCACCCAGATGCCCCTTGTCCTTTATTTTTGAAGAATCAGTTTAAGTAGGCCAGACAATTTTCTGATTTGGTAATGCAACCAAACTAATAAGATGCTACAGAAACTAGGGCGCTCAGTTGGTTAAGTGACTGCCTTCAGCTCAGGTCATGATCCCTGAGTCCTGGGATCAAGTCCCGCATCGGGTTCCCTGCTCAGCAGGGATTCTGCTTCTCCCTCTGACCCTCCCCCCTCTCATGCTCTCTCTCACACACTCTCTCTCCCTCAAATAAATAAACAAAATCTTAAATAATGCTACGGAAACTGCTCCCTGTTTGGGAATCTATACACTGGAAAATTGCTGATGATGCTTCCCACTCAGTTCTACCAAAAATGTAACCTCATTGTGTCAAGTTGGTCTCCTGCGCCCCAGCGAGGGGTGTGGGGGGCGGGGGGCAGGTGTGGGGAGAGGGAAGCTGCCTTGCCAAAACTCCTCAACTCTGCCAGGTACCCGGGAGATCCAGAGACATAGAATGTGCCAGATAATACATATAAATCACCTCATGAGTTTTGTGGAGATTTTTTTAAAAATCCAACAGTTATCAACTTGAAGAGACTTCTGTGTTCATGGCAGTACGGTGGGAAGCATTTTTCCTTGTTGATGGTCACCCTAGGGGGGCTTTTGTAATACGGCTTAACGTGGACAAAAAAGACTCAGTTTAATCACACTCAAGAGTTTCCCTAGGAAGCAGTTGTCCTCAGCCGGTGGAAAAGTCAGGGGGCCATCTACACGGCCCAGACTGGGGACTTGCTGTCTTTCACCCTCAACCTCCCAACAGCAAATGAAGCTGAACCTTCGACTCCAAGCAGGACGATGGGTAAAGGAAAAGACAGAATGGAATGGGTGAGACTTTATTTCTTTTTAAGGATTTTATTTATTTATTTGACATAGAGAGAGCAAGAGCACAAGCAGAGGGAGAGCCAGGCAGAGGGAGAGGGAGAAGCAGGTTTCCCGCTGAGCAGGGAGCCCCATATGGGGCTCGATCCCAGGACCCTGGGGTCATGACCTGAGTAGAAGGCACATGCTTAGCTGACGGAGCCACCCAGGCACCCAATGGATGAGACTTCAATCGGAAGGCTGAAGACATAAAGAGACAGAACAATGAGTGACAGGGGGCAGGGCCTCAAGTGCAGACCAGCAAGGTTGAAGACACTCACCAATACTGGAAGGCCCATGGGAGAGGCTCCCTAATAGATCGAGAGGAAGCAGAGCCCCAGAGTTGAGGAATGAAGGGTAACAACCCACAATGCCCACTGAGGAGCTGGTTGGGAGTGTTGACTGAGGTAGAGAAGTTACCCCCCAAACGCTAGCCAAAGTGGACTCTGATTGCAGGGACACCTTGAGCTTGAAGTGAAGACCTGTGTGTAAATATAAGGCTTCTTCCAGGCCACTCTGCCTTCCCTACCACGAGTCAAGTGCAGACACCAGCTCTGCCTGTAATTCCCCAAAGCACAGTGAGGAACAGTCGGATTGTTTAATAAAATTTTACTGAGGAGTCAGGCTGGACACAATTGCGCTCAGAGAAACATGTACATGCTTATTAAAAGTGGTTCCTCTAGGGGTTCAAAGCTCCAAAGACAACCTCAGACACTCCCTATCCTTTTTTTTTTTTTTTTAAAGATTTTATTTATTTATTTGACAGAGAAAGACACAGCGAGAGAGGGAACACAAGCAGGGGGAGTGGGAGAGGGAGAAGCAGGCTTCCTGCCAAGCAGGGAACCCGATGCGGGGCTCGATCCCAGGACCCTGGGATCATGACCTGAGCCGAAGGCAGATGCTTAACAACTGAGCCACCCAGGTGCCCCACTCCCTATCCTTCTTGGCTAACTTTCCCATGAGCTCTGGGCTCAGCCTCTTCTCAACAAACCCCCAGGTCTCTTTCATACCCCCAAATCCAGTACTGCCCTTACAGCCCCAGCCCTCAGTGCCGGCCCTGCATCCTTCACCCCAAGATGACTGAAAAGAGGAGCTTCCCCTTCCTACAAGAGGAACCTTTAAGCCCACACCTTTAAGGGGAACCTTCTATGGCCCCAAACCCCAACCACAATAACGAATGGTTTATTTCCATCTACAGGTCTTAATAACGCCACACCTGGGGCTCTGACCCAGAGAGCACTGGGCCAGATCTGGTTCAATTTCTCTTCCCAGTCTTCCCCAGTGTGAAATGAGGAGAGGATCAGGCTCCCTTCTGGGTTTTGCAATGCCCTCAAACGAACAACTTGACAAAACGAACGTGCGTTCAGAACCAACGCACACTCACACACACATGCGAGTGTGTCTTCCTCAAACAATTTTAGAGACAATTACCAAAATCTAAATCCATATTCAGAGAAGCCAAAGAACAGTGCCCTGCTAAAGCTAGACTTGATTTACAGTAAATCAAACACATCAGATTGACAATGGCTCTCATTACACAAATGATGGTTCGCGGACAAATTGAAATTCTGCCCATTTTCCCCCAAGCAAAGCAAGTCGGTCCCAACAGCGAGCTGATTTCTCAGCTGCTAGTAACTCTGAGTAACTTTTATAGAACGGCTCTATTGCTTTAAAAAATATTTTTCCACTGGGCATCACTACACAATGATACAGTCATGGCTCAAAATATTTTGAAAATTCCTCCTTTGGGATTGCCTCCAGAGCCAAGAGCACATTCTTTTCAAATAGTCTCAGTGGTTATAAATCTTTATACCAAGAAGGTGCATTTGATTCTTAAAGTCACCCAAATATATAGGTGATCACATCGGCTGACACTGCTTTGGTATAAAACAACATAGAAGTCCAGAATATTAGGCACATTTTTTTGCATGAATCACAAACTATGTCTTAAGGCCATTCACCCAACACACTCTTTTGCACAATTTTACTCTGTGCCAGGATACATTCCTGTATGGGGCATAAACCCAGAAAATAACTAATTATAGAGTTAAATAGGTATATTTTCATTAGTAATATATACAAATCCTCAGAGGAGGGGTGTATAGAACAGTCTAGGGGAAAAATGGTTTTTAAAACTCTAGTTGGGGGGGCGCCTGGGTGGCTCAGTGGGTTAAGGCCTCTGCCTTCAGCTCAGGTCATGATCCCGGGGTCCTGGGATCGAGCCCCACATCAGGCTCTCTGCTCAGCGAGGACCCTGCTTCCCCCTCTCTCTGCCTGCCTGTCTGCCTACTTGTGGTCTCTGTCTGTCAAATAAATAAAAATAAAAAAATCTTAAAACTCTAGGGGGAGGGGCACTTTGTGGCTCAGTCAGGTAAGTGTCTGCCAGGTCATGACCCCAGGGTCCCGGGATCGAGCCCCACATCGGGCTCCCTGCTCGGCAGGGAGTCTGTTTCTCCATCTCCCTTTGCTCCTCCCCCCTGCTCTCTCTCTCTCAAATGAAAAATGAATAAAATCTTTAAAAGAAAAAGTCTAGGGGGTAAGTGGGGTTGAACAAAGAATTTAAAAAAAAAATGGTTGAAGCAACAACAAAAACAAATTTTAGCCAACGTATGTCATAGGAATTAGGGTCTTCACCATGGGCTAATTTGAAGGCCACGTTTATTCGGATGCATTCCTTCAGACATATCCATTGAAGCACCTGCCTCATTACTTTAGAAGCGTGCTTTTGCATAAAGGGACATGAACTTAATTTCACCCCTAGAGTTATGGTGGCAGGACCAAACAAGACATTATTTTTGCTCGTGGTTGTTGACCTTTTCTTGCCTCATAACACACTTTCAGTTATGATCTTGGACTTTCTTTGAGCAAAAGCCTCTTGGCTGCCATGCACCATCGTTATTTAGGAAATCCCTTATGACTTCCAAAACATTCTCATGTTTTTCCTGGAATAATTTTGCATGCATTTATATGCGATAGCATTTTCCTGCCTGTGCATGTTTATGAACCCCGGATTCCTTTGCTTAAAGCCAGTCCCCACTGTTTAGTGGGGTGGCAGCAGCTGGAGAACAGCACCCTATCATCAGAGGCCCTGTGCCCTGGCTGGGAAGGGAAGGGCCCTAAGCCTTGGCTGGGAGAGCGAAGGCACAAAGGCAAAACATGACTGCTCCAGATGGCGCTCCCCTGGGGTCCTATGACTGCTTGAATAAAGAGCATCTCGGGGCTTTGGGGTGGCAGATTTTACTACTCAGGCCTCCATTTTATATCTGCCCTAAAAACCTGCAACGGTAATTGCTACTCTAGACTTTCTCGTACCCAGTCGAGACGTGGCTCCGATGCCACTTCCCTGGAAATTCAGAAGGGGTAGTGACCTGAGAGATTTCAGCTGTGGCACCCTGAATTGGGACTGTCACTTCTCATCAAAATCGTCTCCTGGATTTCTAAAGTAAACACTAGAAAGAAGGAAAGTGAAAGAACATAGCAGCTGTGAGAATCACCGAGCTCCAGGTCTATGGGGTGAAGGCAGCTGGAATTTCCATAGGCCAGGTACCTATACCCTCCCGAATCGAAAAGTAAGAGAGGTAGAAAGGAATTCTCGTCATGTCAAAATGTCACCTAGACTACTGTTTTATACTTTTCTTTGACTTGCTCTATAAATATTTTACTACAACTTTCAAAGTTTATAGGATCCTTAAGACTTGTAAAAAGGTTGAGTAACTGGAAACCAATGACCGATACCTACCACAGGGATCTTGACTTTTTTTTTTTTTTTTTTTTAAGATTTCATTGAACAGAATGCATTCTACCCAGGATTCCTTGAAAGGAAAAACTGCTCTTTTGGTTGCAAATGTGAGTCTGTAGTGAGCAAAGAAAAATGGCTTCCACTTATCCACTCTGGTTGATTTGGAGCTTCTATCCCCAGTACCAGAACTCTCTGGTCTTGGCCCCAGACCTAGAGCTTCCGTGTCTCATACCCTTCTGAAGCTAAGTGTGTGGTGGCTTTCTGCTTCATCCCCAACAGACTCTAGTGGCCTGGGTCCCTGACGTTGGTGTCACACTCAGGTTCCCCAAAGCAGAGAAGGCCCTGTTCTCTGTCCTCCCCAACATTATCCAATCCCCTGTCTTGGGAATGACAGAGAGGCCACTGATTTTATAAGGAAGTATTTCCAAAAGACCCTTCACCAGGCTGTAAGTTTTAATTGCAAGCTTCAGAAATAGGCACGAGTGTCTTCTGGTTCCCAATGATCTGACTTTTACTGACTTTTGAACTAAGTGTCCTGATTTCTAGATTCCGTAAAAGTACATAGCACTATGGTCATCAGCAGTATCCGTCTAGACGAGATGAATTCATCTACATGTTGGGCGACATTTGTTCTATTGATTGAATCGTGTGTGTGCCTCTTTTCTTCAATAACTTATGGATTAAAATTTGGTCTCTGAAGGTGTGTGAAGCTGTTACAGACAGACCTGAAAATCCATTCATAAAACAAACACAGAAGCTGAATGTTATGTGTCCTTTGGTTTGGAAGCAACTTCAAGGCATAGCCTCCACTGACTCCCATCTTCCTGAGTGCCTTAAACCTAATCAACAGTAAAACCAGCATTAAACTGAATTAAATGGAAAGAGTTAAGAGAAAGTAATCACCACGTATCAGAGAAACAGTTACCCACTTAGTAAAGCTTTATTACAGAGGGCCTCCTTTTGAACATAAAAAACACCCAAAAGTCACATCTCTAAGAGGTGGTTTTGCTTTTGACAAAATAATCCTTCTCTGTAGGAAAGATTCATCATAGGCTTCCTTTTAAAAAGTGGACACATTAGGAGCGCCTGGGTGGCTCAGTGGGTTAAAGCCTCTACCTTTAGCTCAGGTCATGATTCCAGGATCCTGGGATGGAGCCCCGCATCGGGCTCTCTGCTCAGCAGGGAGCCTGCTTCCTCCTCTCTCTGACTGCCTCTCTGCCTACTTGTAATCTCTGTCTGTCAAATAAATAAATAAAATCTTTTTTTTTTTAAAGTGGACACATTAAAATGTGATTGCAGCTACAAACCCTTGATGTATACACAACTCTCTGTGAATTTCTGTGTTCTGTTAGGAAAGTATTTCTGGACAAAGGGGGCTGAAAAAAGGCTTAGCCTTGTTATGATAGGGAAATTTGACCCATTTACATATATTGGGTCTGATAGTTATCTGACTTTTGCAAATGCTTCAATTCTCCTCCCTCTCTATTTTGGGATCTGAGCTTCCTGAACCTTTGAAATCAAGGCCTACGTAATTTATTTTCTTTGGCTCTGCCGTAACATTCAGCATTTAACAGAAGACCTGCAATGATAGGGGGAAGATATCCAATGCTACCCCTGCCAAATCCAGGATGACTTCTTGGTGGAAATGGTCTTTCCATTTTCAGTTCCTTATTCTTATCTTAACATGTCTTCCTTTGTATATTTTAATCAAAGGGCCCTTTCTTGATTTTAAAAACTCTGTGCCTATGTTTGACCTTCTTATTTTATGCAAGTGTGGGGGTGGGGGCTGCAAAGGGAAGACATTTCTTAATCAATTAAGTCAGCCACGTCTGATCACAGAGGTTCTCCTTGCTCCGTGGGACATGATATTCATGTCCTCCCAAGATGACTTTTCTTGCTTTTTAATGTAGGCCACTATTTTGGCTCAATGTGCATTTTGACTGGATAAATAGGATGGGAGTATTTCACTTGTTTTTCTGGCTCAAGAGCAAAACTGTACACCATATTCTGATGACGAGCACAGCAGGGCACCGCACTAGACTCAAGGAGGAAGATCTGGAGAATGTCAGAAAAGCATCACCAGACCAGAGCTGGCTGGTCTTTGGCGGAAAAAGATCAGTTTCATCTGCAGTCACCTGCCTTCACCTGTGCTGGTTTTGATGCTCTCTTTTCAGGGCTGAGTGAGGAAGAGCTGTGGATTTAGTACCTCAAGATCTCACAAGATTTGGTCATGAAAATAAGATCTGGCCTGGGTGCGGTGGGAAGGGGCGCTTCCTGCCCGGAACAGAGTCCAAGCAGTGCTCGGTGCTGGTTAACGAGGTAACTGACATTTATGAAAGGGCAGGACCACTCTGGTGAACCAAAACCAGGAAAAAAAAAAAAAAAAAATAGATCTTTCTTCTGAAGTTCAAATGTAAAATATTTTCCATGTTCCCAAGAATTTTTTTTTTTTTTAAACCTCAACTTTTGTCCATACCATAGCTGGAGAGGAGCTTTCCTAGTTAGAAACTGATGGGTATGGGTTGTGTTGTACCTGTCGGGCATCCAGGAAGTTAGGATAGCCGCATCTCACAATTTCCACCAAAAAGGCCACCCAATGTTAATATGCCTCTGAGGAGACAAGCATTTATTATTTTTAATTGTTTCTCAGTAATCACACAACTGGCCTAATCACACCATGGGCTTTATAATAATGAATTTTTCAAAAGAAAGTGAATATTTCCTTTGAGGTGGTGTTCTCCAGTGAATCTGGCACGCCCCAGTTTGAAGGCTTTTCATCTCCAATGAGGTTGGGGTTTCTCTTTTATCTAGCTCCCTGCCTTGTTAAAAATTTCCCGGACCCACAAAGGAAAGCCTACAACATGTCCGGTCTTACCCAAGACTTCAAAAGTACTCAATGCACCAGATAAAATCTGTCCCACGGTTGTCTCTCTTTCTTACAAATATTTAGGAAAAACCTTACTTGTGAGCTCAGGGCTCCTTGGTTACAACTGGAAATCTTCATGAAAAAGTGTTCCGCTTAGACATCCTGAATGAGTCAAAACTAGAGAGTATTCTTTACTCAAAGGCCCATGGTTTTATTACACAAGGTTACACACTTCTCCAAGACCAGTAAAGCCCTTCAAACGCCATATTAAAAGATGGAATATAAGGTCTTAACAGACCTGACTGCTGGGGCATATCTCCTACCTCAAACATCCTCTTAAAAACTCCTATAAAAGGTGGCTAGAAGGCCTGTAGGGCCTCCACACACAGCGCTGGGAGTGTGGGAGGCCTACTATCAAAGGTTGCTGGAGACCTCCCTGGCCTAAAGTAATTCTAGCAGGTATCATTCTGATGGAAATCTGCATTATGGGTTTGTGCCCTCTTCCCCATGGCATGATTATTATTGAAATAGGTAAATATTGGATTTCTGGATTGTGAAGCTAGGCGGTATAATTCTGTCTCATCTTGACCTGGGTAGCTGCCCATGGTCTCAAGTCAGTCGCCTCCCATTCTACACGCTGCACGTCTTCAGTTACTGGTTTACAGTACACTTGCTGGAAGGCAGAGATGAGACCAGATCACCTTTTAAGCTCTCTTCCAACACCGATCCTACTGTTTTGGTTGGTCTGTAATGAGAAAACCCAATCTGACACCAGAGGAGACACAAGGATATCAATGTGAACCCTTGTAAGAAAGTCTGAACGTGAACTATCCCAGAATAGGAAAACTTAGTAAACCAGTTAACAAAATTTACTGAGCATTGGAAGCCTTCAGAAGAGAAAGATCAGGTTACATTTTTTATAAGGAAAAAAAAAATCAACTAAATAGTATCATGCTTTGAGATATACTTTGTATTCAAAGCTATGTTTTTATTTTTAATTAGTTCAATAAATGGCAATAGGCAGGTTTTTCCTCAGATAATTCCCCAGGCCGTAGAATCACTATAGGAAATTAACTCCATTTCAGTCTTTAGTCCTTTAAGACCAGGGTTCACAATTTCACCGGACAAGTGTCAACCATGTGTAAGAGCCCAGAGGAGGAATAAACTTTAATGTCCCTAAAAATGTAAAGATCCTCAATGTCAGGGAAGTAGGGTCCCATCTACATGAACCAAAGAACAAAGCTGATCATTCCCCATAAAACTGGGGGGAGGGATTTACATTCACTTTTCTCCAGCAGAAACCCTTAGAAAATGGGTTTTCTAAGGAAATCTTTGAATATCCTTTTGCACCAAATGATCTTCATTTGAAGACAGTCCCTTCCTAACATTTTACCTAAATATATATCCCAAGTTGTCTAAGTTGGCTCTTTAAAGTAAAATAATATCACAATATAAAAAGGTTTTACCAGAACAATTTTTCCAATCCCAGGCAATGACTTATTCTAAGCCATGCAGTAAGATTCTCATAGTTTGTTTTATTGTCTCGTAGGGTTTCCATTTCCCTGCCCTATACTTATTTTTCTGATGCTATGAAAAGGTAAACGTATTAATGCTTCTCTTAAATTGTACACTTTGCAAAGTAAAAGCCACAGTACAGCAAGGTTTAAAAAAAATAGAAAAAACACCACCCCATCCTTAATTCTTCCATTGGGTGGAATTTTATTGTTTCACTTAAAATAAGTAGACTGCCATTTCTCTTTGCATTTCCTTTCCATGAGAAGATCCCTTTAAATACACACGCATGCTTTAATCAAATTGAACCCGGCAGTTTTGTTTCGACGGGTGCGAACTAAAATTTGACAATTGCCTCCTGTCCACAGATGTCATATCCTTTCATGCAGCTGCAACGGTTTGCTGAATGTTTGCTCTACTGAAGATTTATGATCTGCTTTTGCTCCTCTGCGTCCCCTAGTTTTCTGCCACCTTTCTACATAATCACTCACTCGTCCCTTCACTTCACTCCTCCCTTCCATTTTCCCAGAATTCTTCTCAAGGCTCAATAAGCATATCAGATTTCTACTTCGGCGTTGGGGGGGTGGGGGGAACTATCTCATATAATCTGTAACTCCCAATGTCATATACGATGATTTTTTAATTGTGTGTCTTATTTGCAAGATATCTGATCACATGGCACTATCCAAGTTCCTATATTTACTTTGGAGCAACATTTCTTTCCTGGGGCTCATTTGGCTGGTTTCACATTCTGGTGTAATAATATATCATACACAAACTTAGGGAAGAAATTAGAAAAACAGTTCTATTCATAAGAACAATCTAAGAAATCTACTGGGTTGGAAGCCTTTCTCCCCTCATTGAGATCATTTTCTTTCTTTAAAAAAAAAAAAAGATTAATCTATAAATTATATCCTAGGGGAAAACTTCATGCTGGGGATAGTGGGCATTGAATCTTTCTGTTCTCTTTATTTGCATAGTGGGGTATCTCAGTGCCCTGTGAGAAACATGTACCTCGAGATGGAGAGTTCTGGAGTGCCAATACCCAATAGCAGGGCCCGGCTCCGGGCTGGGATGATAGCCACTCTCTCGGCTTCGGTTCCATGGACCTAACTCGGCCTGGACAGATGATCCCTGACTTTATTTCCCGTGTGCCATCCCTCTCCGTTGTCAGATGCTCAAGAGAATAACCTTTCCCACAGTCCCTATAGAAACACGCCTTCTGAAAAATCTGCACCAGGAAACTGATGAATATCTCCAAGTTTACAAAAATAGAATGGCCATTCCTGAAACTTTGGTTCCTTATAAAGGAACTTTTGTGGAGGTACCCACCGATTTGTTTACCTTGGATTTGTGTTGGGTTGCCTAAAATGGCTGCCTGGAGCCGTTGGCCACAGGAACTTCCTCTCTATCTCCTTCTTCCCCTTGAAATTGATGCTAAGGCCTCTTATGGACCCTTATCCCCAATTTTCTTTTTCTGCCCCAGTGTTTATTCGGGTCAAAACCATCTGTGGCAGAATATGTGGTGCCAAAGGAAAAGGGATAGTAATGCCTCATGCCGGCTGTCACTCCCTCCCTCTCCACATCCTTATTCACGTGCCCCATTGCTCCATAACAAATTACCCCAAAACTTAACGGCTTAAAACAACCATTTCTTTATGCTCACAAATCTGGCGGGTCAGGAATTTGGTCAGAGTACAATGAAAAGTGTTTGTGTCCGCTCAGTAATATCTAGAATCTCAACTGGGAAAACTCCACAGTTATGGCGGACTCAACAGCTGGGGGTGGGAATCTTCTGGAGGCACCTTCACTCCCATATTTGATGGTTGATGTCGGCTGTCCACGGAGACCTTACAAGTGCCCTCTCCACGTGGCCTGGGCTTCCGGCCAGCTCAGAGCTCCAGCAGTGGGTGTCCCAGTCAGCAGGGAAAGCTGCATCACACTTTCCACCTAGCCGTGGAAATCAGGGAGTATTCTACAGGCTACAAGCGAGTCACAAGCTCACCCAGATTTCAGGAGAGAGGACATAGATCCCGCCTCCCAATGAGAGTACTGTCAAGAAATTCGCAGACTTTTTTTTTTTTTAATTACCACATTTATCAACCTCATCCCTCAAAGGCAACATTCGCAGTGTCTTCACTCCCATTCCTTCGTAAGTCCTCCTCCTCTCTCTCTCTCTCTCTAATACTCTTCACCCCAGGACACTTACTTCATGTCTCATTTTTCTCTACAATATACCTGTTTTCCTTTGTACAAAATAACAACAACAACAACAACTGTGGCTTAAAAAAAATTGGATTGGGGTGTCTGGGTGGGTCAGTCGTTAAGTGTCTGCCTTCAGGTCGGGTCGTGATAGCAGGGTCCTGGGATCGAGCCCTGCATCGCGCTCCCTGCTCAGTGAGGAGTCTCCCTCCCCCTCTCTGCCTACCTCTCTGCCTACTTATGATCTCTCTCTGTGTGTCAAATAAAAATCTTAAAAAAAAAAAAATTGGACCTGTAGGGAAGACCAAGTGAAGAAACAACCCCAAAAGGAGCCCATTCTCACACCCAACTTTTAAACCCACCCATGCACACACACAAGCCCTCCTTCACTTTTGTTTCCAGCAACTATGGAAAAGAATCAGAAATGTCAAACAAGCTGTAAATTCACTTCAGGTACAGGAGGCTAGAAAAGTAAGACTATGTTCTATTTTTACAATGAGGGGGAGAAGGAGAACAAGAGAAATCCCATTATAAAACAAGGAGAAGCAGAAATGCAAGAAATGAGCAGAAAAGCCAGCCTGGAGTCCTTTGGGCACAGGCGGAACCAACTGGAACCAAGAAGGGACCAAAACATGGTAGTAAAAATCCTTCCATTGAAGTCTACTTTAAATACCTGTACAGAATAGAGGGGCGCCTGGGTGGATCAGTCAGTTAAGCCTCTGCCTTCGGCTCAGGTCATGATCTTGGGGTCCTGGGATTGAGCTCTGCGTCGGGCTCCCCTCTCAGCAGGGAGTCTGCTTCTCCCTCTGCCCCTCCCTCTGCTCGCTGTCTCACTTGCTCGCTCTCTCAAATAAACAAATACAGTTTTGTAAAAAAATTAAAAAGCAATAATAATAAACAGCTGTACCCAATAGAAAGGACACAGCAGACTTGGGATTCCAAGAAATCAGAGTTCAAATATGCCATTTACTAGTAATATGTGTGTATGCCACCTCCCACTTTGTTCATGAAGAAACTGAAACAGCATTTAGTCACAATCATGTGACTAGAAAATGCCAGAGCTGGGTTCTAAATCTTCTGTTCATCCCTGAGTCTCTTTATGTGTTTTTGTTTTTTTTTTCCTGTGGCAAGCTGAGAGCTCCCCAAAGGAAGTACATGACCTATGTCATTCATTTCTGAATTTCTAGAACTTAGGACCGTGCCCAACGCATGGGGGGTATTCAGCAAACAGTTGGAGATAATTGACAAAAAAAAACAAATGTTGTTCAGTCCCAGTAGGGATATTAAATTGCATGGTTCAGAGAGAAGCAGGATGGATGTGCAGATTCCAGCACAATCCTGCAGACTGTCTCTAGAGACGCCAAGTGAGTGATCTGGATCTGCTCCGTGACTGACAGCCTTGTGGGCTCGGTTGAGCTGACAAGGAAATATTTCCTTCCCATAGTCCCCAGAGAGATGAGACGTTCTTCATCTTTTTGGTCTTGAACAGTTTTACAAAAATGTAACTCTCAGGTTCACAGAGAACTCTTCCCAAATTCATTCATTTGTTCTTTAATTACTCACTTAACAAATATTGACCGAATGCCTTCTATGTGTCACAGGCAAATTATACAAGCCGGGAATATAATGGGGGGAAAAATATAGAAGGACTTATTTCCTGAATAGCCACGTTAACTTATCCCATCGGTAGCATTACAATTCTTAACAATCTAGATTATAAAAGATGCACTAATTGAAAAATAAAACTTTAGGGACGCCTGGGTGGCCCAGTCGGTTCAGCATCCAACTCTTGATTTCAGCTCAGGTCATGATCTCAGGGTCGTGAGATCGAGCCCCGCGGAGGGCTCTGTGCTGAGCATGGAGTCTGCTTGAGATTCTCTCTCTGTCCCACCCCCCAGCTCATGGGCAAGTGCTAGCTCACTCACTATCTCAAAAAATAAAAATAAATTTTAAAAAGGAATAGGAAAAGAAAACTGTATTCCTTTAACCTGCAAATTGGCTATTTTCTAAGTTAAATAAGATGTATAAATAAGATATTTTTCTTCACTACAGGCTCCCAGAGGCCATGCAGCAGCTGTTACTTTGTGCCATTAGATAATCTGAAACAGAAGGAAATAGAAACAAAATTCCCAAATACATATTCATATTCAATTCAGCCCACAGGTGCCCATGTGCTGTTGATGCCAGTGGTTTGATTTCATTTCACCTGGTTACAATTTAAAGCCTACCAAGAGATGGCATGGTTTGGAAAGTATAATAAACAATGAACAATTATGCACTGCATGTTTTCTCCCAATTCTGTAACCACACAATTGGTTGAAGTCTTTTTAAGAACTAAATTTGCAGTGAGAGTTAAAGCAAGTGGGAATTTTCCTCTCTTGAGAGATCCCCCATCACAGTTCCTTTAGCACACATAAAGTGTCAACAGAATTTCTACTTTTTAGGTAACTCATTTATAGTGTTATAATTCTCACAGGTATGAGCATAATGATATTAATGACAATGACTGTGGATATCAGTGTTTGTAATACTAAGTAACTCATTCCCATTCTCATTCAACCCAGAGATATGTGAGTCACATTTTGAGCTCACTTATTTCTTTTTTTTTTTTTAGAAGGGAAGGCAGGAGGAGAGATGGATCTTAAGCAGGCTCCATGCCCAACCTAGAGCCAGATCTCACGACCCTGAGATCATGATCTGAGCTGAAATCAGAAGTCGAACGCTTAACCAACTGAGCTACCCAGACACTGCTGAACTCATGTATTTCTAACTGGTATCGACATGTGAGGACAATAGCTAATACATCAGTGTGCCCATAAAGCTTTATCACATCTGTATATATAAACATATAAACATTAATGTGTATTTATAAAGAGAGAGATTTTACATGAAACCACTTCAAGAACGTAACCATGTATGTTACAATATTTGGTTAAGGACACTAACCATCAGAACGCCTGAGTGGCTCAGTCAGTTAAGCCACTGCCTTCGGCTCAGGTCATGATCCCAGGGTCCTGGGATCGAGTCCCGCATTGGGCTCCTTGCTCAGTGGGGAGCCTGCTTCTCTCTCTGCCTCTACCTGCCACTTTGCCTGCTTGTCCTCTCTCTCTGACAAATAAATAAATAAATTCTTTAAAAAAAAGAAAAAAGGACATTATCCATCTACTCACATATTTTTGGAGTTGGATGAGATTCTAATTATCTAACGAATATTCCCAGGTACAGGTGAGACAGCTGAGGCTCCCAGAAATTAGACAACTTCCATCCAGTTTCTCCTCATCCGCGGCTCTTGCCCTCACACCAGGACATTTCTATTAAATGCAGGTAAACGACAGAAGAAAATCTACCTTTATTTGAATCACAAGTATCCAGCACCAACTTTTTTTCACCTGACATCATTTCACAATTCCCCAAATACAAAAAGTCAATGTCAAGGTGAAAACGATCACATGTCGAACTTCCTTTCAGGGTCGAGGGAGAGCAAAACACGCTCTGTTTTGAAAATTCCCAGAGGTCTTCAAGGGTTATTCAAGGGTAGAGCAGATGGGGTTTCCAGCTCGCAGCCTTTCTTGCCTTCCCCAAGCTTCATTAAGACTTTTGTCGCCCCACCGGCTGGGGGTGAGGGAACCAGGGTCAAGAGATGAGCCTCATAGGTTCGGTATCAGTCTGGAAAGCACGAGTGTGAAATGGAAGCCAAATTCACTTAGTTTCCTTTACGGAACTGTCAGCTCCACTCAGACACGGACTGTCTTCCCTGCCCGAGAAGAAGAAGAAATTTCTTTGTCTCCTTCGCTTCATCACCTAAAACCATCTGATGGGCTTGACAGCTGCTGCTTGCTAATTATGGGCCAAACTTCTCAGCGGGAGGCTCGTTGCATCAACAGGTCCCGGAACAATCCAGCAATTGTTCTGGGGAAGCTTGGGCACTTGGGGCTGAGCGTTTTCACGTCAATTAGCCCCACTAGTTGTCATGACTGGGAGCTGCTGTAGTGGAATGAAGGGAACAAAGTAATGAGCAGCTCTGAGACCTGCACACAGCTGATGGGCTCTGAAGAACATTCCGGTTGAATCTCTGTTTCTGGCTGTTGAAGATATGATGAGAGGGGTCGCTGTCCCACAGCACCCCTGCTCCAGAAAATCACCAAATACCTCCCATTTCAGAGAGGTTAGCAGTCTTACAGAAAGGGCTCATTTCCTGCAGAAATGTAATACGTTTTCGGCTCAGTATCTGTGTATGGGGATTTGTCATTTTTTTTAAACAATAATTAAAAAGTGGAGAAACTAATTCCCTTTCATTCTTGGAATATTTTTTGTTTTGAAGGAAGAGAGGAAGGTAAAAAGGGAAAAGAAGAGGGACACCTGGGTGGCGCAGTCAGTTAAACATTTGACTCTTGGTTTTGGGGGGCTTGGGTCGTGATCTCAGGGTGCCGGGATCGAGCCCCATGTGGAGCGCCACGTGTAGTCCCACATGGGGCTCCACACTCAGCCAGGAGCCTGCTTGAAGATTCTCTCCCTCCGCCCTTTCCCCCACTCGTGCATGTTTTCTCTCTCTCTCTCTCTCTCTCTCAAATAAACCAATCTTTTTTTTTTAAAAAAAGAAAGTGAAAGGAAAAAAAAATGATACATTTTCTGGGTGGTTGTGGAGACTTGATATTTGAAAGCCAAACAAAAAATACCAAGGAGAGAGTCAGCAGTGTCCCCAAAGCCACTCCCCACTTCTCCACACGGGTCCAGGCTGCACTTCCAGCCCCGCCTGGAGTTGGGCATTGTTGTCCAGGCCACTGGACCGTGAGCAGGCAAGGAGCTACACGTCTGGGCCCAGGCCTCTGCGGAGTGGGCCTACCACCTCCATACTTGCTCCCCTCTCACACCGTGAAACTTGGACATGCCTATAACCACCTTCAACCACGCAGATGACAAGTCATCCAGGGAGCCAAGGACAGTGGAGGGGAAGCAAAGACGGGGAAGGAACCTGTGTCCTTAAACAGCTGTGGAACAGAGCAGCCTGCATCTAGAACTTTCACCTTGGACTGTCATGTGAAAGAAAGACACTTCTTTGTCTTCGAAGCCACTTGCACTGTTGAGTCTCTGAACAGCAACTTAGCTTTCTGCCCTAAAACAGACATGGTTCTCAGATCAAATCAGAAGGGGCTTCCCTAAGTCCCACTCCCTTCATTGCCCGTTCTCAATACATCCCATAATGTCTCACAGAAAGCCAGAACTTTGCCCAGACCTAAGGCAATGATTCCTCCAGCCTCAACCATCTTTCCTCAGGAAAGCAGCTCACTTTTAGCAACAGGGATGTCTCCGGTACTCCCCTTGGAAGAGTGTGGGCTCTCATCTAAGGCACAGCCCCGGGTTCTCAGGCTGAGGTCTGGAGTGACCTTCCTGCCGAGCGAGGGAAGTCCGGTCCATGGTCCAAGGAGTCTATTCCTCTCCCCAAAAGGCCAGTAAGAATTGTGAATGCAGAAGCCAGAGGAAATATGTGGAAACTACTGGAACGCCTATAACTTTTAGGCTCATATATGAAAAAGAAAATAATCACTTTTACAAATCAGATCATGAGTGCCCTGGAGGGAATTCCCAATGGACTATGACTCCTGGCACAACACATACCATACTGGCCAGTGACAGTCAATGAGTTTAGCTCTTGCTCCCTGACATGACTTTTACCTTGGATCTAAGAAAGTGATGGAGATCAAAGAACTTGATATGTTTGGGTTGTGAGTGGATTCAATATAAAGGATTAATATATGTTCATGTATAACTTATTAACTAATATATAAGTTTCAATAGAACTTCCTGCAATGATGAAAATGTTCTATATTACACTGTACAATATGGTAGCCACGAGCCACAAGTGGCTAATAAGTACGTGAACTGTGGCTAGGGCAAATGAGGAACTGAATTTTTCATTATATTTAATTTAAGGAACTTACAATTGAAGAGGCACAAATTACTAGGGGCTACCCTATCGGAGATCACAACTTTGGTCAAAGGAGCAGCATAGTGTTCCTGTAAAGGGTAAGATAATCAATATTTCAGGCTTCAAGAGCTGTGTAGTCTCTCTCTTAACTACTCAGTCCTATACTACAGGGCAAAAAACAGCCACAGAAAATATATAAACTAAGGGCCATGACTGTGTTCCCAGGAGATTTGATTTACAAAAACAGGGGGCTTCTTTAGCTTCATTGACCCATTTCTAAATACTTTCCATGTTCTCAGCTACCAAGGCTGAGGAATAAACTCACACCAAAGCGTTCATGACAATATATTCCAGTATCTTCATTTTCCCTCTTTCAGGAAGGACATAGGGGCAAAGGCACTTGCCCTAGGAGAGGTCATCTCAAATTTTGGCATCTCAGATGCTGTGGGACTTGGCAGGAGAAAACTTGGGGGCAGAATGGCTTTCCCCCCTTGTACCCCTACAAAGCACATTCCAGAACTGAGCAGCCCCTCGCTGCACCCTCCTCGCCAGGGTTCTGCTGTCAGTCCCATGCATTGTCATGACCTCTGGAGGTGGTCTCTTCCCATCAGCCCCTTCCCCCTACACAGCCCAAAAGGGGATGGAAAAACACCCGGGCCAGTACTCTCCTTTCAGAGCTCATTTGTCTATCGCCTCCACTTGGTGCCAAACTTAGAAGATTGAAAAGGTAGATAAATCAAAGTCTTTGACCACATGGTAAAGGCAAATCAATAAATTCAATTTCCCAGAGTCTCAGAGAGACCATGTTTCATTTTTTAATTTTACCTCAAAACCCGTAACTGGTGAATACAGGATACACTACATCCTGCCCATTAGGCTCAGTGGGAAAGAGAAATTGAGAAAAGAGGATCCTGGGGCCAAAGACCCCAATAATGAAGAATCTGGAGTGGCCTGAAAGGCCATGCTTTGCACCATCGGACTTGTGATTTCATACTAATTAAAGGAACATTTACTTTTAGCCCATATTCACACTCTGACACAGCGCTCTGTGCTCTTGAGAACGGCCTTCGAACGCTGTCCAAAAGTGGCGGAGGTCACTGTGGCCTGAAGCACAGAGGCTAATCCTGGGAAGAATATTCTGGAAATGTATATTCTCCTCAAAGCATAATCATTAATCATTTCCTTTCGTGGTCGAGCTGGAGGAGAATACATCTTTCGATGCAATTATAATATTGTCAGTACTGAAGGGGAAATGCTCACCTCCACGTGAGCCCCAGGACAGATTTTAAAAACGAAGTTATTGGAAGCAGCATTTTTCTTGTTGTTGTTGTTTTTCCTTTTCCCTTTTCTCTACGATGTGGTGTTGGCTCCTAAACTTGGCATTAACAGTAGTGTCTACTCCTTGATTGTTTCCTCTTGCCTTGCTTCCTCTTCTCAGTGCCTCTAGCCCTCCAGTACGTCCCCCTGGTAAGAGAAACCTGCCCCAGTACAGCTCTATGTGCCCCCAATACCCACCAGCTCCCACAACTGTAGGAGGCCTTTACTTCTGTTTAGGGCTTACTGTGTGTTATATCCCCACCGACTCTTTCCTTCTCTGCGGCCCCGTTCTCCCCCCTCAGAAAATCCTAGCCACTGGCCAAACGAACTTGGGTCTCCTTCTAAGGTAACTGTTCACCAAGTTCCAGCTCAGTAACTCAGCTCACCGGAAGGGGGATGGAACAGCACTGACGGGAAGTGACGCGAACTAAGCTCATCATTCCGGGACTCGTGTA
This sequence comes from Mellivora capensis, assembly GCA_004024625.1. Classification (NCBI taxonomy): domain Eukaryota; kingdom Metazoa; phylum Chordata; class Mammalia; order Carnivora; family Mustelidae; genus Mellivora; species Mellivora capensis. Next base: position 47,013 of record PISX010000895.1, read on the forward strand.
ACCAGTTTCATATGGAAAGTAAACGATAGCTAAAACAATGCAAATTCTATGACTCTCTAAAAAGAAATGACCGAATCTAAGATACTAGAATATTCTACATAGATTGACAAAGCCCTGAGTGATATAAAAGCAAAGAAAACTGTCCTTCTTAAAAGAGGAGAGATGGCCAAATTAGGTAGTTTTTAGAGAGTTAGTGGTATTAGCATTGGTGACAATTAAAGAGGTAACAATACCTAAGAAAGTCAAGGGTCCTAATAAAAAGTTTTCGATAAATTAAAGAGTACGAGGCAAAGCTCTACCCTTAGTTCAGATTTACAGTACAAAGAAGTCCTCTTTATTCTTTACAGTGACATTTTTAAAAAATGCTTTAGGGAACTGCTTTAGCAAGCGATCCATCCAATGTGAAAAGTTGTTCACTGGGTGAAAAAAAATTTTAGTGAAAGTTGAAAATTTTTCTGGGATGAAGATACAGAATGGAAATGTGTGATTCTCCATGAAAATGTGTTTTCAAAAGAAGTCAAGGGTCTGCTCACACATTTCAGTGAAATCACAAGGAGCGAATCCACTGGTGCTGCTTCTTAACCAGCCACCAGTGAGATGGAGAAGGTCAGAAGCCAGTCTTCCTTGGATAATACAGAATATACACAAGATGCATATACTACACGGGTTTGTTCCCAAGCAAAAGTGGTTCCTATAGGAGACGGGTCACTGGCCAACGTTCAGGGGAGACCGAAGCTGACATGGTGGAGGAAACCCCTTGCCAGGTCATTTTCTTCTCCCAGCAAAAGAAACCAGTGAGCTTTTGGCCAAGAGCAAGGGCTTCACCTCATTGTGGCCCTGTGTTGGGTCTTGAGTTGGGTCAGACGCACTCTGCCACCCTATGGCGGTAAAGGGCAAGAATGTAAAAATCAATCAGTTGATCAAATGTAAAAACCAATCAATCGTTTGATCACCTGTTTAGACAACTTTTCTAAGGTTCTCACTGAATTTCTTCTGTTGGAAAGATAAGAAAAGGGAAGTAAGTGAGTGCTTTCAGGATCACACTACAGAATGTTAGCATATTACCCTTTTAAAGATAATGCGGAGTCTGCATAGGGAGCCCACATAAAGATGTTTATTGTAACACATCAGTTTTATTTTTTAAAAAAAAGTTTAATCACCGTCTTCTGGGAGAAAAGTGATTGAATATTCTAATTTCTGTCCATAACATAGGACACTATGTAACCATTTAAAAAATAAGAATAAAGCCCCACCTTTGAACTGAACTAAAAATCTCTCCCAGGTGTTTTTACATTTAAAAGCCAAGTTACAGATTAAAACATACAGTGTGATATAGCTTCTATTTTTTAAATCCCACAATAAAAATGAAGACTTGGAAAATTCTTAAGAGCAGGTGTTTCTGGGGGAGGTGGTCAGGGAAAATTCGATTCAAATATATTATGTGTCACCTGTGACAAAACGGTTGCAATCATGCAAATCAAAAAGGGATTTGAGGCAAAATTCACTTTTTTTAACTTTCAGCTTCAGTATTTAGCACCTGAGGCAAATTTTTGAGCCTAAGCCTCAATTTCCTCATCTATAAAATAGGAAAAATGGTAGTTCCTAATCACAGAGTTGGTTAGAAGAAATAAATGACCATTTCTCAACCCTGAAAATTTTTCTTGTAAGATCGAGCAAAGGATTCCCAACCATGGGTGATCAGGACAAGCAGGTCATGACCCAAAAGGCATGGACCTTCAAAGTTCTGAGCCTGCTCCCTCCTGGGGAAGGATGCTCAGGTCATGAGAGCAGGGAAGGATGAGAGATGGGGGTTAGTCAGGATTTTTCCTTCTTTTATCTAATAAAGACAACTCATTTCTTTGTTTAGGAACCTGGTGTTAAGCATGCTTCATTATTCAAGTGCATAATTTAGGGGCATCTGGGTTGCTCAGTAGGTTAAGCATCTGCCCTTGGCTCAGTTCATGATCCCGGCTTGGAATGGAGCCCCATGTTGGGCTCCCTACTCATTGGGAAGTCTGCTCTCCCTCTGCCTCTGCCCCTCTCCCATACTTGTGCAAGCTCACACGGTCTCTGTCTTAAATAAATAAATAAGATCTTTTTTTAAATGCATAATGCAACCCTTAATATATCAAACTACTCCAAGACCATTTATTTTAATATCTAGTACACACACACACACACACACAATGAACCACAATCTTTTCAAGCTATCAGTTATAACCATTAGAAGCCAAAGAGTTCAGAATCAGCTTTGACAGAAACGGGCTGACTTCCAGGCAATTTAGAGACATAATCTGCAGCTTGATTATTTCTCCAACAAACTTCTAACTAGTCTTTTAAAGAGAAAAAAAAAGAAAGAAAGAAAAAAGGTTCCTATGTGAGAGCACTCTTCTTAGCTGTTCCTAAACTTTAGATTTTTTTTTTTTTTTTTGAAGTCTCCAGAAATATCTTCGAGACTCCCAGGGGCCAAGGGCCCACTTAAATCGAGTGTTAAGTGCTAGGAGAGGTTTAATCTAACTACTTATTAACTAAATTGTTAACAGGGGATAAGATCTCATTTAAGGAGGTAGTACTTCTACGATTTGAGTACAAACAAGGAGATGCTATAGTCCCTTCGTCATATCTGCGGTCTATGAAAACAATATGCGAGTGTGTATTTGCTGATGGAATTAAGTTTTCTGTGCAGTGGCAGGGAATCATTTTTTTTTAAATATCTCTCTCACTCAGCCCCGGGGAGGATTTCTAATAACAAGAGATGGGCTGTTTGTTTTGTATTTAGTATGTACTATAATGAGTTTTCAAAGAGTAAGAGGCTCGAGGCCCATTTGACTACACTTTTTCTGAAGAGTTCAGTGTATACACACCGTTCGTTAGCAAGAGCAGAACTATCCCTTGAGGTCAAATCTGGATTCCTGAAATGTGATTTTCATTATATTCGGAGCCAAAGCACAGTAGGAGTGTATCAGATTATAACAGAGAGATAAGATTTGAAATTCAATTATGGCAAGAACTTGAATTTTAACAGCTCATGGGTGCACTCTTCACGAATATATCAGATAGATAAAATGACGACCTCTTGGAATCAAGTCATTATCAGATCGGGATATCTGAAGATCGTTTCACTTTAACCTCAAGTCTCTATGGAAGATTAATTAGAGTGAATATAAGTAATTCTGGAGTTGGTGTGTAAAGAAAACATGACCCAAGGTGGAGAATCGTTGGTAATTCACATCCACACCAGCGGTTTATCAAACACCCCTTCGGACAAGTGTAGCGAAGCACCAAAAGGATGGGGCCAGGAGACTGTCTCAAAGAGTCTGGACTTCATGATGGACAAACCAGACAAATGGACATGATGGATAGAGAATGACACATATATGAATGATAGCCACTGGATACTTAAGGAGAGCCCTCCTCCACTGCCTTGACCCTCACAAGGGAAGTCAAACTTATAAGAGCTCTCAAGAAACTGAAAATATTCCTGGAAAAATAAAACAGACACATGAGAACTATTGTTACAACCGTCGAATAACCATCTCTCAGAATCTCAGCTTCTTGGAGGCAGAGGAGGAATTAGAAATGATAGATGAAGTTTTTAATAAATGAGGAAATAAAGATATGGGGAAAAGGGGAAAACTAATCTTTAATGACCAGCTACCATAAGGCAGATAGCGTGTGGTGTGTGATCTCATGTATCTTCTCTCCCTTGATTCTCCTAACTGCTCTGTGAAGGACACTTGTTACCCTCCGTTTGCAATGAATGGAGAGGGGACGAGAGCTGAAGCACACTCACCTAGCCAAGAAGATGTGGGATGAGGGAGCAGACCCAGGTCCCTTTGCACATGCCTGGTCTTCCCTCCAAACCCTGCAGGGTAGAGTAAGCCCCACTAACAACACGGAATGCATGCCTGTTCAAGCCCAGAGGAGAGGTGAATCTGGGAAGTCTTCCCAAGAAAGCTAGAGTCTGAATTAAGATGGAAGAAACACATAAACCAGAAATCCTATGAAAAAGGTAGTAGTGGCAGACATAGCTTCTAACTTCAGAGTTCATCTGTCTCACCGACAAAAAAAGCCAACATCCTCAAGGGCCCGTCGTAGGTCTTACTCTCCCCAGCATTTTCAGCAGACTACATGGGTCGCAGCATGCACGTGTTGAAGTACGTGCTGAGCTTGAGAAATGCAGAGACACACTCTTCACTGTCTTCTCCGCACTTCCACCCTCAGAAAGCTCTTTCCTCATTCCTTGGATACTATGCTCAAAATATTATCTCCTGTCCCAAATAGAGAAAGCACAGCTACAATCAAACTAGACTGGGGGCAGTGATGGGTGACTTTGCCGTCACTGCAAGTGTAGACAATGGGTCCACTTCTTTCCAGTCTGGGACATCAAAGTTTCAAGAATTGGGCAAAAGTGAGCACAAGTGAACGTCAATGGACCAAATATTTCAAGTAGTGAACATGAGCTCACATCTGGAACCAGGAGACCTGTCACTTAGAAGCTGGACAGATCATGTGCCTCTTTGAGCCTCAGTTTACCTCTCTGTACAATGGGAGACATTAGCTTCCAGGATTGATCTGAATAGTAAGTGATAGAGGGTAAGAGGAAGCGTCCAGCCCAGCGTCTGCTCCTTGCAGTCCTCCAAGCTGTTCACTCACTGCCCTATGTGAATCCCCCAGTGCCCACCCAGATATTAGTGGGCACCATCAAGGCCTCTCCCTGGGAACAGAGAGGGTGGATGGCAACAAGCTTAAAAAATTGAAGGAGGGGGCGCCTGGGTGGCTCATTGGGTTAAAGCCTCTGCTTTCATCTCAGGTCATGATCCCAGGGTCCTGGGATCGAGCCCCGCATCAGGCTCTCTGCTCAGTGGGGAACATGCTTCCTCCTCTCTCTCTCTGCCTGCCTCTCTGCCTACTTGTGATCTCTCTCTGTCAAATAAATAAATAAAATCTTTAAAAAAAAAATTGAAAGAGGAAGCAGAAGTCTAGCAGAGTTTCCCCCGTACACGGTGGTTGGGAGCCAGAGACTAGAACAGCATCCATGAGAACGCTGAAGTATTTATTTAACTTTTGTCTCTTATCACCTTAGATCTTTTCGTTTTTTAAATTTTTCTGCTAATCTCCACAGCAAATCAGACAGAACTTTTCAGAACAAGTCCATTTTCTTGAACCCTTAGTCTAGAGAGAATTTAAGTTCTCAGCTTGAAAGATATTTACTTAAATATCACTTACAGAGGGGAAAGTCAGAAACAGAAAATTCAGAAGCACAAGGAAAGGAAGGCTCATCAAGCTGATGGGTAACAGGATGCAGAAGAGATGCAAATATATGTAAATGAGAGGGCAAAACTGTCTTGAAATGCTGAAAAAAAAATGGATGTACTATAAAAAAATGAAATGTAAGGACCGGAAATGTAAGTCCTTTTATTCTAAAGCTAAAAGGAGAAAAGGAAAGAAAAAAGGGAGGGAGGGAAGAAAAAAATTTTACCAACATAGTAAGAGGGCACCATCAAGTACAGAGCTCTGCTGGGAGGCGAGTGCCCTGCACAAAAGTTCCAGAGCGAGGGAGCAAACTAGGGCCCAAAGCCAGCCCTATTTTGTTTGCCACACTGCAGCCATTGCCTTCATCAGCCCACAGGGATGGCTTTTTCCCAAGAGTCCCCCCAGAGAGGGCGACTTTTTCTAATTCACGTGCCAACATGACATAAACTAGTGATGACCCAGCACACATATCACATGGAAACAAGTCAATCAAAAGAGACATATTTGCGCTTATTGACAGCGAACTCTGATGTTAACCATTGTAATGTCACTAATCTAAACACCGAAACAATGTCAGGCTAGGATGACAGGTACTTAAAATCTTAGAACCATGGAGGTGGACACATCCTGTTCTTCTTCACTCCAGTACCTACAGCACTTTGTCCATTCCGGGGTGTTAGGTTTTCAAAGTCATATACAGTGAAGGGAAACTGCAAACCAGAAAGCATTCAGAAGAGAGGAAAAAAAACACAGCATCTAAGAAAGCGTTGAGGTGGGCGCCTGGGTGGCTCAGTCCATTAAGCGTCTGCATTCAGCTCAGGTCGTGATCCCGGGGTCCTGGGATGGAGTCCTGCATCAGGCTCCCTGCTTGGTGGGGAGTCTGCTTCTCCCTTCACTCCTCCCCCCCTGCTTGTGCTCACTCTCTTCTCTCCCAAATAATGAAATCTTTTGAAAAAAAAAAGAAAAGAAAAGAAAGAGTCGAGTCTGGAGGGATGTATGGCCGGGATGGAAGAATTTAGTGTGTGTGAAAGCTCCAGATCATGACTGCTATCTTTAAATCTCTCCAGCGGAAGGAACTGTGATCTCAAAGGCAAGGTCTTCAGAAAACAGATCTGGGATCTGCTCAGCACAAAGGAATTGTTCAGCACAAAGACGGAGACAGCCTAGGCTTCCTGGGAGGGGACCAGGGTCTCCTAATTGGAGGGATTCAAACCAAACCATTTTTTGCGTTGCTGTTTTCTTTTCTTGCCTTGTTATCTCCACTGTCACCCCTGACAGGTGTACTTCTTCCATGCCCTTGTGCCTGCCCAAATTTATCCATTCTTCCACCCCAATGTCTTTTCTTTCATGTCCTCTTTCCTGATTTCCGCAGGCAAAGGGGATGGATGCTCCCTTCTCCACACATGCCATACATTTATTATTTTCATACATCCCATTCCTTGCCACTTTCCCCCAAATCTAATCTCTCTGGGTTTCTTCAGAAACTTTATTTTCCGTCAACTTTATTTCCATTTTTGTCTAAAAGTCTGGAGAGGAAATCTTGAACCCACACTCAGCAGTTGTTCTGAGCCCTTTCAGTGGCCTGAGCTGTGGGAGCCACGGACCCGTCTTCAGTGCCGGCTGAACACCCCGGGTTGGAGGCACCTGCACAAACTCGGAAGCTGAAGCAGTCCATTCACCCCGAAATTCTCCTTGGTCACAGCCCTTTCAGCAGCAGCCTGCTCTTCCTTTTCAGTCCCTTTAGGATCTCATTGCTGCTGGTGCCCAGTTCCATGACCCGTAGGACAACACTCCAGCCCCCTGCCTGCAGGTGGCAGAGCCCCGACATCAGCAGCTGGCTGCGCAGGCGCAGACATTGACAGACCCCTTCTCCTTTCTGCGTAACACCTGTGCATATAGTTGACCCTGAACTACACAGGTTTGAACCGCATAGGTCCACTTACATACAGGACACTACTTAAATGTATTCTCTCTTCCTTTGCTTAATAACATTTTCTTTTCTAGCATCCTTTAAGAATACAGGACATAAAACATATATAACACACAAAATATGTGTTAATCCACGGTTTATGTTATCGGCAAGGCTTCTGGTCAATAGTTAGCTATTAGTAGTTAAGCTTTGGGCGACTAGAAAGTTCTGTGCAGATTCCCCAGTGGAGCAGGGGTTGGTGTCCCTAACCATCGCCCCCCCCCCCTCACACACACACTGTGTTCAAAGGTCATCTGAGTACCTGTACTATTGTATACAAGTGTACTTGCCTGAAACTTCACCTCAACAATTGGGTAAAACATTCTTTTTTTTTTTTAAGATTTTATTTATTTATTTATTTATTTATTTGACAGATGGAGATCACAAGTAGGCAGAGAGGCAGGCAGAGAGAGAGAACGGGAAGCAGGCTCCCTGCTGAGCAGAGAGCCCGATGCGGGGCTCCATCCCAGGACCCTGGGATCATGACCCGAGCTGAAGGCAGAGGCTTTAACCCACTGAGCCACCCAGGCACCCCTGGGTAAAACATTCTAATACATGTGACCTCCCTGCTGGAGATACTTACGGAAGGAGAGATGTTGGGAATAAAAAGAGACAAAGTGGGTGAGATTTTAAGAGAGATGAGAAAGCAGAGAGAAATAAACTTCATCTCAGAAGCACTTCCATAACTGTGGGGGGACCGGAGGACGCGAAAAGGGGCAGAGAGAATAGAAGGTTTGTGTCTGGCGTGGTCAGGGCTGTCGCTGATGTGAGGACTGGTTTCTTCTCTATTGCATGTATCTATGCCACTTTGTTTTTTTTCTTAGGTGGAAAACAAGAAATCAAAAATACCGTCACAACAGTTATTATTACACATTTTATGGACTAAAGGCAAGAAGACTTTCCCTTCAGTTTCTTAATCTTACAAGCAAAGTAAAGTATAAACTGACCATTTTCTAGTGCATAAGAAAACGAAAATGGAGAAGAGGCAGAGAACAGGACACCAGTCATCATTTATTTGTTGTGGATTCTGTCTTTTGTCTTTTTATTTTTTTCTGAAATTGAAAACGTTTACTTGTGTCGTATTTCCACAACTCAGAAAAAAATCAAGAAGAAAAATGACAGTTAGCAATTGGCTCATCCACTGGTTCTAAGGAACATTACCCTTAACTGAAACTTTGCTCCAGTGACCTTTTTCTACTTAAAGAAATAAAGAAATTTTAGTGACAGTTGAAGCAGCTCAGTTCATTCCTCAGTTTTCATCCCCGGAAACAGAAGAACTTGACTGTGTTTCACATTTTATGGAGACATAAAACTGGACTTTGGGAAATAAGCTGAGGGTTGTGGAAAGGGAGATGGATGGGGGGTGGGGTAAATGGGTGCTGGGCATTAAGGAGGGCACTTGATGGACTGAATATACACAACGAATGAATCATTGAACGTTACATCAAAAACCAATGATGTATTATATGTTGGCTAATTGAATTTAAATTCAAAAAAACAAAAATAAAATAAATCACTGGAGAAAAAACAACTTGAAGCAATTCCTATACCTTGAAATATACAAATGAGGTCAGTTACAAGATTTCCTAACATAAGCCATCCTACAACACTAGGGAGAAACACCAATTGGGCAAAAATGTCTTTTAAAATATTTTGATAGATTTGGTTTGCTAATATTTTACTTCAGATCATTGCATTCATGTTCACAATTTTCAGTGAGCTCTGGTTTTGCGTTTTATCTTTCTGGTTTTATCTTTCTTGTTCAGTTTTGTTGTCAGGTTTAGACATATAAAATGGGATGGGGAGTTGTCCTTGTTCCCTTTTCAGAAATGTTTATACAAAGTAGTGCTTATCTGTTCTTTGAAGATTTTGTAATCTTGGCTGTCTCTGGCTTGTGTTCTAAAGAGGGGAAGGGGCCAGATTTTTTACTCGATTCACTTCTTTTGTGGTATATTCAGTCTTTTTCATTTCATTAATTTTTGTCATTGATATTTTCCTAGGAAATTGTCCAATTTCTCTCTAAGTTTCCAAACATTTTGTCAGGAGCTCATCCGTAATATTCTCTGATAGGTTTTTAAATCGCCATCTGCAACTACGTCATGTCTGTTTCATGCCCTCCCTCTCCCTGTCTTTGGTCATTTTCACCAGAAGTCTTTATCACTTTTTTCAAGGAACTAGTTTTTCCTTTAGTTGATTTTCTGTGTTATTACTTTGTTTTCTAGCTCATTAATTGCTAACCTTATCTTTATGGTTTCCTTCCTTCTGCATTCTTTCTGCTTACTCTGTGGTTGTTTTTTTTACTGTATTACATTCAGCACTTAGCTCATGAGTTTTCAATCTTTCCCCTTTTCTAATGGATGCAACTGAAGTTATAAATATTCATTCAAAGTCTCACTTGGGCTGTACTCTACAGGGGTCTTTTCCTGTTCGACTTTAATTATTTCAAAATAGAGATTATTCTCTCTTTTGTTCTCATAGTTTTTTAATTTTTATTAGGGAGAACTTCAAACATATACAAAAGGGAACATTGCTTCCCGTTGAACTGTTCTGGAAAGTTCCTAGATCAACATGCAAATGGCCTTTCTAATACATGTCTTTGGGTAAAAGTGTTCCCTTGTTATTTTTATTATAAAAATCCATGGGTGTGGGGCGCCTGGGTGGCTCAGTGGGTTAAAGCCTCTGCCTTCGGCTCAGGTCATGATCCCAGGTCCTAGAATCGAGCCCCACATCGGGCTCTCTGCTCTGCGGGGATCCTGCTTTCTCCTTCTCTCTCTGCCTGTCTCTCTGCCTACTTGTGATCTCTGTCTCTCAAATAAATAAATAAATAAATAAATAAATAAATAAATATCTTTAAATTTTAAAAAAAAAAAAATCCATGGGTGTGGGGCACCTGGATGGCTCAGTGGGTTAAACCCTCTGCCTTCAGCTCAGGTCATGATCCCAGGGTCCTGGAATCCAGCCCCGCCATACTAAAACACAGCCTTAGCTTCACAGGCAGTTAAAAATAATTTTTAAATACAATTTTTATCGCTTTACTTCAGTATTTTGATCACAGCGCCCACATCTGAACTTCCACGAAAGTTCTGGATAGCAGAACAAACACCACTTTAGGAGCTATAAATAAAGCAGCTGCCTATGGGAGCCAGTCCTGCTCTTCCCTCTTTGCCTGCCCCTGATCCCCGTCCCGCTGCATTTCCAAAGGGTGATGTGTGTGTCCTCCCAGCGCCTGTGCAATCCAGGCCGCATCAGCCGCACTGCTGAGCCCAAGAAAAGCACCACTGAGCCTCCACAGGAAAAATAAGTTGTTGCCACACGAAGGAAAAGATTCCAGAGCCTTGAGACTCCACCACCAGCTCAACTGTTTCTAAGAATAGCGTGAACCGTGGAAAAAAAAAAAAAAATACTGGCACCAGACACTGGTCTTTAATTGTCTCCAGGCTTTAAAATAGAAACAAGCTGAAACGGAAGTGCCCCTGGAAACGCTCTGCAGGCCTCCCTCGGTGCGGGCTGGGGATGCAGAATGTTGAGCCGGCTCCTGGCGAAGCTGGCTCAAGGGGCAAACCCTGCGCGGTGACGTCAGCGCGCAGCACCAGCTGCCAGGACAGGATGGGCACTCCCCGGGCTCAAGGCCTGGAGCCGCCGGGCTGGAGTAGGAGTGGGTGCGGGGCAGGGCGGGGGCGGTTAGGGGAGGCGGCCAAGGTATGCAGGCCTCGCCCTCCCTCATCTCAGAGGTTCTCACTGGGCCTCTGCGAGGGAGGGCCCCATGGCACCGGAGGGTTTCCCCTCCCACGGGTTAAACTTGCTCGCCAAAAGCTTTTCTTTCCATCTATTTTCATAATCTTAAATTTAGCTTATTGGTTCCTAAATCAGATTTTGCAGATCGTTCCCTGTCTTCAAAAATCAACCTCAGGCTTACTATCCGGAAGCCTCTCAGCCTAGAGGAGGGTGTGCAGTCGGACCCCCTTCGTAGGTTGCTTAGCCCCCCACAGGTGAACAGGGCGAGGAGCATGGCCCTTGATGCTTCCAGCAGGCACGCAATGGTGGGGATTTTTTTTTAATGAGAGGGCAGCACTAGTCTGAATAGTAGGTTTCTCAGCAGGAACAAATTCCCAAATGTTGGGGATTGCTTCTGAATAAAAAGTTCTGCATGCAAAAAGTTCAAAGAATCTGAGTGGCCCCGCGTCCAAACACCTCTTAAAGCTCATGTAGCTAAAAGAGGGGTTTTCCCCGTGCGAACAAGTATTTACGAACTTTCTCTTAGTTCGAAACATAAAATAAACCAACACTCAAGTTTCTCTCGCCCCAATTCCTAGACAAACACACTGTACAAAAAAAGGTTGCTGGCCCTGGGGTTCCCAGAAACCCAGTGCCGACTGCTGATGGGATGAGTTCAGTTCTACTTCTAAAGTGGCTAGATGTTTAGGCGGTAAGCAGTAAGAAGAGAAAGAAAGGAAAGGGAAGAAAAAAAGAAAATTGAACTGTTTTCTTCCTTGTGTGTAATGTTCTGTAATGTCTTGAAGTCAATGGCTGCTTGATAGTGGGGGAATAGTATACCAGTCAAATAATAGAACTTAATGATATGATTGCCAAATGCCAAACTACAACACCATGTCCCTCCCAACCTAAACTCTAGTTTTAGAGACACATAGAACCAAACCAAACCAAAACAAACAAAAACAAAAACAAAAAAATCCTAGCACCAGAGGGAGACAGACACAAATGGGCATAGTCCCCCCCAGATGGAGCATTTAAATTGTGGGTCTTCCAGGAGCCCTGTCTTTGGTTACAACCATCAACATATGCAGAAATTTATCACTCCCACCAGACCTTCAACACAATTCTCACTGTAAGATTTATCAGCCCAGGGCACCTGGGTGGCTCAGTTGGTTAAGCGACTACCTTCAACTCAGGTCATGATCCCGGAGTCTCGGGATGGAGTCCCACATTGGGCTCCCAGCTCTGCAGGGAGGCTGCTTCTCCCTCTGACCTTCTTCCCTCTCATGCTCTCTCTCTCTCTCTCAAATAAATAAATAAATAAAATCTTCTAAAAAAAACAAACAAACAAACAAAAAAACTTGTCAGCCCAAACAGGTTACTACAGCCAGAGCCAAGATCTGTCCTTGCCCAAGAACACCAATCAGATATCAATTGGTTATAGTTGGACGTGCTAGGCTGTTCCCAACTCAGAAATCTTAGAGCACTTAGTTGCATTCCATGATGTTTGCTCAAATGAATGGAACAGCTATTCTCAGCTGATCTGCATTGCTCGCCTATTTCCTGATACCAGTTCGGTCCCTAATATCAACCAGCACCCACCGCTTGGACCTTCTCCTGCCCATATTTGCCATCAAGGCTTATATCCTAGAAGCTCACTCTCCCTCTAGAGCCTGAACTTGCCGGCCATCTCCATTCTGACATCCAGAAAGACCTCTGCTTTACTCAAGACTTCACCTATGTCCACCCTCTGGCATCTCATGATCTAGCCACAGCTACAAATATCCAGCTATGATATTTAGAACTAGGGTCAAGGAGGGCAAGGACGATAAAGCAAGACGGAGGGTCTCCCATTTGTTTCTCCCCTTGTTATGTGCCTGGCCCTGTGCCCAGCCCTTACACGTGTTACTGCTTCCAAACCAGTAGAGGAGATGACACACCCACTCTCTGAGACCTTGGGTTAGGACATAACTCATACACCAGGATCCCAAGTGCCTTTACAAAGGGAAACGCTGAACCATTCCCTTAAATTGATTTTTCAATTTAAACTGATTTTTCATTGCAGGTCTGAGAACTGATGAATATCTATAATAAAATTTTTACCCATGTGCCACAAAATGAGAAAAATAAAGGCAAGGAGATATGTTTCCATAGACTATCGTTTGCTCTGAGTTCATAGAGGAACCATATCTTTTGATGGAGTAAAGTCATTCTTTATAGCAAACTCTGTGCCCACAATTATCCTTCAAAATTCCAAAAGAAGGTGGAAAACAAAGTCCAATTTACTATTTATTGGCAAAGCCAATCACAGCCTATTTTTCCTCAGTGTGGAATAGTCTTAGCTCTACGATAGAGTATATCAGATGAAATACTGGGCTTTCCTTAAAACATCATGTTGTTTTCAAAAACAAACCTCTTAAAGACTAGACTGGCATACTGCTGAGGAACGTGGGATTGTGGGTAAAGGTGAACAGGAGATTCGCTGCTTTATTTCTGTTTCTATCAATTACCACCTACCGATATAATATATATTGTATCTGTTTATTTCTGTTTACAGTTCGTCTCTATACATTGTAATATAAGCTCCAAGAGGATAGTTTTATGAGCTTTGTTTATTGCTATATACTAGCATATAGTAGATACTCAATACTGAGTATCTGAATATAATCTGAATATAATCCAAAATACTAAAAATCTACAGAATTTAATACCCACTTATGATATTTTTAAAAAGTTTTTGCAAACTGGGAATATAAGGGAACTCTCTTAATCTGATAAAGGGTATCTCAAAAAATGTTCTATAGCTAACATTACACTTAATAGTGAAATATTGAGGGGCGCCTGGGTGGCTCAGTGGGTTAAAGCCTCTGCCTTCGGCTCAGGTCATGATCCCAGGGTCCTGGGATCAAGCCCCGCATCGAGCTCTTTGCTCGGTGTGGGGGCTGCTTCCTCCTCTCTCTCTGCCTACTTGTGATCTCTGTCTGTCAAATAAATAAATAAAATCTTAAAAAAATTTTTTTAAATAGTGAAATATTGAACTCCTTCCCCCTATGGTTAAGAATGACAGGATGGGGACGCCTGGGTGGCTCAGTTGGTTGGACGACTGCTTTCGGCTCAGGTCATGATCCCGGAGACCTGGGATCGAGTCCCGCATCGGGCTCCCAGCTCCATGGGGAGTCTGCTTCTCCCTCTGACCTTCTCCTCGCTCATGCTCTCTCACTGCCTCTCTCTCAAATAAATAAATAAAATCTTAAAAAAAAAAAAAAAGAATGTCAGGATGTCCACTCTCACCATTTCTGCTCAACATTGCACTGGAGGTCCTAACTAGTGGAATAAGGGTAAAAAATTTAAAATATACATGTTAACAAAGACAAAGCTAAATTGTATTTATTCAAAGATGACATGATTATTCATGAAGAAAGTCCAAAGGAATCTATAATACACTAAAACTACTGAACAAACTTAGCAAGGTCATGGGGCTTAAAGTCAACATCAAAAATCCATTTTACTGGGCACCTGGGTGGCTCAGTCGGTTAAGCGGCTGCCTTCAGCTCAGGTCATGATCCCAGGGTCCTGGGATCAAGTCCCGCATCAGACTCCCTGCTCAGTGGAGAGCCTGCTTCCCTTTGCTTGCTGCTCTGCCTATTTGTGCTCTCTATCTCTCTGTCAAATAAATAAATAAAATCTTAAAAACAAACTTCATTTTGCTTCTAAATTGAAAAAATGAAATTTTAGGATATCATTTACATCCTCGAAAAATTAAACAATAAACAATCGCCACATGATCCAATAATTCCACCTCTGGTCTATAAACAATAGAACTGAACACAGGGACTCAAACGTATGTTTACCATCAATGTTCATGCAACATTATTCACAACTGACAAGAAATGGAAATATGCAAAACTTCCATCGACAAATGAGTGCATAAACAAGATGTGATATATACACCTAATGGATGTTATTCAGCGTGCAAGGAGTGAAATTCTGACCCCTGCTACAACGTGGGAGGACATTGAAGATGCTGTGCTAAGTGAAATGAAACAGACACCAAGGGATAAGTAATGCATGAATCTGCATATATGAGGCGCCTCCAGTGGTCAAATTCCTAGAGACAGAAAGTAGAACTGTGACTGCCAGAGGGTGGGCGGGGAGTGGGAAATAGGTCATCATTGTTTAATGGGGACAGAGTTTCAGTTCAAAGAAACTTCTTCAGATAGTGGTGACCATTGCACCACAACAGGAATGTACTTAATGCCACTGAATGGTACATTTTAAAATGGTCAAAATGGTGAAATTTGCATTATGTCCTTCTTAGCACAATGAAAAATACCATTTACAATAGCATCACATACCTAGCAATTAAATTAAGGACAGATGGGCAAGCCCTCTATGCTGACTACTACCACCATTGTGAAGGGAATTTTTAAAGGGCCTAAATAAACAGCAAGAACGACCACATTTGTGAAGAGAGAGTCAATATTATTACGATGTGAAGTCTGCCTGAGTTGATCTCTAGATCCAATGCAATTTCTATTACAACGCTTGCAGGGTATTTTTTTTCTTAAGATTTTATTTATTTATTTTGAGAGAGAGAGCATGAACAGGAGGTAGGGGGAGCAAGAGATGAAGAGGGAGAAGCTGGCTCCCTGCTGAGGCAGGAACCCGATGTGGGGCCTGACCCCAGGACCCCAGGATCATGACCTGGGCTGAAGGCAGACGCCCAATCGACTGACCCACCCAGGCGCCCCAGGATTTTTTTTTTTAAATAAACAAGCAGATCTTAAAATTTATGAGAAATAAAAACAATCTAAATAGCCAAAAGGAGGTTGAAGAAGAAGGAAGAGTAAGGTCAAGAGGAGCAGGAGGAAGCAGAGGAAGACTGTGCGCTACTACGTTTCAAGGCACACTGTAAAATTATAGTCATTAAAACTGTGTGGTATTGGCACAGGAATAGACAACTAGATCAATGGAACAGAGTAAAAAGCCCAAAAGTAAACCCATATACCTATGCTCACTTGCTTTTCAGTAAAGGCCCCGGTGGGAAAGAAAATTCCTCTGTCTACTAGAGCAATAACTGTGGGTAACAACTAGATGTCTTACTACCTCACACTGTGGGCGCACACGCATGCACACACACAAATAATTCTCAATGGACATGGATCTAATACATAAATGTGAGGGCTAAACTATAAAACATTTTTTTAAGATTTTATTTATTTATTTGACAGACAGAAATCACAAGTAGGCAGAGAAGTAGGCAGAGAGAGAGGGGGAAGCAGGCTCCCCACTGAGCAGAGAGCCCGATGTGGGACTCGATCCCAGGACCCTGGGATCATGACCTGAGCTGAAGGCGGAGGCTTAACCCACTGAACCACCCCGGCACCCCTGAACTATAAAACTTTTGGAAGAAATTATAGAATGATGTCTTTGGGGACTGTGGCAAGAATTTCCCGGCTAAGACACAAAAAGTACCGATTACAAGTGGAAAATAGGACAAAATGGACTCCATCAAAATTTAAAATTTTTGCTCATCAAAAGACATCATTTGGAGGGTGGAAAGTCAAAGTTTTCCACACTGGAAAAAAACATTCACAATGGATATTTTTAAAACAGGATTTGCATGAGAAATACATGAAAAATTCTTACAGATCAACAATAAAAACACAGTCACAAAAAATATAAGAATGGCTAATAATCGATGACAAGATACTGAACATCATTAGTCATGAGAGAACATAAATTAAACCACAGTTAGATATCAAAAGACACCTGCTAGAATGATAAAACGAAAAAGACTGGTAATAACAAGTTTTGGTGAGGACATAGGGGAGATGGATATTTTGAACATTGCTGATGAGAGTTTGGAAACATGCTGCTAAGAAAGTCAAACTTACAGTTGATTATGATTTAGCAATTCCATCTTAGATTCATAGCAAAAGAAATTCACTGATGCATCCACAAAAAAAGAATTTGTACAGAAATGTTCCTAGCAGCTTTCTGCATAAAGACATAAAATGGTAAACACACCAAGGGTCATCAACACAGAATGAGTAAGTATGATACAGTCACGCAGTGGGATACTACTGAGCAATAAAAAGGAACAAACTATTGCTACACATGGAAGAATTTCAAGTGCATTAAGTGACAAAAACTAGCAAAGGGTGCCTGGGCGGCTCAGTCGGTTAAGCATCTGCCTTCGGCTCAGGTCATGACCCCAGTGTCTTAGAATGGAGCCCCACTCCCTGCTCTGCAGGAAGCCTGCTTCTCCCTCTTCCACTCCCCCTACCTGTGTTCCCTTTCTCACTGTCTCTCTCTCTGTGTCAAATAAATAAATAAAATCTTTAAAAAAATAATTCTCTCCCTCTGCCCTTCTCCCTACCCACATGCACGCACGCACTTGCTCTCTCTCTCAAATAAATACATAAATCTTTAAAAAAGAAAAAATGAACACAACTGCATGTAAATTTAAAACCATTTACACTGACTGAAAGGAGCCAGAAAAGCATAGTATACCATTTCTTTTCTCTAAAGTAAAAAAAAAACCAGACCAAACTAATCTATAGTCAAAGAAATCAAAATAGTAGTTACATGGCGAAGTGACATGACATGGAAAAGGGAATTGTCTAGGGTGACAGAAAAGTTCTAAATTTTTGATCTGTTGCGGTGGTCACAGGCCTATATGCGTACGTATAATGACACTGGGCTTTAGACTTGGGATTTGTTCACTTTACTGTATTTTAAATTTACCTCAGTAAAGTGTTATTTAAAAATGTTTGATACTGTTGGTCACGAGATTATAAAGAGAATTCTCAAATGTTCTCCTTTGTTTTCCCACAACTGAATTTAAATCGATAAGTACACTTAAATGCCTAAAATTTCGAGTTTTAAGCTCATTCCCTGGCAGGAGATTATCCACCTAAAGGAGTTCCTTAACTCTGTCAAATATTAGATGCAGAAGCTAGATTGGTAAGCTCTTCACTTATTACTAAAAACAGCTTTGGGGGCCATGGAACCCGGGTTTCCAAAGACCCTCTTTATGGAGCTTTCCTTCACCTTCGCTGGAATAGTATGTATCAAAATCAGTCAAAGCGTAGATGATCCAATGTTTCCTTTTTGGGTTACAGGCACAAGAAGCACGCTTAGCTAAATGTTGAATTTTAAGCCCGAAAACAAGGAGAAACAACAAACTCAAATCTCCAGTTAAAGGTATATGAATTACTTTTTTAGTTTTACGAAACAGAACAATGTCTTAGATCGCAATGAGAAAAGAAATCAAAGCCATACTGCATTACTAGTGTGCAAAATCCGGAAAATGGCACAGTGAGAGAGCATCCGTCAGCAGCTTAGTGGTTAAGTATCTTCCCTTCACCGTCTCAGCACATAGCTCCCTACAAGGGTTCATTAACTTAAAGAGCTAAGTTCACATTAATAAAGCTTAACTGCCCTTGACCAGCTGAACAACAAATCTGTAAAAAATGCAGCTGCTTTTGGATACATATATATTGACATATCTATCTATCGATAGATCGATGGATAGGCGGATGGACAGATAGACATTATCTATCTATAGATACATATCGGTATGCACGTACATGACTATTGACAGTGTTTTCCTTAATGCTTCTGTTGCTTCAACCAGACTGCATCGCCAGCATGGGTCCTTAGTGGATAAATGCCTAATGATAAAGCGTTTCCATTCACATGTGCAGTGTTTCTTAGGTTGAAGAAAATTGAAATCAAACTGAAGCGTCAGCCTTGTAAAGATGGGCAGCCCCAGCGCGCGGACGTCTTTCACACTTCTGAAGCTGAGTGGCTGGCATCCCTAACCTTAAACCGTTAAGAGAGTTCAAGTCCACAGTCCCCGCCAACAAGGAGCCTGAGGAAGAAAGATCAACCATGTAATCACGGTTCCAGTGCACTTGGACCTCCCCGTTTTCTTCATGATTCCACCTTCAGCCACTTCAAGCAGGATCCTGGGACCAGATCACGCCGGCAGCTGGTGAATGCCCTCTGCTCTTGTAAGATGACCGTTTCTCCCGGTGTGCTCTTTACTGGGCCACTTCACAGACAGCGGGGTTGCCCGGGATGGGCTTGCTGGCCTCACTGGGCTGGCTGGAGCTGCAGAGCTCGGCCCCTGCTGGCCCACCCCCATTGGGCTCCAGAATAGGTCACTGTGGCCTTGGCCTTGCTCAGTGGCCACCACTCACACTGAAGACACAGCCCCAGGCCCAGTAGAGGACAGGTGTGCTAAGGGCCTGAGTCACAGTGAGGCCAGGCTGCTCTGTTGAGTAACTCGGGACAGGTGTGTTGGAGCTAAAGTCCCACAGTCCTGCGACCGTACCCCAGAGACGGTGCGGATTTCTCCCTTGGGCACAGGAACTCCCAACAAGCCAGCTTCGCTCCTGACATCTGGCCTTGCAGCTCCTTCTGCAAGGAGAGGAATGGTTTGGGTCTTGGTTTGGGTTTGGGTTTGGGTTGTTGAAGCATGGAGAAAAGAGAAAAGAGGAGAAAGGAGTTCGCATCGGTTTCTGTGACCTGAATCAGCAAGTGAGAACTTGGGGGAAGACTGCAGGAGGCCATGGGCAGCCCCTCACCCACCACCCTCCCCCAAGCCTGGGGGATCCCACCACCCATGCCCCACGCACTTTGCTGCATGAATGAGTGCAGCTGAAGGTGCGACCCGGCTCAGAAGACGGCTGTTTTCTTGTCGCCCAGCTGGTCTCAGAAGCTGTCACTGTCGCCAAGGTGACTGACCGTCACAAAGTCCCAGGCAGAGCCAGATCAAGGCTCAGAACGTGCAGCCGTTTTCCTTCCATCTTCTAGGGAACACTGAGCCGTAAAGCGATTGCTCCACTGACCTTGGTTTTGTTTTCCTCTGAGACGGGGCACCCAGGGCCTCACCCCCCATTCGGCCTGGTTCTGCTGCAGGCTTGCGCTGTGCCGTTCACTATCCACACTTGGTGTAGAGCACCGGGTCTGCAGAGTTTCCCCGAGTCGATGATGCGGACATCAACTCTGGAAGCTAAAGGGAAGACTCCGTTCTGGGGCTTGTCCAGTCTCGGCTATAGTCCCCTGGTTTCTCTGAGGAAAGATACAGAGGGACAGACGCCCCCCTTGAGGGAAGGCTGGCTCCTTCCTCGCTGTCTGCCCAGCCTGGGAGGACAGCGCTCCTTGGGCGATGTTCCATGTTCGCTTGAACTATAACTTGTCTTCCCCAGGCCTTGGGACCTTTGAGCTGGCCCCTCCCTAAAACTTCCAGTCACCTCCCTGGGGGAGCAGAAAAAAGGCACTTGGGTGCAGAGTCTAGAAGAGCACACACCACAGCCAAAAATAATTTACCCAGAATGTCCAGGGGTACATCTGCTCTCAATCAAAAATATATCTGGAAGCCAGAGATCCTGATTTCAAACAGACCCAATGATACAGAAGAGAACTTTCAGCACAGAAGATCTAGTTCATAATAGGGGATGTAAGGTTTTGTCAGAACATGCGAGTATTATCTATATATATTGTCTATTACATGCCTATTCTATATATTATATATACTACGTATATATATACTGAAAAACTTTTTTGTATCATGCAAACGCACTGAAGCATGTGATAAGTACTTACTGTTATTTTGTGTCAATCATAAAATTCTAAACTCACCTGAAAAGGATAGAAAATTCATAACAGTAAACTCTATATATTAGAGACTAAAAGGAAATCAAACTTTGTATTTATCCAATCTAACCACAAAAAAATACAAATCTGGGGGCACCTGGGTGGCTCAGTCGGTTGAGTGCCTGACTCTTGGTTTGGGCTCAGGTCAGGAGATCGAGCCCCACGTTGGGCTCCAAGCTCAGTGGCAGGGAGTCAGCTTGGGGTTCTCTCTCCCTCCCCTCACCGCTCCCCATGCTTGCACCTGCTCTCCTCTCTCAACTCAATAAATAAATCTTTTTTTAAAATATGGAAATTTGTATTACACACTCGTTTCTTGAAAAGATCTTCAAAACCATCATTATAAACATGATAGTAAATCAAAATTCCTGCTGACCTGCAGGGATGGTATGCGGTATGGCAAAATCTGGAAGAAGGATTTGCTGTGATATCATCTAATGAAACCAGAGGGAAGAGCAATAAAACAAGCATTTGGAAAGATTCTGCAGTATTACCTCTTCTTTCTACAGGTTTTCCTCTAAATTCTTCCAAATTCTCTTGAAGCTTGTACACCTGGGCTATCTTTTGCCAAACAGTAAATAAGCATTGTTTCATAACACTTGCATGATACTCAGCACATAAAATAGGGACATTTTTGACCCATTTCCTCCTGTCCGTGATATGTAACTTTGTTTCCATGACAACACCAGTCACATCATTGCCCCCAAAAATGCCATAAGCCACAGCAAGCCATGATTCAAGCCAAGAAATCTGTTGGAAACTGTTCTTTTTTTTGTTTTTGTTTTAATATTTTTTTAAATTTTTATTTTTTTTTACTTCTTTTCAGTGTTCCAGGATTCATTGTTTATGCACTACACCTAGTGCCATGCAATACGTGCCCTCCTTAATACCCATCACCAGGCTCACCCATCCCCCTACCCCTCCCCTCCAAAACCTTCTGTTTGTTTCTCAGAGTCCACAGTCTCTCATGGTTCATCTCCTCCTCCAATTTCCCCCAACTCACTTCTCCTCTCCATCTCCCAATGTCCTCCGTGTTATTCCTTATGCTCCACAAATAAGCAAAACCATATGATAATTGACTCTCTCTGCTTGACTTATTTCACTCAGCATAATCTCCTCCAGTCCCGTCCATGTTGATACAAAAGTTGGGTATTCATCCTTTCTGATGGAGGCATAATACTCCGTAGTATATATGGACCATATCTTCTTTATCCATTCGTCTGTTGAAGGGCCTCTTGGCTCTTTCCACAGGTTGGCGACTGTGGCCATTGCTGCTATGAACATTGGGGTGCAGATGGCCCTTCTTTTCACCACATCTGTATCTTTGCAGTAAATACCTAGTAGTACAATTGCAGGGTCATAGGGTAGCACTGTTTTCCAAAGTGGCTGCACCAACTTGCCTTCCCACCAACAGTGTAAGAGGGTTTTCCTTTCTCCACATCCTCTCCAACACTTGTTGTTTACTGTCTTGTTGATTTTGGCCATTCTAACTGGTGTGAGGTGGGATCTCAATGTGGTTTTGATTTGAATCTCCCTGATGGCTCGTGATGGTGAACATTTTTTCATGTGTTTGTTAGGCATTTATATGTCTTCTTTGGAGAAGTATCTGTTCATGTCTTCTGCCCATTTTTTGACATGATTATTTGTTTTGTGTGTGTTGAGTTTGAGGAGTTCTGCCCTTTGGATGTATCTAGTATTTATATTTCTGGAGAAATAGGTTTTTCTGTATGTTGTAGTTTGGTGACAGAGGGCCATCAGAGGGCTCTGGGTCCTGGAAATCATTCCTAGTATCTAAGCATGGTTAGTTCAGTAGAACTGGCTTCCTAGGGGTAGTTCCAAACACAGTGTGACTCTCCCAACCCCAGCATCCTCGAGTACATACAGACTTAGACACATTCGTCACAGGGAAACATTCTTGAGGCTGTGTGGCAACTAAAGCTTCATTTGTTAAAGGTTAATCCAAGGCTGCAGGAAAAATACTCAATAAGGAGGTTATTAAATTTTCTTATTAAATGTAATCAGGGAGCTTTGCTGTCTGAATGTCAGGTGAAAGCCATGACTGGGACATTTTCTTCTGAGGACAAAAAAGCACAGTGTTATGACGATAATCATATATCAACATACTCTGTCACTTGCACTTGAGGGTTCTTTAATCTTAATGAAAAGTTTCAAGTGTTGAATGTACATTTTACAGCTGACGCAGAGCCAGAAGCCAAGGGAGCTTGTCCAGTATTTCAGAAATGCCCTTCACTCCTAAGTCATTGACTCGGCACTGAGGTTTGACAGGAGGGTGCCAAGCCATTATCCCCATGTCAGGCAAGACTTCCACCAAGGCCCCCTTCCTGCTGGTTCTGGATCTTTCAGCTAGAGGACATATGACACTCAGACACATTTCAGAATAAATTCATGGTAATCATAGACAATCAATACCTTACAGACCATCCATCCAGACCATTTATTTTTAAAAGCAAGGAGACTGACACCCAAAAAAGGTAAGATGAATTCTCAAAATAAAGCTGAACTCAAATCAGAAACCAGGTTCCCAAATATGGGTCTGCTTCAGGAAACAGGGAGACACATGGGCACCAACGGTCCTCAAACTGGGGCAGTGACATCATCAGATACATTCCTCACATGGAGGCTCTAACCACAAACACATCAGAGTTGAGAGCTGGAATGTTGCTCAAACGGAGGATGAACACACTGAGCAGGTAACAGAAAGGTGGGCTAAGGAAGGAATCAAACTGCCCACCAGCAAAGGGAGGAAGCCAAGTAGGTCCCAGCTGGCTCTGCTCTTTGAGATCAGACTGGTGATGCCAATAGAAGCTAGATATCCAGATTATTTCATGTAAATCTCCCAATTTCTTAATACAGTCACTCTATTCAAAATATTTTTTAAGAAAGCACATATACGGGTACGATTCAGCTCCCAGATCTAAAACTTTTGTATATACGGTCACCCTGTCGTATTGTCTACTGTATCCATCCAACTCTAGTTGAACCCAGCTCTCCACCTCCTCCATGCCTAGTCCCAAGACTGGGACATGTGGGGAAGAAGAATGCCTATGACCACCAGTGTCACTTAATTCCATGACCATACAGCTCAAATGAGTCCTTAAAGCTGCCTGCCAGTCTCTCAGGGTACCTATTTCAAATGTCCTCTCTTTTCAGACCTCCAATCCCTCTGCCCTCTGTTCCCACTTGCAAGCGATGGCCTTGCTGCTTTGGGGGCAGCAGAGAATTTTGGGGAGCTACCACCAGGAACTCCACCACTTTGGTTCTTACCTATGCTGCCTATCCTCCTGGTTCAAAGGGCGAGCTGCCTTCTCCCCTCCCTGGGGCCTTTTCCTGTGCTCAGGATCTCCCGCAACTATGTTCTATTTCTTCTGCATGATTTCTACTTCCCTCCTGGGTCCTTGCCATCAGCTTAAAAATATGCTGCCATTTCTGCCATCTTTAAAGTAATAAAAACAAACAAACAAACAAAAACTCCCTTACTTTCAACCCCTTCTAACAACTTCCTCCTATTTCTGTTCCCCTTTACAACAAATCTCCTCCGAAGAACTGCCCACGTTCTCCTCTCTCACGCTCTCCTGAACCTGCTTCATTGACACTTATGTCCTCACCATTCCACAAAAGCTGTCCTTGTCAAGGTTGACAGTGACCTCCGCACTGACAGCACAGATGGCCACTATCCTCGTCCTCCTTCTTGTATCAGCAGCGTGCAGTAGATCACGCCTTTCCTGAATGCTTTCTGCAGTTGGCTTACAAGATGTGTAGCCTTTATTTCTCCTCCTGTCTCTCAATCCCATTTGAGGGTCCTCTTCTCTCTTCTTGACTTCACCAGAGTGGTTCTCAGCCCCACCAGCACATGAGAACCACTTGGGAAGGGTCTACAGACTTCTGATCCCCCAATCCCACACTAGCTATTTTTGCCAGCAGCCCTGAGGAGGAGGCCCCGATACCACTATATGTTTTTAAAAATCTCTGAAGATGATTGTGCTGTAGATTCAGAGAAGAACAATGCTCCACACATGGGCATGTGCTGGCCGAAGGTGCTCAGGTGGCTCTGACCTTCTCCATCCATACCCACCTCCTAGATGATGGGTCTCATGCTGGTGACTCTCAAGTGTACATCTCCACCTTACCTTCCCCCCAAACTCCATACTTTATATGCCTCACTGCCTACTAGGCAAATCTCTTTAAATGAAAAATAATTTCCAAAAAGTCCTTTTGGCAATAAGAATCTGCCTTACTGGGGCATCTGGGGGGCTCAGTTGGTTAAGTATCTGCCTTCACCTCGGGTCATAATCTCAGGGTCCTGGGATTGAGCCCCACATCAGGCTCTCTGCTCAGCGGGGAGCCTGCTTCTCTCTCTATCTCTCCCTCTCTCTCCCTTTGCCCCTCACCCTTGCTCTGCTCTTTCTCTCTCTCAAATAAATAAAATCTTAAAAAAAAAAAAGAGAATCCCCGTTACTCTAAAAGCTCTTTAAATATATGGAGTTCATTTTCAGTTCTTTGCCAACTTCACTTGTTTTCAGCATATGCCCAGTCAGTGATAGTAACTAGTAAACTCCTCATTCCTCATAGAAGCAGGGAGTGAATTCTCTCATATTGAAATATAATGCAAATGAAATGAACCAGACAATTCCAGAGATAGAGTACAACCTGGGCCCTGGAATTTATAAATTAAAATGAATTATAAATTAAAACGAAGAATTATATTCCATTGATTCACCAGGAAATGCCAGAGAACAATGGTGTGTTATTTTGTAACCTGGAACCAGGCAAAGAATATTTTGAACATTTTAGGTCTCATTCAGGAAAAACCCAAACCAGAAATGTCTTCTTCAATCACCGAAACGTAGTAAGCATGGATCCAGGGCTCAGAAGAACTGGTCCCACTCTGAACAGTTTCCAGCTTTAGGCAAGCCCAAAACTTGCATGTCTTATATTTTCTGTAAAAAGAGAATATGTGTGCACTGCCAGTCTTCAAGGGTTTTGTGTTGTTAAACCAAGCATTTTTGGTAATAGTCTTCTGAAGATTATGAAAAATGATGTTACATTTATTATTATTGTACAACATGGTGTTCTAGTTAATAACCAAGTATTTTAAATAGCACTACGTTAACAATTTATCACAGAAACTTAGGGAGAAAATCTTAAAATTTAGAATGTCTGATATTTGAGGTTCCAACTTGCCCCACAATAATCCCAAGAATGATTTTGCAATAAGCCCATGTCCAAGGTCATAAGACTACCAAGAAATTCCTTAAAGTTGGTCATTCCAAGTTCATTTTCAAGTATTTTTTTCTGCTATGTATTATTATTATTACTATTATTATTTTAATTCTGTAGATTCCTTTAGAGAGAAGTCCAATAAGGCAAAGTTTGTCCTGCTTTATACCTACCAAATCATGACAAAATCTAGTCATTTGTCAAAGTTTTTAGCAAATTCCAGTTTTCCTTAAAATTTTTAAATAGTCTTTAAGATGCTTTGATTTCAAGATGTAATGAGAACTTCAATGGCACTAATTTGTGGACCTCATCTAGGCCCAGAATTGCCGGATTCCTATCAGACTCCATGACGTCTCCCAACTTTAGGTACAAATCCTGCAGCACACTTTCTGCTCTATGTCTGGGACATACAATTTAGTCTTCAGATTAACTGCTGGATGTTGCTTTTCAGTCATCCGTTGCTTCTATGGGAAACCCAGTGGAGATCAGCCTTATTTAAGAAATATCTAAATTTTTTAATCAAGGAAATAAAACATGTCCCTAACAATTTCTTGGAAACTCAATATCTGTTCATTCAGACCTCCACATAATCCTAACATTTCAACATCGTTTCACAGTTCAAAGTGAGAATTAGCTAGAATAATGAACCTATTACCCAATTCTCCTTGCAAACTCGAGTCTGGGTTTTACAATAGGGACATGGAATGCCTCTGTCTGATCTCTCTTCCTTGTGGTTCCAAGAGGCGTCCCCATATTTCAAACATGTCTGGCCTAATGAATTTTTTTCTTTCACCACGATCTGTGGTGGTGTCAGATTCACACCAGCTTTGAGGGCTTTGCTGTTCTCTTTTTGGCTTCAGACCCTTGCAGTTTCTGGAGTGTTGACTGAGGGTACAAAATTATGGTCTGGGCAGATCTGCAATCTTGCCACGGTATAAACCAGATTACACATTCAAAACAACTCCTTCTTCCTTTTGATCACTGAAGCAATGGGCATCCAATATTGTGAAGTATATTTTTATTTTCTTTAGGTCAACTTAAAGCAAAAACACACCATCTTGAGAACAGCCCTCCCCAGAACTTCCCAGGTCAAGGGCAGCCAGAACCTCATCATTTTGTTTTAGCATTGAGGTCATTGTTTTCATAATTTATCAAGAAGTTATTCAGCTGGGAAATAGCTTCACGAGGGAAGATCTCCATGGTCAGCTCAGAGTCTGAAAATCTCAGTAACCCTTCAAGGCAACATCATTCTATATGATTTTATTACGAGAAAAGGGTAAACTGACTTCTAGGTAACATAGAGTCATACGTGTACAGCAATTTAATTTATCCATTTCCAGATTTCAGTCTAAAAAAAAATCTTATATCTGGCATTCTGGAAAGGAGGAAAGGGTTGTGCACTATACAACAGTCCCTCTTCTAAGGGAACTGTGCACCTTCTGTATGGGGACCAGTCCTGTTCTGCTGGAGTCTGATGTTTGAAATACCCAGATGAAAAGACGCAGCTCTCCCCACCAGGAGTTCATACACACATACAGAAGTTGGAGGATTTATGTTTGCTGATGCAGAATAGGGTACGAAATGCGGATGCACAATGAAAAAAAGGTCTAAGTCTGCCTGAGAATTCCAGAAGATTCTCTACACTGAGACTCACTCTCCATCCCATTATTTTTTAGCAGAATTTGCTTTCTTTTGCTTAGGCCCAACCTCTGTTGCAATCACTTCTCACTCATTATAAAATTCAGCCAACTATTAAGAAGAAGCTACCTTGAAAGTACAGAGTCTCAGGGCAAAAAAAAATATTTCACCTCTACTTTGTTTCTCTAGCTCTTCTGGTCTGTGCTCCCCTGACCCCCTTCTACCATTTTAAATTATAGCCAAAGTAAAAAAAAAAAAAGTAAATAAATAAAACCAGTCCAAGCCAGGTTCTAACCACATCTGACTAAATTTCTCAAAGGACAACAATGAAAACAAAGAAACA
This sequence comes from Mellivora capensis, assembly GCA_004024625.1. Classification (NCBI taxonomy): domain Eukaryota; kingdom Metazoa; phylum Chordata; class Mammalia; order Carnivora; family Mustelidae; genus Mellivora; species Mellivora capensis. The sequence continues at coordinate 74,837 of PISX010000895.1, forward strand.
GACAAACTTGCAGGCTGGGAATCAAAAAGGAGGAGTGACCATTCCTTTTATTACCTACACAGTCTCCACCAAACAGGGCCTGGGGGACACCCAGCAAATGGCTTAACATTGGACCAGTGACCAGTTCTTTTATGCTAAGTCCTTTGGGATTGTCTACTCTTTCCGATTAAATATGAAATTATTGCTGTAGACCATATTGTTTGCGTCTTCAGAGTCAACCATTAGAACCTACTGATTACCAGTGTGGATGTAAAAAGTCCCTTTGACTGGAAGAGAAAGACCTCTATGCTCAAAATGGCACAGTTCCAGATATGGGATGTGACTCTTGTCTCATCCACCGGCCACTCTTGTTGAAAACACAACCATACCATCCAGGAAGCCCATCCCAGGAAGGAAGTTAGGGGATCCCCTATTTCTCTTAGATATAGAACCCTCAACAATCCTCCAGAATACTTTGTCACTTCAGATTCTCTGTGAAGCCCTGAAAGAGAGAAGGAAGCTAGGTGAGCAAGGAGGTCTGGGAGAAAGCTCCAAATCTCCAGTGTACAGGGTATACACAGGGTGTAGCTAATTACATAGAGCACCACACATTCCCCTTTAGCTTCCCAGGGCTGGGTGGTTATTGGCAACTGCAAGTCAGGGCAACTGGAAATACTAAAGCTTGCCATGAGGAACATGGAAAATGCTGAACTTCAGAAGAGCCCTAAATGGGGATCTTCTCAGCATGGAGGAAAAAACAGAAGACGACGTAAGTCTTAGTAAGTCTGTGTGCCCTTTGTAGTTATCATAAGAAAACGGACTAGGGTGAAAAAAGAAGCAGAGTGGGGGAGGGACCAGAGATTGAACGTAGCCCCTCCCTCCCCAACCAGCAGTTCCTACCTTCCAATGCTCCCTCTGGAAACATCCAAGAGCCCATTATGGGAAAACTATACTTGCATTGTTGAATAACAAGAAAAGGGTTCAGCTAGGTGGTCTTGGTTTCTTACAGTTTCCAATTCTTCTGTTCACCCCAAATGATAGGCAGTGGCAGGACATATAATGTAGATGAATACCCCCCTCCCAGGCTGCTCCCCACGGTGGGGGGTGGGGGGTCAGGGTCGGGGGCATTGGCCCAGGGAGAAACTTCTGCCTGGTACAGGGGCTAATTAGGACACAGGGTTGGCCTGTGGATGGATTTTCCATTCTATCTTTAATTTTTTTTCTCTTCACATTTTCCACACTGCACTAAAATTACTCTCCAGAAAAGCATTTATCTTTCCCATTGCCACTTCACAGCCTGTCCCCATTAGAGGATTTTCAGGAAGGACTAGCTGGTACCTGTAAAAATATCCACTGACTTTTACAAGTGGAACATCACAAGAAAATCCTATTTTCTTTTCTCCTCCTATCCCTTGCTTGCTACCCACTCAACTCGTAAACTCAGTAAAAGGATTTCTCGTCAGTTTCCTTATTTTTCTCCTCTCTTTTTTTTTCCTGTTTGGGGAAAATTTATTTCAAGAAAAATTTTTATTTCCAGGTCCTGTCGCTGACTTCCAAAAACAGACAAGAAAACTCGCAGTGAGATGCCTCCATCTATCTGGTGTTACAATAAAAATATGTGCGTGTTCGTGTGTGTACGTGCATGTCCGTGTGTACGTGCGTGTGTAAAAGCTATTTCCCCACCAAGTTATTTTCTAACTTTTTTTTATTATTAAAAAATAACAAATTCATGATGGAATATTTGGAGATATCAAAATAGAAAAAAGCAATTTTCGCCAAGCTAAAAGCCAAAGGCCACCAATATTACTATTTTGGCATATTTTTCCATTACTTGACTGTCTACCGTTATTGCTTTTACATGCTGTTCTAAATTTCTGTAGACGTTCGTCAACTCATTTCAAATGATCCCTTCCCTGAGACATCTTTCCTGAGCTTTTTGTGGCCCCCAAGTTGGCTTCCTCCTGGATCACACCTGTCATGTCAAATGGCCAGTATTCTCTGCATATACCTTGGTATCACCCATTATACTGAGAGCTCCTGTTTAGCAAGGACTTTCCTTCATTCATCTTCATTGCTTTAGGACCTGGAGCATAGCATTAAATTCAACAATCAAAGCAAGTGTTTATCTGCACAATCTCTGTGCCCGGGCCATTTACTGGTGACTGAGTACACATCTGTGAGCCGAGCAGAGGTGAGGGGAGCCGGCCACAGGTCACATGGGCTGAAGAAGGGCAGGGGCAAGGGGATAGAATGAGGGCTGGAAGAAAGGCAAGGGCCAGACCCAGTGTGAACCGTCCAGTGGGAGCAACAGAAGGTTTTACACAAGCATCACACTTTCCCCAGACGCAGTGCAGCAATAGATTGGAGCTGTCTCCCCCAGGTGGAAGTGGGGGCCACACCTGTGAAGCTGAGGGCTGCTCAGGCTGGGGTGAGAGCTAAGCGAACAGACTCAGATATCCTTTGGAGCTGGATGAGGCAGGAATTTCTGACAAATGGACTCCGAAGGTAGGTGAAGAGTCTAGCAGTGGTACGGGTTTCTGGATGGAGCATCTAGATGGGCAGAGGCATGAGACTGACTGAGATGGAGAAGACAAGGCAGCCATCTGCTGAAGTGGCAGGAATCAGGAGTTTGTTTTGGGATGTATTAAATTTGAGATGCTTGTCGAATGGGAACGTGGAGGAGGCAGCTGGATGCATATGTCTGGAGTTCAAACAAGCAGTCTGAGTTGAGGCTTTAAATTTGGGAATCACCAGCAAATAAATGTGATTTAAAGGTCTGGGTCAAGTTGAGACCACCCAGTGAGAGCGTGGCAAGAGAAGAAAGAACGATGTGGGCATAGGGTTTAGGTGGGCTGGGGTGGGAAAGGAGCCAGAAGGAAGTCCAGACAAGGTGGTGACCACAGGGGGTGCAGCCTGATGAGGCAGAAAACCGAGCCAGAGTGTGCAATGTGGAGGTCACTGCTTACCTTGCATGGGGCTGGAGAGGGCGGGGGGTGTCGGGGAGCCTGACCTGTGAGAATTTTAGGCAGAAAAGGCAGGAAAATGGAATGGCAGCTGGAGATCCCCTAAAGAACCAAGGAGAACATGAAGAATGTTTACATTCTGATGGGAATTATCTGGTAGAAAGAGAAGGAATGACAAGGTAGGAGATGGAGGGAAGAATAAATGCAGAAGCCCCCGAGAAGGTTAAGGGACAGGGAGGGACACTCTGACTGTTCTAACTGGGTGAAAGAAGGAAGAGATGAGGTGGCTGGACTGTGGATCTGGTAGGAAGTTGAGAGTCCCACTTCCTAAGGAAGCATGAGGCAGGGCCATCAGCTGAGGGTGAGGGGAAGACAGGCAAGCATGTTCAGGAAGCACAAGGTAGCAACCTTTGTCCAGCACTAGGGGATGCAGGAAAGCTGGACTCCTTAGGGAAGGAGGAGTGGAGTTTGGCTAAGTAGAGGAAGGCAGAGAAAGATCCACGTATGACTGTCCAAGACAAGACAGGGCACAAAAGGACTAAGAGCATTCAGGATGGCCTGCATGTACACTGGAATAGGAGTGAGGTGTGTGGCTGGAGAAGTAAGTAAGAACTTTGTATGCCATGGTAAGGAATTTTGGTTGTATCCTGAAGGCGATGGGGGAGATTCTGGAGGGTGTTAAACAGGGAAGGGACATAATCAGACTGCAGTCCTGGAGAATATTCTGGGTGGGCATGGATGGCAGTAGTTTGCTAGAGGGAAGACACAAGGCAAGAGGCCAACATGATCAACATGGGAGGTGATGTGGGCCCAGAATCAAGTGGTGGTACTGATGGAGAGAAGCAGGGGTTGGGAGCGTGGAGGGACAACGGGGAGAGACAATTAAGAAATACCTACAAGGAGGCGCCAACAAAATCTGAATCAAAAACAAATCACTTATGATGTTCTTAAACAATTATTACTTGATTTTAAAAAGCCAAGTAGTTCTATTATCAAATATATTAAACTTCCTATTCTCTCTTAAGTCTGACCATAGAAGCAGGCAACACTCTATAAATGGTCCGGTTGAGCTCTCTCTAGGTTTCCCCTCGCTAGTGCTGGGCGCATAGCCCTGGTTAAGTGATTCCTTCCAGCCAAAGGAAGCTCCCCAGGGGTAGGACTGCATTGTTCCAGCTCATCTGTGCAGGAGGTGCTGACCAGTAGAGGTCACAATCCCCCAGAACCTTGTAAATGGGTCACACATCATGGAAAAACCTCAATGGTGCCGTGTGCATATGTAGAATGCTCCACTTCAGAGCATGAAATCATTTTGTGTCACTTGATCCCGGCCACCCAAAGAGGTGGGCAGAACAGGGTTATGTCGGTGTCATGGATAATGACATTGGCAGTCTAGAGAAGCTAAGCAAATTCTTGAAGTTCCCAAAGCCAGGTAAAAGAGAGGGACCCAAGACAATGGCCAAGATCTTTGTGACTGGGGGCCCTCAGTGCTGTCCCTCATTTTGCATTACACATGGCTAGGAGCAGGTTTCTCGATTGGAAACCATACCCTTTAGCACCCTCCCCTACAGCGGAAGTATCTGACCCTATGGATTCTCAGCACATGTGCTCTTGACCAAGAGTTCCCCAACTGCCCAGCTGGGAAGGCCCCCAGACTTCAGTGGCTCCTGGCCTGCCTACACCCACCCCTTCAGAAAGCTTTCATTCAGTGTCAACCTATGCACTATCTTCCAATGCAAAGAATTTCTTTACAGGGGATGAATGGATCATTTTCTTTGACTTACCCACTAAACTAGGTGAATTGGGGGGTTATTCTATAATTTTCATGGAATAATTTTCATCCCATGGTGGCCCCCAAATCCCGTATTGCTCATGCAAACAGCACACCCAAGAAGGAATACCACACCTTATGCTCCTTCATCCAGTCTAATGTGAGGTTAGTGGGGTCACAAAAACAGCAAAGCCTCACAGATATTCTCTCCTGAGCCTCTGAGACTTTCATTGGAAAATGATCATTTTGGTCACTCTTTCTCTTCCCATGTTCTCATTTCTCCTTCCCACTTCCCTTCTGAGGTTGGGTAGGGAAGGGTCAAAGGGAATCAGAATTGAGAAGGCTGAGAGTCAGAGACATGACAAGGGGGTACAGAAAGATGGAGGCCTAGAATAAAGGGAACTTATTCCATTATGTCAGCTCAGATGGCATGTGTAACTTAGGAAAAATGATTTTATGACAATAGTTTTTGAAATTAAAATCATCTTAAAATAGCAACATTGGGCTGGCTCAGTGGGTAGAGCATGAGACTCTTGATCTTTAGGTCATGAATTCAATCCCCATGCTGGGTATAGAGATTACTTTAAAAATTGGCTTAAAATAAACTTGAAAATACTGGTTTTTGAAAATTACAATATTTTTCTGAGGAGTAATGCTTACCAAAACACAAATCAATGATGGTTCAAGGATGGTGGGAGGAGTCTCTAGGGAATCCCAGGGGGGAGAAGCCAGGTGGAAGGGTAAAGAAGAAGAGGGTTAAGGCACAGCCCCAGATCACATGTCATAGATCACAGAACAAGCCAACCTGGGGGGCCAGGACAGGCTAGAAGCCCAGGACTGTGAACGGGACCACAACAAAACAGCCAAGAGCAAGGTGAGGCCTGACCAGAGTGGAGCTACTACCCAGAGGGCCAGATCAGGGAGGCTGGACATGATTTCCTGTGGACAGCCTTGTAGAGACAGGAAGCCATGGCCAAGTTTCACTGACCTCACCCCATGTCTAAAATGGGTGAATCCCTCCTAGAAGACTACAGTGAGTTTTGTCATTTATCAGAAGAGTATCATGTCAATAAACCATGGATAAAGATACCATATATACCAGTACCTACCAAACACAGAAAAATCAGACCAGTGTCTCAAATATTCTATTTAAGTTTCTCACCTGCCACCTTCTGTTTCTGTTCTTTCTGTATTTTTAGAGGTGAAATGCTCCCTCTTTCTATGAAATAAAACTGATCATTTTCCCACCTGCTCATCTCTTTCCATCGTCTAAGTCATTTCAAATGTCTCTGTTCACTCTACTTGAGCAGATTCCCCCCACAGTCACTCTATTATTCTGTGTTCCCCCCACACATATCCCATTATCCTGTTACTGCATCCTATTCAAGTGTTTCACCCATCTTGAGAAAACTATCAGCTTCTCAGAACACAGGACCACCCCTCAAAGTGGCATAAACAAGAAGGGAATGTCTTAGCTCATACAGCATGCTGTCTTATTGCAGGGCATCCCCAAAACTGCTTCATTCAAAGGCATGGCAGCCTCAAGGACACAGCTCCTTCCATCTACCTGCTTCACTAGTCTGTTGGTTTCCCTCAACCTAACTCCCTCATTTTTCAAGATGGCAGCCACAAAGGTCCTGAGGTCACCTGCAGGCACAACAACATCCGGTACAAAAAGAACTGAGTCTTCCTCTGTGTCTCTTTTTGACAACCATTACCCAAAGGGCCCTCTATGAGTCAAGGTTTGGGCAGAGAAGAGCTGCTGCACTCCCAGAATTTAACGGAAGTGCATTTGATGGAGAGACAATGTATAGGCCATGGGAAGAGTTCAGGAGACAGACCAACAAGGGATGGTGAAGTGCCAAGGATTAGTAATATCAGGGAGCTATTACTACTCCAGGTCCTGAAGGGACAAGAAGAACTGAAGTTCCTACCCCTGTAATGAGAACTGTCTCATGATAGGGCTTAGGGAGGTAGAGAGGTGGCCTGCCAGAGCCTATGCCTCAGAGGGATGAAGCTGCTGGCAAGATTGCAGCCAGGAAGAGGGGAGTAGAGAATCATAAAAACTCTTAGCTCCTGGCAATGCCTTCATTAGCCAAACCCAATGCAAAACAGCAGACAAGGTAGTCTTCATGAAATCTTTAACTGCCGCCTCCTGGGGCATTCAGAAAGGCAGACAAAGACAGAAAAATTATTCTGAAAGGAGAGAAGCAAATGGAAAATGGCCAGCGTATCCCCTCGCTGACTTCCCCCACGTATATCATTGTCCAGAATAGGATCACATGCCTGTCCTTAAACCAGTCACTGTCAAGGATGTTTATTTAGGGCCTCAGACTAATCAAAATTTAACTTTAACTCACATGGGAGAGGAATAGACCCGCAAACAAGATTAGAATTTTGTCAACAAGGAAGGAAGTAATAATATCTGCCACAATAAGTATCTGTTCTTACCTGGCTGTAAAAAAAAAAAAAAAAAAAAAAGAAAAGAAAAATGAAAACCCCAAGCATATGTTCAAAACAATTTTTTAAATGTATTGGTCTGTGAAAACTAAAAGCTTGGGAACAACTTTTACATACTTGTAAGAACAAAAGGCCATTTAGTCTCATTGGGATTTGGGGATTGAGATTTAAAAGAGGCCTGGAGCCTAAAGGCTGCAGAACACATATCCACTTTGTAATTTTAAATGGGAAGGAGGCAGATCACCAATTAAGAGAGTCCTCTGTGGAATGTTCTCCAGCATTTCCTCTACTAGAGTTTTAAGTGTTTCACGGAGTGGTGACTCTCAGGAAGACAGAAACATTTCCTCCCTTGCTCTAAAGTAGGTCACAACACACAAATCCAATTTAATCCTTGCCCAATGCAGCAATTACTACGATAGACAAAAAGGCGAAGAGGACAGTTTAGCACTTAGGCTAAAAGGCACTCTGTGACTTCTTTACTGAGAGAGGAACAAACCAGGAAAGGTCACACAGGTCCTTCCCAGTTACACAGAAGCCCGCTTTAGGACCCTCATCATCACCTAACTGTCTTAATGAGTCCCTGAGCATTTCATCTGATTGCCTGTGACAGGACACTTACAACTTTTGTCTTCTGTTCCAGAGGTGCAGGGCTGTGAGTTAACACGGGAATCTAGATTTTTCTCATTGTTGTTTAACTTGAAGCTGACTTGCGGACATTTCTGGTGTGCAGAATGATGGTGCTACATGGCACTGAAGTCAAGAGCTAAGATTTAGAAATAAACACCTACTGAATTGTGACAGTGTCTTAGTCCATTCGAGCTGTTGTAACAAAAATACCATAGACGGGGTAGCTTATAAACAACCTCAATGTATTTCTTAGCGTTCTGGAGCCTGAGAAGTCCAAATCAAGGTGCTGGAGAATTTGGTGTCTGGGGAGGACTGACTTCCGGTTCACAGATGACCCTCCCCTCGCCCTGTCACCATATGGCGGAAAGGATGAAAGTCTTCTCTGGGTTCTCTTCCCTAAGGGCGCTAATTCCCTTCATGAAGGCACCACCCTCATGCCCTAATCCCTCCCTCAAGGCCCCGCCCCACTCTACCATCACCCTGGGGAGCAGAATTCAACATCAACTTTGGGCAGACACAAATATTCAGCCTACTAGAAAGAACTAAGAAAAAAAGGCAACAAAGGACGCCAGAGGTCTGGCTTAGTGGGGTATGAGTAAACCAGGACGTGCAAACACATCGGTATAGAGAAAGTCTCAGAAACTTCCGTGTGTTGGTGTTCATAGGTGTGTTCTAACTACAGAGGCTGCAGCGGCTAACACCCCAGAACAGGAGAAGTAGTCGTGCTCTGGTTACTTATAGTATAGTTACTGGTTAACTTAAATAGAGCCCTTGGTTCTGACCGCAAACAACTGGAAAATCCTCATAAACAAGACAAATTCTTCCCTCAATCTGCAAATAAAAGGGGGTATTTTTCTTTTTTTTTAAAGATTTTGTTTATTTATTGGGGGGGAGGGGCAGGAGGAAGGGGAGAGAGAGACTCTCAAGCCAGCTCCCTGCTGAGCACAGAGCCCAATGCAGGGCTTAATCTTATGACCCTGAGACCATGACCTGAGCCGAAATCAGGAATCGGGTGCTTAACTGACTGAGCCCCTCTAGGTGCTCCAAAAGATGGTGCTTTTCAAGCGATTTCTCATGTATTCATACACACGCCTGTGATGATAAGGAAGCCAGGGTAATTTGGCTGTAGTTATATAAAACAAGAAATGGGTGATTTTGCCAGTTGCTTCTCTCAAGTGCAGGCATTATGCTCGGGCCAAGTACATATGTCATTGCACGTGTACAAACAAGCTGAAGACTAAGGAAGCATTAAGATAATGATGAAGAAGAAATCATTAGGAGGCAGTTAGAACAGACGTTTAGGAGAAAATGGGTCCTAAGAAGGGATCCGAACCCTGGAAGAGACATTGATAACCAAGGAGCGCCGGAAACAGTGTGGAAAGAGTCAGCGTTGGAAGAAAAGGCAGGGGATGTTGAGAAAGTTGGCTTGGCTGGAATGTAAGATCTGAAAAAATACATGAATCCAGAAATAGGGAGGAGACTGATATGTAAAGATGCAATACATTTCATCTATGTGCTATCATTCAAATGTTTGTGCCCGGCCCCCAAATTCATATGTTGAAAACCTATGTCCACTGCGATGTTACCAGGAGGTGGGACCTTTGGGGGTAATTAGGTCATGAGGGTGGAGGGCTTGTGAATGTGATTAGTGTCTTATACAAGACTCCATGGGGGCTCCCTAGCCCATCTGCCATGTAAGGACACAATAAGGCCCAGAAGGGCCCCCTCACCCGACTATGCCAACACCCTGATCTTGGACTTCCAGCCTTCAGGATGGTGAGCGATCAATTTCTGTTGTTTACAAGCTACCCAGTCTGTGTCATTTCGCTAGAGCAGCCCAAACAGACTAAGACACCATAAAAGAAAAAGAAATTGGATGAAGGGAAAACAATGAAATGATTTGAAGTAAACGATAATATTTCTGTATAAAAGTTATTTTGGAAAACTGATGTCATCCAGGAAAGTATCTGAATAAAGAGACACAAAGCAGAGCTGCCTACCTCCACTCTTGTCACATGCATTGTAGGGAACCCAAGAGACTGACTCTTGTCAAGGATCTCAGAGCAGGGGCGCCTGGGTGGCTCAGTTGTTAAGCGTCTGCCTTCAGCTCAGGTAATGATCTCAGGGTCCTGGGATCGAGCCCCACATCAGGCTCTCTGCTCAGCAGGGAGCCTGCTTCCTCCTCTCTCTCTGCCTGCTTGTGATCTCTCTCTCTGTCAAATTTAAAAAAAAAAAAAAAAAAAAAAAGGATCTCCGAGCAGAATGGCAGCCACTAAAAGCATTGAAGATCATGGCACCACAATAGTACCAGGAATTCGGAAAGGCAAGAGAGGTTGAAATGGAAGGCAAGGAGTTTGTCCATGACCATCTTTAATTTGGGTCGACTGGCACGCCTTCCGGAGGAAGTGGCTCAGCCATAGAAGGTGTTGAATCGAAATGTGAGACCCGTTTGGGGTTGTTGCCCCTGAATTTAGCTGTTTCAGAAATATAAAAAGTAAATTCCATAATAAGCGAGTTAAAGTCTGTGTGCAATTCACAGAACACTAACCCAACTCTGGGTAAAAGAAGTGGGGTAGATGCTTACATTTAAAACAAAAATTTTGCATCTGTAATTAACATAGATTTACCTTCAATTTAGTTTTCCTGTTCAACTTCCAGAATATTTTAACTGTAAAAGCCCCTGACTTTAAAGAAAAAAAAAAAACTGTAATAAGAAAATCTGGTACTACTTTGTGAATCAATTTTTTCAATGGGCATAAATATTTCCATGTGTTAGTGTGCCTCTGCTAGCCACTTTTGGCATCTTACTGCTTTTATCTGTGGCTAAACTCACTATAACCAGCTGACCCGAGCATTGTGTCAGTGGGTTTCGGGGAAAGCAGGCAGTGAGGCTGAGTCAGAAGGGCAAGAAGTTTACAGGATGGGGGAGTAATGTTTGTGAAAAACACGGAGGGGAGAATGAAGATGGCCGATGGTTCAGACCATGGTTCAGATCTGACACCTGTATAAGGGACAATGGGAGGAAACCAGATGGCGCAGGGAGAGCCTTGGATCATGGTGGATCTGACAAAGGTCTGGCCAACCTGATAGGGAGCACTGGAGCAAAGACTGCCAGTTGGAGGGGCACCTGGGTGGCTCAGTCGGTCAAGTAACCCCTCTTGATTTCAGCTCAGGTCATGATCTCAGGGTTGTGAGATCGAGCCCCATGTCCAGCTCTGCACTGGGCATGGAGCCTGCTGGAGATTGTCTCCCTCCTTTCCCTCCGCCCACTCCTCCCACTCCCCTCATGCTCACTCTCTCTCTTAAAAAAAAAAAAAGACCTTCAATCTGCCAGGCCAGCTTGCTGGTTTCGACGTCATGAGTTAATATGCTGTTTTCAAGGATAACTACATGGCCCAGATCTCAGATTATACTATGACAAGGTGCGTGGGGCAGTTAACACAGCCTGAGGGTAAATTAGTCTCTGTATATTGTTAGCTGTTCCATATGATTATGACCTGTTTCTGATCCTCCTTCTTGCCTGGGATAGAAAAGAAGGCATTTGTCAAGTAGTGGTTACACATGTGGTCCTCAAGGCCCCATTATTCTGTGGTGGCAGAAAAGTCCCCTCAGACACACAGCTGTGATCGCTACCACTCGGTTGAATACTTGGCCGTTCACAATCATTTTTCAGGATCTAGCCAGTTCCCGCGGTGGTCAAGCGAGTGGAGATATAATAACAACTACCACCCCTGAGTCATGACATAATGTCACAGAGACCCTGATAGGTGACATTAATCCCCACTCTCCTTCCACTCCTGCGTTAATAGGAAATGTGAGGTTCTGAAAGGCCAACAGATCAAAAGACAACTGCCACTGAAAAAAAGTTTCTAACTCAGTTCCTCTGAGAAATGGGCACAAGTCACCACAGGGGCCACACAGAGAAGCCCCTGGGTCAGTCAGGAGACAGAGGGAGAGCAGAAAATTATGGACAAGAGCCTTTATTTTAGTTTCCATGAGAAGGAATTGGTGAGGCAGGGAAAGCAGCTTGAATAATTTGAGTGGGCTCTGGGGTCTAAGGGCTGCCCTTAGTTGTGCAATGCCTGGCTCTGGGGTCATTATGACAGGTGGATGGTGGCCTGGAATGTGACAACCTGATAAAGGAGATGGTTGGGGGGTGGGTTGTGGATTGGCTGCTTTGCACTTGAAAAGCACTCTAGTAGACAAGGTGTTTACTCTCTCTAGAAATTGGCTAGCCCTGGGAGGAGAGGGACAGTCCCTCCAGGCCCCCTGATGTCAAAGCATCAGAATACAGGAAGTAAAAGACATGGTTAATAGAACCTCAGAAGGCAATATTGTTTTATTTTTACTATTTTGGCCAAAAGAAACACTTCCAGCAGCTTCAGCTTGACCTTCCTCACTATGACCAAAGTTTAGCCAAAGACCCAGGGGCAAGATGATCCAAACTGCCAAGTATATCAAGACCAATTATGTAGTCAGAGGCTGGACAAAAGTCACGGGGCAGGAGGACCATGAGCCACTGTAAGCTGGACTTTGGCCAGAACTCCATTTATTACCTGGGTTGCCTCTGCCATCTTTCTAACAACGGGGTTACGAAGACATTTAATGCCTCCAAGGATCAGTACCTGCTTGGAACACGTGTCTAATCATCCTCAAAATATTTAGGAAGTTTTCTCCAAAGCAGAATCATCTGAATACATGGCCTTGGGGGAAGGACACTGGGATCAACCCATGAGAGACCTTCTGTGGTGTTGCTGGGTCCTTCCTCCTAGGAACCCAGCTACCTTTTTAATTGGTGGTTCCAGGTCTCCCTGGAGATCCAAAACTAGACAAGGAACGGCAGGTATTTGACAGAGCAGCCCTCAGCCTCCAGGGTATCCATTCTTGCTTTCTTTTGATTTACAGATATTAAGAAGTATCCTCACTAGATTCCCATCTATTTCATCCTGTCATCACTGCTATGCACGGACTCAGCTCAGTGACCGCCCATCCCCCCACCAGGCAGAAAGGAGCCACCACCAAATTTCGAGACGGCCTGGCCTTCACACCCATCATAGTCCTCCCGTGTTACCTTCTACTTTACGTAATCTCTCCCCTCCAGCATATCCTTCCCTGAGCCTCTTAATCCTTTTCTACACATTCTGCCATGACATTTTAGACTTTCTGACTCTGCTCAGCACGGGCCTGTCTCCAGTCTTTTAGGAACCAGACAGATGGCATGTCTGCACCATCCCCTGGGGGCTTTTCCATATCTGAGAAAGGGCTCCAAAATCCATAAACTCTCTCCTCTCCAGTCTTGTGCTCCAGCCCCCTTGATCGAGCGTCCTCAAAATCCAATCCCAATTCCAGACAAAGGATGTTGGCTAATTTTTGCAGTCGAGGGGAAAGGGGTATATTCTCTCTCTAACATACCTGGAGGTGGGGACACTAAGGAGGCCCTTTTTGTCTTGTGGGTAGAGGACTTTACGGTGTCATCCTTCACTGGGGATGTCCTAGCTTGTAATGGGAAAGGGTGACCATCTCTGCAGGCTCTAAGGGTTCAGAGGGGCCTGGGGAGGCAAAATATTGGGAGGCATGCACCCGGATGTCCCCTCCCAGGTGTAAGGGTCCCACATGTTTCCAACCAGGGCCCTGACCCTGGCATAACGGGTCAATCGTCTTTGAACCTAAGCAAGTCCACTAAGTCCTGAGTCTGGTCTTCTCCTTTTTCTACCCTGACTCCAGGAACAAGCCTCTCCAAGAGACGCCCTGGCCTTCCCACATGGCTTTCAATCATTTCCTAACTGTCTGCAGCTTCTCCTTAGCCCACTGCAGGGCCTCAGTTCGACTTAGCCCAGCCAGCCGGTTCCAGGGTCCTTGCGCCATCTTCCATCTGGGACTCCTCCGATGCCTGCATCCTTTCTCCAGCCAAGGCTGCCCCCTTGCTGGGCTCTTCTCCCAAGTGACCATCATGAAAGTTTTAGTGATCCATGAGGGAATCCTCGTTGCCAGTGGAGTGAGTGACCTAGTCCAGAATACCATCCTGCCACCCCTCTCCTCGGGTCCGTGCCTAGTACCAGCTGTGTCCAGTTGGGTCCTTCAAAAAGCAAATCCTAGGCAGTGAGGCATACGAGAGGCTTGTTTAGGGAGCAACTGTGAAAGATCCGAGGTGTGATCAGACCCTGGGAGCAGAAGCTCCCAGATATAAATTGGGCCCCTGTAACTGGGGCGCCTACAATGCAGCCAGAGATGACCGTTGGAGTCCCTCGTTGGGCACCAAGGGCCAGGCTCCAGAGTCCCTGACATGTTCCGTCAGGACCTGGCAGGTACCCAGGGAAGTCGTGGCCGGGTCTTGAAAGAGGAAAATGCTGGAGGCTCCCACAGCTCTTTGCAATGGACACAGGCTCTCTCTTAAAGGGAGATCCAGCATCCGGCCTCCATGGCCACCACATGGCTGTGGGGCTGACTGGGGAGGTTCTGGTTTGAGGGAGCTCTGTCAGACCCAGCAGGCAGCATACCCTCATCCTTCCCTGTTCATACACCCATGACTGAAACGACAATACGGTCCCCACCCATCATCACAGAATAAAGGAGCGCATCATCTTCAGTCAGAGACTACCTTAAGCATCTCCTACACACCAGGAACGACGCACGCTCTAAGAGAACCAAGACGAGGAAGCAGGCGGCCATATGACTCAACATCCCAACCTGGACACTTGTAAGGGAGGAAGGACACTTGTAAGGGAGGAAAAGGGCGCTTCACACCTTTGCTGGGACAACAGGGATAAGCCTGGGCCGTCCTGGGGACACTGGGCGGTGAGGTCACCCTATGAATAAGACACATCCTTGGTCTCAAGGGATCCACAATCCAGAAGGAAAGGGAGACACATAAATAAATCTGTCGTCGTTGAGCATGATGAGAATAAAAGGGTAAATACAAGTATCAGAGATGTGATGTAATCCTGTATTTTCTGAGAATTACGCAAGGCTTTGGGTATCAAACAAACCTGACTTTGAATTCGAGTTCTGCTGCTGACCAGCTTTATGACCACGGGCACATGCCTTAACCTCCCAATAGGGAGACTGTCCCTGCCCTACAGATCTCCTGCAAGAACAATGATAGTAGGAGTCCTTGGCTCAGCAGCACACTTTGTGGATTTAAGTGAGACAAATACAGACATGTCAGCATGTCACTTGGACTTGATGAGTTCTCCAAGAACGTCACTTGAGGGTTTTTTGTTGGTTGGCTGGATTTGATTTGTTTGTTTCCTGGATCCCAGAGTCTAGGAAGAGGAGCCCTAGGAAGAGGCCAGATCCTGAAGGCTGCGTTAAGGAGACTGAAGTTCACCCTGTGGGGCCAAGGGAAACCACAGATGGAGTTTAACCTCAGGGGGAGCCCCACCAGCCTGTATCATTGAGACCAGTGCCCAAGGAGATGGGCCCCGTGCCACAGCCTCATTTTTGTTTGTCCAATTCCTGCATCAGCCTCGTACCCGGCCTCCTTGCCTTGTCTCATCCCTTCTGCCAGCAGGATAATCACTCCAACCTGCTATTCTGTTCCTGTTGCTTACCTGCAAATCATCTTCCAAAGACTCCTGGCCTCCAAGACAAAATCCAAATCTGCCATCTTGCCCTGAGCTCCAGGGAACCCGGCCCTGCCTGCCCGCCTCACTCACTTCTCCCCACTAACTTCTCACAGCCGCTGGGACTTTTGGCGGGTGCAGTTCCCTCTGGCATGGGCCCCCTCAACGGGTGGGGTCCAGCCCTTCTCGTCACAAGAGTCGCCGTGTGTTTCAAGCCCCATCCACATGCCAGCTCTCCGTGGTGCCTCCATGAGGAAAACAGACAAGGGTCCACCAGCTTTTTTCTATGGAGTCTCTGTTTTCAAGCGGTGGTGGGAAAGGAGACAGACAAGAAATACACAAAAATATAAAGCATGTTAGATTTTCCATGCCCCGGGAAGAAGAAAAGCAAATTTGGGGACAATGAGATTATCAAGGGGGAGCAGGACCCGTGGGCCAGGGGTCACGTTGTCAAATGAAATCAGGGGACCAGGATGGACCATACTGAGAAGGTGACACGTGAGCAAAGATTTAAGGGAAATGAGGGAGTTGGTGAAATACACATGGAAAGTGGGAGAATTCCAGGCAGAAAAAACAGCTAAAGGAAAAGCCCATAAGCCAGGATAGGGCTGGAGGGTTAAGGATCAGCACAGAATTCGGGGGGTGGGGGACAGTGGGGGGCAGACTCACAGCTTCTGATGTCACTAAAACGGAAGCCAATACAGTGCTTTCACTAGAGGCCTGATGTGACTGAACTTGAACTTGAATCTCCGAATCGTCATGCTGAGGACGGACTGGGGATTGTGGACACAGGGCGACAGTCAGGCTTGTACTAGTCCAGGCAAAAGACAGCTAGGGACAAGTGGCCCCATTTGGGAGATATTTTCAAGCCACTTAAACCAATTTCCTGATTTCCTGATCAACGGATGTGAGGTGTAAGAGCAACAGAGGGGTCTTGCCTCCAAAAGGCGGCCCTGAGCAGCGGGGAGGATAGGGCGGACTTTCTTCTCTGGGCTCCCAGGGCCCTGGGAGCTCTGATTTATGCCCCGTGCTTACACATCTGTCTTCTCCCAGGAAACAACACACTTATTTTGTCCTTGAACCGTGTCTCACGGGTCTTTTCGTCAGGGCCTTCTAAATATTTATCAAATGAATCACTGTTTAGTTTGCTAGGACAGCCGTCACAAAGGACCACAGATCAAGTGGATTAAAGATCAGAAATGTATTTTCACACAGTTCTGGAGGCTGGAAGTTCAAGATCAAGATGGTACAAGGGGTGATCTCTTCTGAGGCCTCTTTCCTTGGTTGTAGATGTTCTATGTCTTCACATGGTCTTCCCTCTGTGTGCCTCTGTGCTCCTCCTGCCTCTTCTTATAAAGACACTAGTCATATGGATTAGGGCCCACTCTAATGACCACATTTCAGCTTAGGTACCTTCTTTAAAGACCCCGTCTCCAGACACAGTCACCTTCAGAGGCAGCGGTGGTTACAATATGGCAACATATGAAGGGGGGGGGGTGGCGAGGAGTGGAAACAATTCAACCCATGACAATGACTAAATGAGTTAATAGTAATTTCAGAGATACAAAGAACAAGCCAAATGAAGGAAACCAAGATGGAAAATTAAACATAAGAAGAGAATCAGGAGAAACAAAAGTCACAAAAGCCAAGAAAAAAGAAAGGTTGAAGGAGAAAATGGTACCCAGTGCCCAGTGCTGCATAGAATCTTGACCAACTGAAGCGGGAGGTGCTTTTCCAGAGGAAGATGCTGTTCCTATAATAGGACGTGACCCTTTGCACCACTGAGCTATGAAACTAAGAGACATCCTCTTCTATGGAACACTAGCTGGGATGTTCCCATGCAATCTGAAATCACAGCTGGGGAAAGAATGGGGCCCCTGATTGGCTCAGTCGGAGCAGCATGCAACTCTTGATCTCAGGGTCGTGAGTTTGAATCCTATGTTGGGTGTAGAGATTACAAAAAAAAGAAAAGAAAGAAAGAAAGAAAGAAAGAAAGAAAGAAAGAAAGACAGACTAAATACATACACTTAAAAAAAAAAAAAGAAAACAATTGGGGAAGGAAAATAGTTCTGTTGTCATAGAGATTTGAAAAGTCTAAGACATTTTACTGAATAGGGACAGGCTTAATCTCCTCCAAAATATCTTTCAAGCTATCTTTTAAATCCAAAAGTCTTTACTCTTACTCCTTTTGAAGTTAAGCGTTTACTCAAGTAGTAAAATACACCAGATGGGATTCTGGGCCCAGGAGCTCTGAGTCTGGGATATGAAAAGATTTCTGGAGAGATGTCCTATTTCGTCTAACATTGACTACAGTCAGATATAGTTTGCTTTACAAACAGAGCACGCCAGAAGAGACAGTGGACAGAATTGCCCCCACCCACATACTCCTCCAAATACCTTGTAAAGTTGTAAGTTTTTTAAAAATAGATTACATCTGGGGCACCTGGGTGGCTCAGTGGGTTAAAGCCTCTGCCTTCGGCTCAGGTCATGATCCCAGGGTCCTGGGATCGAGCCCCGCATCGGGCTCTCTGCTCCGCAGAGAGTCTGCTTCCTCCTTTCTCTGCCTGCCTCCCTGCCTACTTGTGATCTCTCGCTCTCTGTCAAATAAATAAGTAAAACCTTTAAAAAAAAATAAAAAATAAAAGTAGATTACATCCACTCAAGGGGGAAATGCAAAAATAAAATCCTTTTCCCTTTCCCAGGTGGGAACTGTGTGAGTCTTTTTTAAATGTTCCAATATTGGTTTTGCAAGTAGGCAGAGAAGCGTTATTAAAAAGTCCAATATTGCCTGAGTTCTGTACTCCCCATTCCTTTAGGAAGCCATTTAGATCACAAAACAGTTTTATCTAACCCTTTGAGCCAGTACAGGTTTTGATAACACTGACTGGATGTAAAGCTAAAGTATAGATCGGAAGTTAGAAGTATCACTATTGATCCTTTTCTGATATACCTTTTTCCTCAATAATTCATTGATTTGTGACAGAACTAATAAACTAATAAAAGCTAACACTTATGGAGAGCTCACTACTTTGCCGATGCAAGCTAAGTGCTTTACATTTGTATTCAGGCCCTTCCTCCCTACCCAAGTCACCCCAACTCCCACCCCACTTTCCAGTGACCAGAAGGCTCTGCACATCTTGCATTTTGAAACATTCTCCCATCCTTTCTCAACTCCTGTGACCCTTCCACCATGCCACCTAAAACTCAAAGGCAGAAACCGAGGAGAGAAGACTTTTTTAGTGGTCAGTCCAATGTGAATGATGTCCAGAATGAAAGATGACATAACCACAACAGAGAAGGGACATTTTGTGCCATATTCCAAGCCCAGAGGAAGAGAGGTCTCTTTCTATGAATGGACTGATGTAAGTGTACCTTTGTTAGATATGACAAGGCATGGAGATACAGTGACCCTCTTTTAAATTTCCTAATAAGAAAGAAAGCCTAATAATAACAGATGATCATTTTTCATGCATTCTTTGGTTCAACAAAATTTGTTGAGTATCTACTACGTGCAAAGCATTGCAGTCATACTATGGAACCAAATAAACAATTACATCACCATGAGGATGTGAGGATATAGTAGAGGGAGAAGGCAAATCAACAGATAACTATAAACACAAAGTAGAAAATTGCTAAAACTGAGGTACAAGCAAATGTAATAGGAAAACCAAGGACAGAAAGATATATCCATTAAGGGGCTAAATCACCACTCTGGCTACAAAATTGCAAATAAAGAAAAGGCCATTTCCCTTCTGGAAGCAGTATATACCAACTTATATACTAACTTCAGGCACAAAAAAAAAAAAAAATCCTGTAGCATCCTAGAGAAACAAATGCACATAGGATAGGAGCAAAGCAGAAAATTCTAGGTGATTCTCCTAGAGTTCTGGGGAGTAAAGCAGAGGCAGGATTAAATGATAACAATTTGCCTGATGGTTCATTTTAATATGAAGCTCTGTAAGGAAATCCCACATATTCCTTGATGTGGAAATGTTGGGAGCAATTAAAGAAAAATCCCCAAGAAAAAAGGGACCTTCTGAGGTCCAGTTGTTCCTCCAAGAGTGGAGAGCATCCACTGCTGTCCACCTCCAAGAACGTTTTTACTAACAGAGACTCGGACTTACAAAGAATGATTCTGGCTTCAACAATACGGCTCAGACTGTTGTCATTAACGGTTTTGATATGGAGGGGCAGTACTTATTAAAACAAAACAAAAAAAAAAATACTGAAACCCACTATTAGCAACACTCTATATGATTTCTAGAATAGTTGGTGGTTGGCTTTCTTTTAGTGCAAATCAAATTCCGCCCTTTCCTAAAATATGAACAATCCAATCTGGAAATACAGATATTAGATTACCACATCTAAAGCTGTGGCATTTTTATGGGAAAACAATGTCAGTGTGATATTTAAAGTTTTGTCTAATATCTCCCCAAAATGGTTTGCTAAACACTTCATGTACCTTTGCCAATAATTAGATTTATATACATATAGAAAATTTAGCATATATACTTCCTTTGAAAACAAATAGTTCTACTTCTTGATGTCATGGGCAATACCGGATGGGCTAATGGAATTAATGTTTATTTTAGAATATTTGGTATTTATTTAGAATATCTGCTCTTTCATCCAATAGCACCTCCTTATAGCAAATGACCCCACGGTGCCCTTGGGACAGGGGAAGGACCCCATCTGAGCGTTACAGGTTAAGTGGTATAGGGACGTAACCCAAAGGTCCTGTCATTCCTCCCAAGCTTTCAAGAGATCCCATCCATCAGTATCCGTAGCCCGGTTTCCTTTAAGGCTTTTGTCTGAAGGAATGGATTGTCAGCAATTTTGACAAAACATGTTCTAGTTTACACACAGCCATCTCAGATGGTACGTCTGTTTGCTTTGACTAACCTCAGAAATTCGAGCAAAACATAGTTACAGTAGGTACATAAACAAGCAGGTCACGGGGTTAATGTTTGACACTAATGACTCTTCAACCATTCAACAGCACGCCAAGGCGGTAGGCTGTGCTCCCCAGAAGGAACAAAAGATAAATACTCGCCTACCCAAAGTCAATCAACTCGGAGCTTCCGAGTGGTGAAAAACTACTTAATCATTAAAGCAACAAAAACAAACAAACAAACAAAAACAACCACAGAGACGATAAAGCCAGAAAGTTGCCTCTATTCTCACTCAAAGAACTCTGTCCCAGGGCCCAACAGAGGATTCCAGAGGCATTGATTCTTTCTAATTTTTTGAATGAACACATATCACTTTAAAGCTCAGTTTATGGAATTAAAATAATCTGTCCATGAATCAGTTAAAAAATGTATCAAAACTCTATCAGATGATGTTATGTCTCAGGATATCTCAGGATATTTCTCAGGATACCTCAGGATCTCAGGATACTCAGGTGGCTCAGTGGGTTAAGCCTCTGCCTTCAGCTCAGGTCATGATCTCAGGGTCTTGGGATCGAGTCCCGCATCAAGCTCTCTGCTCAGCATGGAGCCTGCTTCCCCCTCTCTCTCTGCCTGCTTGTGATCTATCAAATAAATAAATAAAATCTTAAAAAAAAAAAAAGATGTTATTTCTCAAATCCATAAATCATTAGGAAAAAATTCTACATGTATGCATCATGCATGATATCGAGGACTTTTTCTTTTTTTTAATATTGACATTTGAGGGGAGGAAACACATTTCCAAAGGTCAACTTTGGACAGGATTTGTGTGTCTGTCTTGCAAGACGGGGCTCCCTAGACCTAGAGCAGCCGAGAACAGCCCAGAGAAGGGGCCCAGAGGCTTCACTGAATTTGGATCAAACAGGCAAGTAAAGACCAACTCCTGATTCTTAACAATAACTGTGAGCTCTCATCACTGGGCTTCCCTCAACTTCAAGTCAAAACTCCCCATCAAGAGGACTGGAAAAGGAATTGTACACAGGCCACGGGTGTACAGCATTCCGCAAACCTAAGGGGCAGTCTAAATGCATCTAAGCCCAGATAGAGTCGAAAAACTAGGTTGCAGGAGACCAGCAGTTCCTTATCCCTTCACTGGCCAGTGAAAATGCTTGCAGGCACGGGCCCTGCAGACTCCCACGGGCGAGGCCCAGGTTTAAAGGACGTGGCTTGCAAAGACCCCACGTGCCCGCAAGAAGTTAGTCCGTCTTTCCACGCTTCTCCGCGAAGTTCTGTTCACGGTTAGGTTCAGCCTTTATCACCAAGTTGCGCATGCGCCAAGTACATTGGGGTGCAGGGGGCAGAGGGTCCTTTCCTGCCTCTGTAATTAAACGAGGCTGATGAGATAATCAGAAGAAACTGCTTGATCCCCCTGCCACTTCTTTCCTGTGCTTCTTGGCCTCTCTTGGCATTTTTCTCATTAATACAGGAAGCAAATTTAACCCACTGTCCTGGCCCAGCAGGCAAGCTCAGAAACAACCGCAAATTCCAAATCAGCCTTTTTGTTTTTATTGTCCCTCCGTCAGCAAGAGGGTCTTCACCTCTCAGCAGACACTACCAACAGCTCCTAAGTCATCTCACAGGAGACGTGAGTCACTTGTCCCGGCCCCAGAATGGTCTTAAACCCTGGGCCCTAACTCGGCCTCTAGAGCATAAAGCTCACTGGCCCTAAGGCTCAGCCCATCCTAGAAAATACGCGCCCATGAGTCCCTGCCAGAACTGCGAGAGCGAAGTGAACACGCCCATAGTTGATCTCATGTTTTCTAAATTAGTAAATCTGCTTGTCGAATGACTGACCAAAGGACTCGCAGGATATCACGTGACACTATCACACCGATGCGGGGACGCTTCGCATGCAGAGCGCGCGGGTCCGCGGAACCAGACTTTCCTCCCACCCGAGACGTGCTTCAGCTCTTCTAATTCAAGAAACCGCCTTTATATTCTTAATCGTACCACTAGACTCAACTGAAGGACACACTTCAAGAAACTCAAATGCTGTGCCACATTTAATTTAAAAAGATAGATTTCCCGCCAAACTTTCTTAAGGGTCGTTCACAGGGTCAGAGTCTCATCTAACATAGAATGGAATTACCCACGACGTTTCTGTAGATTCCTCCTAAATATCTGTCAGACGATGGGCTTTTTCTCAGCTGGAAATGCCCCATCTTCCTCCTGATGTTAAGAATCATTTCTATTGGGGCACCTGGGTGGCTTAAAGCCTCTACCTTCTGCTCAGGTCATGATCTTGGGGTCCTGATATTGAGCCCCGCATGGGGCTCTCTACTTGCGGAAAGCCTGCTTCCCTATCTCTGCCTGCTTGTGATCTCTTTCTCTCTGTGTCTGTCAAATAAATAAATAAAATCTTTAAAAAAAAATTTTTCTATTGTTGGAAAATAATCTGATAGAATCAACACACGTTGGCGGCTCCCCCACATTCATAGGATTTCCTGCCGGGTTTCGTACAGTGTCCTTAATACATGTATTCTCCCCCAGGCAGAGCGCATCACTTCCTCCTTATGGTCCTAACCTGGGACTGGCATCCTGTTTAAGCGTCTGCTTCGTCTGCTACACTTTGGCGCAAGAGCGCTTCGCACCTGTTCATCTTTCTAACCAGTGATGTGCACGCTCCCCTGTGTACCAGAGTCTCAGCTCCTACTGAACTTGGAGCTTCCGATAACAATGTTAAATCAAGTTCAGTCAGTAATTCCAATAATCAGGATGAATATTTGGTTAAATGATTCATTTATTCCAGGGTCAAGACCTGAACTTCTAGGTCTTGTTCGATATCATCCTTGTAGTATTTTTGTTTTAACTATTGCTTAAATACAATGTCCACAAGCTATGTGCTTTCCTCCTGCCAAATTCCTATCATCATCCACTTGACTGACTTCGATTTTCCAAGCCAGTACCTAACAACATTTACATATATAGTTCGGTGGGTTCATGGTGTTTTATGTATTTTACATATGCTCACTCTGCCTTTTCCCACTAGGGGGTAAATAACTAGAAAGCAAGGGCTGTGTCTTTATTTTGTATCTCCTTACCAAACTCAACTTGGAAATCCGTGTGCAATGAGAGACCAGTCAGGAAAGACGGCTGAAGTTATTTTATACAATATGGTAAAGTCTAAACAGAAAGAAGAATTTGCTGTCATATGCCAGAGACTAGAACACAGATATTCACCCTTTAGAGAATGGGTTCTGCGTGAGCAAATGTCCACCCAAATCCTATCACTGTTCTAAGTCTTCATTCCTCCAAGAGAATAAAGTACGGTTGAGCATTGAACAACATGGATTTGAACTGTGTGGGTTCACTTATACATGGTTGTTTTTTTTTTTATATAAATACAGCACTGTAAATGTTTTTCCCTTCCTGATGATGTTCTCTTTTTTTAAGTGTATTTGTTTGAGAGAGAGAGAGAAAGCACTGAGGGGGAGAGAGAGTCCCAAGCTAACTCCCTGCTAAACGCAGAGCCTGATGCAGGACTCAATCTCATGACCTTGAGATCACAACCTGAGCTGAAACCAAAAGTCGGAGGCTTAACCGGCTGCACTGCCCAAGCACCCCACTTCCTTATGATTTTCATAATAACATTTTCTTTTCCCTAGCTTACTTTAGTGTAAGAATGGAGTGTATAATGCATGTAACATGCAAAATGTGTTAATCCATTGTTTATGCTATTGTTAAGGCTTCTGGCCAAGAGGGGGCCATTAATAGTTGGGTTTGGGGGAAGTCAAAACTCATATTTCGACCACACAAGGTGTCCGTACCCCTAACTTCTGCGTTGTTCATCTGTATACACGGAACAACTCTCTTGTAAATAGACAACAGACTGTACCAGTAAAGATTTACCCAGATCAATCTGCAAAAGAAATTAAGATTTCAGCCATTATTTTCTGAGCACCTCCAAGATGCAGGCTGGGGAAGTAAAAATGTATCTTTGAATGGTACAACCAGTTCTTATTTCTGAAGCTTAAAAATTAAACACGAATTCCCACTCAAACAGGTTTAAGAACTAACCTGATAGCCACTGAAATTTAAGCTCTTAATTTGCACAGGGCAACACTTCTAAACTATATTTCCTCTTAAATAGGACTGATGCTTGAGGCTGGGTCAGACACCCAGACATTTATTTTCCCCTCAATTGCACAGCATGTAGAAAGCAATGGAAACTGAAATCTGCACTTGTAAACATTATGATATAAATCGGAGATTAAAATATGTAAATGGGGGGGAGCTCCTGGCTGGCTCGGCCAGGGGGGAGCGTGTGACTCTTGATCTCAGGGTTGTGAGTTCGAGCCCCACACTGGGTGCAGAGATTACTTAAAAATAAAATTTTCAAAAATATAACAAAATATGTAATCCATTCTATGAAATCTGTTTCCAAATTATGATGGCCGGCGCACTTTTCCTGAATGGGTATTATCATCCTGTCAGGCCACATCTCAAAACTAGAAACATCGGAAGCTCATGGCTTAGGTTTTCAATGGAAGTATCATTTGTTCAGCTTTCAGTATGGAATCGGACAGCCTCACGGGGCCACGAAGCATTAGTCACTAGATTAAATATAACATATGGTAAATAAACCGTCAATACCTTTAGTAACAGGAACGAGACATTCATTTTCATACCATTTAGGCATAGGGCTTCCTAACTGTCCTCTGTATTTATTGAAGTGGTCAACAAGGGTCAGACAGATTTGAATAACCCATAACAAGTCAATGGCAAAGCCTAGATTCAATGGCAAAGCCTTGAATGTGGGACCCTTCCCAATATCCCTGCCTCTGAACCCGGACAGGATATGGAATCAGGCAAAAAACAGATATATGTAGAGAGCCCACTTAGTCCTATGCCACAAAGACTGCAAAGATCAGGTTTTCTTTTTATTTCTCAGCCATGTATTTGTAATCTTATTCCAGCCTATTAACAACTGATTTTGAAACATTTAATGATCTTGCTTATGAAAACTTTAGAGTGTTAAAGAATTTCTGGTGTTTTGATAATTGTTTTTATAGCATGTTTGGGCATACCGCATGATTTACTTCATAAACATCCCAATGTGAACTTAATTAAGTTCTGGTGAGAAGTCACAACGCTTTCAAGAAATAGATTATTAAGAAAACTGCAACCAACTTGGTTCTTGGCTCTCGCAACTTAAATTTAGATTACTATAAATATACCCAATTGTGCACACTGCCAAATACCCTATTTCAGTGTTTGTTCATAAAATGTAATTTGAAATGCATGTAGGATGATACAGCCGTTTTGTAAAAGGAAGTTATTATCTGTGATAAAAGCAGTTGTTGACATTAGAAATGCAGACGCAAGGATCCAGACGGGAAATTTAATAAAAAGAAAACAAATGTAGCAGGGGAAAGGGGGGGTTAACAATATGGCAAAGCAAAGCCAGATGTGGCTGCAAATATTTGCCTACAGGCAAAACCTGGACTCCTACCTTTCAGATGGGCCATCAACAGCCACTAGAAGCAAAACACGGTCCCAGACTAAAAAGGAAAGTGCGTCCTTCTGTCCTTCTGATCTCGCTGCTGGCTTGCTGTAGGGCACCCCTGTGAGTTGAGATAAGCATTTGTAAATTTCTGAGCTGGCTCCTTTTGGTGTCTCAAGTCAATTACCTGTGGATTTCCATGTTCCCAGCTCCTCATATCCATTGCTTCCTCACCAGAACTTCCCCAGCATGCCCTGTGCAGCGGTCTAATGAACTGACTTTAACTACATTCCCCATAGAGCACAGAGAGATGAGAGGATGTCAAAACGACTGTAGTTGAACACGTTTTACTACGTTCAGATAATCTGGTAAATGTTACATTCTTTAAACAAAACCCCCTGGAAAGTTCTCCCCTCTTCATGTCCATGCAGTATTCATCCTGGAAATCATTATCACGGATCCCCAGAACCGTGCAGGACTCCCAAGTGTCTCTTCCTGATGCTCCCCAGAGCGAGTTATTATCATGGACTCAGCCTCCTGTGTTGGTGCCATTTGGGAGCTCGTGGTTTTAGTCTTGCCCGTAAGACAAGTGTGCTTTTCAGTCTGTGTTTTACTCCAGGCTCTATGGCAGTTCTCTTTCCTTAATGCCCCAAATAATTTCATGCCTATGCAAATAACAGAAAATTCATAGCTCTTCCAGAAGGAGGTTGTTAGGCGCCAATTTCAAATTATCATCTGATTCCAAAAGTTTGAGTTTGGCTTTCAGGTCAGGGATTCCTTCCTAAGACCCGGAGAAGATATTCTAAAAGCATCAAAGGAAAGTCAAGTTTTTTGAGATATTTTTAGTACACGTGCAACCCTTTCAAGATGGAAGCTTTTGATAGTTCTCCAACCTTGGGCGTAATTTAGCAAACCACACAACAATAATGCCCTTTCAGGTTCTTAAATTCCTATCACTCAAGACAACCATAATCTTGAATATCGCAGAGACCCTGTCTTTTCCTTCTTCTCTTCCTAAGTAAATTGCTGGAAGACTCAAATTATAATGGAACTAATGAGCGTGAACCCTGTGGGTGGTGTGGAAATACTTGATCCTGCCTCAAACCCACAAAAATGCCAGAAGGAAGGCAGCACCCAAGGGTGTGCACAAGACATTATAGGAAGAGGACTGACCTTGAGATCCAGAATGATTTGCCAAATTTCCTAGATCTGTGTGTCCAACAGCACAGTAATGTTTCTAATAACGTGATTCACAACAAGAATCCAACATTTCTTCAAGTCTTGCCATGAACGTATCTGAAAAAAACAATAGCCACATTAATAGAAATCAGCCCTGGAAAGATCCACCCAAGGTCGTTTTAAGGACATTCAGGTTAGGGAGTTTAGGAGAGTTTAGACCCTTAAACAAAATTTTCTGACCAATATTAGGCAGCCCCCCAATTGCTAAATCAGAACCCCTAGCCTGTCACGGTTCTAAGCAAGAACTCTTGGCCCCAGGGGCCATTTCAGCCTCAGGGTGAAACACAGAGGGGGATCTCTGAGCCTGTGACCCCCTCCCAACCCTCCCTCTGCTCATGCTGGTTGGCAGCTTCATAAAAGCCAAGCACACATGGGGCCAGCTAGTTAAATTTTGGCCAAACAGTGACCTTAAAGTGGGCACATTCAGCATCTGGGTATGAACACATGATCATTTCTTTTAAAAGGTTTCAAACCTGAAGGATGTTGAATAAACAGGTATTTAAGAGGTGTGGGGAAGAGCAGATCTTAATGCCAACCTTAGCTTCAAAGACAATCAGTAAACTCACACATGGCAATGTTTTACTAGTCACGATGCAAAACAAGATGCGTATACACATAGTAGTCTTCAGTTTTAATTCTAATAATTTGGATCTTTTCTTATTTCAACAGGAATACATGAACATAACATAGACTTTGGGGAAATACCGACACGCAAAAAAAGAGGAAATTATTATCAACCCTAACCAGTGTTAACATTTTGATTATGCCATATATTCCTTAATCCCTTTATTACTTTTTCTTTTTTTGAGAGAGAGAGCATCAGTTGGGGGTTGGGAGGAGTGGACACAGAGAGAGAGCCTTAAGCAGCATGGAGCCCAACACAGGGCTTGATATCACGACCCTGAGATCATGACCTGAGCTGAAATCAAGAGCTGGACACAACCAACTGAGCCAGCAAGGTGCCCCTATTACTCATTTATTTGTTTAGCATCTATTACGGGCCAGGAACCGTGTGTATCCTTTCTGTCCTTTGCCTACACATAAATTTGCATACTTTTTAAACCTGATTTGTACTACTATATCAAGAACATTTTATTTCATCATCAATTTGTGCCATATTATTCCATTAAGTGTATAGATTTACTACTGTTTACTTATTTATTTTTTGAAAGATTTTATTTTTAAGTAATTTCTACATCATGTGGGTCTTGAACTCACATCCCTGAGATCAAGAGTTATGTGCTCTACTGACTGAGCCAGCCAGGCGCCCCTACAATAGCTTATTTAAGCAGACCATCATTGTCAAGTATATGCCTTTTATGTAAATATGTAAAGTACCATGCTAAGTGGAAAATTTTACACATATCTACGATGGGTGTATGATCATAAATTCTTATAGGTAGACTTACGACATCAAAGAATACATTTTGTAGGACTTTCCAAACTTATTGCCAAATTAGCCACCACTTTTTTTTTAAGATTTCATTTATTTATTTGACAGAGAGAGAGAGAAGCAAGAGAGGGAACACAAGCAGGGGGAGAGGGAGAAGCAGGCTTCCTGCAGAGCAGAGAGTCTGATGTGGGGCTTGATCCCAGGACCCTGGGATCATGACATGTCCTGAAGGCAGACACTTAATGACTAAGCCACATATGGGCCCTTAGTCACCACTTATATTTTTACATTCCCATCAACAATATATGATTTCTTGTACTCTTGCAAAGACGGATCCTTTTTTAAAAATTTTTATCAATTTGCTAGGTAAAAATGATATATTGTTTTGATTTGCAGTGTTTTTAATTATTAGGAAATTTTTACTTTTTCTCATTTCACTAGCTTGTTGCTTCAATGAAAAATGAAAGATATTTATTGGGCCTACTATGTTACAAACCAATCCTAGGCACTGGGAAAGATAAATGGTTTGCAAATCATGTAAAGGATAACCAAATACCAGGAGGTAAAATATGAAGAAAATAAGACTTAGAAGAGACACTCATTTCAATAGCTACAATATAGAAAGAAAGTTAGAACAAATGTGTTTCTTTTCTCCTTGTACCCTCTATTTTTTAACTGTTTTGTATATATACTATATACCAAAAAAATGTATATAATGCATGTGTACATTTTAAAGAATTATCACTTAAAAATAAATGAAACAAATACCTATGTACCTATTATTCAATTTAACAAACAAACATGGCTGATTGCCCTGAAGCCCTATGAATGCCTCCAAAAAGCTGCTTTCCCCTTCTTCTTTTTTTTTTAATTTATTTATTTATTTGTCAGAGAGAGAGGGAGAGAGAGAGCAAGCACAGGCAGACAGAGGCAGAGGGAGAAGCAGGCTCCCTGCCGAGCAAGGAGCCCGATGTGGGACTCGATCCCAGGACGCTGGGATCATGACCTGAGCTGAAGGCAGCCACTTAACCAACTGAGCCACCCAGGCGTCCCTCCCCTTCTTCCTTCTAAGAGGTAACTACTGAACGGGGCAAGGAACAAGATGGCGGAGGAGTAGGAGACCTAAATTTCTTCAGGTCCCGGAGCTCAGCTAGTTATCAAACCATTCTGAACACCTATACACTCAACAGGAGATCGAAGAGAAGAATAGCAGCAATTTTAGGAACAGAAAAATGACCACTTTCAGGGAGGTAGGACATGCGGAGAAGTGCATCCGAGGAGATAGGCGGGAAGAGAAATTGCAGGGGGAGAGGATGGCTCCCAGCAAGCAGGAGATCAGGGGAACACAAAATCAGACTGAGCACTGAGGGACGTTGCTCCCAAGGCTAAGCTGGGGGGGAGCCCTCGCAGGGACAGTGTAGTCTCAGGTCCCTAGGGGTCGTCACAGAAAGACCAGGGGTATCTGAGTGTGGCAGAGCTCCCAGGTATCAGAGCTGGGAACCCGGCAGCAGAGACGGAGCCAATGAGGGGCTCTCAGCTCGGGCTTACCTTAAACCATGATCCGAGGCACAGTCCAGGCTGCTCTTCAAGCAGGGACCCCACAAGTGGCAGATCCGGGAAGACCCCCTCCTTTCCCCTCCGGGAGAATCAGCGTGGCAGGAATCTGCTGGATTTGGAGCCTCCAAACAGGGCCGCGTGCCAGAGATAGAAATGGTCGTGGGCTGGATGAGCTCAGAGTGCAGTCGGAGACCAGGGAGACGGGAGGGATTGACTGCTTATCTCCAAGAGCACACTGAGGAGTGAGGCCCCTAGCTCTCGGCTCCTCCAGGATGGAGATCAGGAAGCCGCCATCTTCCTTCCCATCCTCCAAAGTGATACGGAAAGCACTCAGGGAACAAAAGCTACGAGAGCAGATTACTTAGCCTGGCCCCTGGCAAGGGCGGTCAATTCCACCTCGGGCAAAGACATTTGAGAATCACTGCAACAGGCCCCAGAAGATTAGCAAGAACATCCAGCCAAGACCAAGTTCACCAGTCAATGAGAACTGCTAAAGAAAAGCAACACATAGAATTCATGGCTTTTTCCCCATGATTCTCTAATCTTTCAAAGTTAATTTTTTTTTTCTTATTCTGTTTTTTTAAATTTTTCCCCTTTCCTATTTTAACCTCTTTAACTATTTTATCTTATCAATACCTTTTTAAAAATCTTTTATAATTTTCATTGTTATAGTCATATTCTATCCCTTCATTGTATTTAACTTTTTTGTATACATTTAAGTTTTTCTTTCTTTAAAATTTTGGGATACAGTGTCTTCTAACAGATCAAAGTATAACCTAAATCTAGCATATGGCTTTGTTCTAGTCTCCAGCCTGATCACATTCTCTCCTTTTTTTTCCTTTTGTCAACCAACTTCTTATCAATTCCTTTTTTAAAATCTTTTTCAAAATTTTCATCTGTATAGTCATATTCCATCCCTTCATCATGTTTATCCTTATTTTTGTATATATATAAGTTTTTCTTTCTTTAAAATTTTGGGAAGCATTTTCTTCTAACAGACCAAAATCAAGTGATCAAGTGTGTGGCTCTGTTCTTTCATCAGTCCAAATATATATACATACATATATATGTATACATATATATGAATATATATATATATATATATATATATATATATATATATATATATACTTTTTTTTTCCCCTTTCTTCTCCCCCTGGTTTTGGGTCTCTTCTGATCTGGTTAGTATATATTTTCTGGGGTCATTGCTACCTTTTTAGTATTTTGTTCTCTTGTTCATCTATTCCTCTCTGAATAAAATGACAAGGCAGAAAAACTCACCTAAAAAAAAAACAAAAAACAAAAAAAAAAAAGAGGTAGTACTGACAGCTAGGGACCTAATCAATACAGACATTAGTAAGATGTCAGAACTAGAGTTCAGAATGATGATTATAAAGATGCTAGCTGGGTTTGAAAAAAGCACAGAAGATACTAGAGAATCCCTTTCTGAAGAAACAAAGTAACTAAAATCTAACCAAGTTGAAATTTTAAAAAGCTATTAATGAAGTATAATAAAAAATGGAGGCTCTTTCTGCTAGGATAAATGAGGCAGAAGAGAGAATTAGTGATATAGAAGACCAAATGATGGAGAATAAAGAAGCTGAGAAAAAGAGAGACAAACAACTACTGGACCACGGGGGAGAATTCAAGAGATAAGTGATACCATAAGATGAAATAATATTAGAATAATTGGGATTCCAGAAGAAGAAAGACAGAGAAGGGCAGAAGGTATATTGGAGCCAATTATAGCAGAGAATTTCCCTAATTTGGCAAAGCATCAAATCCAAGAGGCACATAGAACACCCCCCAAAATCAATAAAAATAGGTCCACACCCCATCATCTAATGATAACAAAACTTAACAAGTCTCAGTGACAAAGAGAAAATCCTGAAAGCAGCTCAGAACAAGAGGTCTGTAACATACAACGGTAGCATTAGATTGACAGCAGACCTATCCATAGAGACCTGGCAGGCCAGAAAGGACTGGCATGATATATTCAGAGCACTACAGGAGAAAAATATGCAGCCAAGAATATGATATCCAGCTAGGCTCTCACTGAAAATAGAAGGAGAGATAAAAAGCTTCCAAGACAAACAAAAACTAAAAGAATTTGCAAACACCAAACCAGTCTTACAGGATATATTGAAAGGGGTCTTCTAAGCAAAGAGAGAGCCTAAAAGAAACAGACCAGAAAGGAACAGAGACAATATATAGTAACAGTCCGTAAAGACAATACAATGGCACTAAATTCATATCTTTCAATAGTTATCCTAACTGTAAATGGGCTAACTGCCCCCAATCAAAAGACTAAGGGTATCAGAATGGATAAAAAGACAAGACCCATTGATATGCTGTCAGCAAGAAACTTATTTTAGACCCAAAGACACCTCCATATTTAAAGTGAGGGGGTGGAAAAACATTTACCATGCTAATGGACATCAAAAGAAAGCTGGAGTGGCAATCCTTATATCAGATAAATTAGATTTCAAGTCAAAGACTATAATAAGAGAAGAGGAAGGACACTATATCATACTTAAAGGGTCTGTCCAACAAAAAGATCTAACAATTTAAAAAATCTATGTCCTTAACATGGGATCAGCCAATTATATAAACCAATTAACAAAATCAAAGAAACACATCAACAATAATACAATAATAGTAGGAGACTTTAACAGCCACCCTCACTGAAATGGACTGACCATCAAAGCAAAAGAGCAACAAGGAAATAAAGGCTTTAAGTGGAACCAGGAAAGACCCTGAATAGCCAGAGGAATGTTGAAAAAAGAAGCAAACACCACAATTCCAGACTTCAAGTTCTATGACAAAGCTGTAATCATCAAGACGGTATGGTCCTGGCACAAAAACAGACACATAGATCAATGGAACCGAATAGAGAGCCCAGAAATGGACCCTCAACTCTATGGTCAACTAATCTTTGACAAAGCAGGAAAGAATGTCCAGTGGATAAAAAGACAGTCTCTTCAACAAATGGTGTTGGGAAAATTGGATAGCCACATGCAGAAGAATGAAACTAGACCATTTCCTTACACCACACACAAAAATAGACTCAAAATGGATGAGACTTCAATGTGAGATAGGAATCCATCAAAATCCTTGAGGAGAACACAGGCAGCAACCCCTTTGACCTCAGCTGCAGCAACTTCTTCCTAGAAACATTGCCAAAGACAAGGGAAACTAGGGCAAAAATGAACTTTCAGGACTTCAACAAGATCAAAAGCTTTTGCACAGCAAAAGAAATAGTCAACGGGACACCTGGGTGGCTCAGTGGGTTAACCCACTGCCTTCGGTTCAGGACATGATCTCAGGGTCCTGGGATCAAGTCCCACATCGGGCTCTCTGCTCAGCAGGGAGCCTGCTTCCCTCTCTCTCTTTCTCTCTCTCTCTCTCTGCCTGCCTCTGCCTACTTGTGATCTCTCTCTGTCAAATAAATAAATAAATCTTAAAAAAAAAAAAAAAGAAACAGTCAACAAAACAAAACAAAAGACAACCAATAGAATGGGAGAAGATATTTGCAAATGACATATCAGATAAAGGGTTAGTATCCAAAATCTAAAAAGAACTTATCAAACTCAGCACCCAAAGAACAAATAATCCAATCAAGAAATGGGCAAAAGACATGAGCAGACATTTCTCCAAAGAAAACATTCAAGTGGCCAACTGACACATGAAAAAGTGCTCAACATCACTCAGCATCAGGGAACTACAAAACAAAACCACAATGAAGTTCCACCTCACACCAATAATGGCTAAAATTAACCAGTCAGGAAACAACAGATGTTGGTGAGGATGTGAGAAAGGGGAACTCTCCTACATTGTTGGTGGGAATCCAAGCTGGTGCAGCCACTCTGGAAAACAGCATGGAGGTTTCTCAAAAGGCTGGAAATAGAGCAACCCTATGACCCAGCAATTGCACTACTGGGTATTTACCCCAAAGATATGAATGTAGTGAACTGAAGGGCCATGTGCACCCCAATGATTATGGCAGCAATAGCCAAACTATGGTAAGAGCCTAGATGTTCATCAATAGATGAATGGATGAAGAAGCTGTGATATATAGATAGATAGATAAATAGATAGATATAGATATAAACATACACATACAGTGGAATACTATGCAGCCATCAAAAGAAATGAAATCTTACCATTTGCAACTATGTGGATGGAACTAGATGGTATTATACTAAGCAAAATAAGTCAATCAGAGAAAGACAGTTATCATATGATCTCTCTGATATGAGGAATTTGAGAGGCAGGGAAGGAGGTCATGGAGGGAAGGGAGGGGAAAATGAAACAAGATGGGACCGGGGAGGGAGACAAAACATAGGAGGCTCTTAATCTCAGGAAAAAAACTGGGGGTGATGGAGGGGAGGGAGGGTGGGAAGGATGGGGTGGCTGGGTTATGGACATTGAGGAGGGTATGTGCTATGGTGAGTGCTGTGAGTTATGTAAGACTGATGAATCACAGACCTGTACCCATGAAACATAGAATACATTAATAATAAATAAATAAATATAAATAAGAGGTAACTACTAAGTTTTACATAAACCACTCCTTGTTTGTCTTTATAACTGATACATGAAGATGGGAAGGTATCACATACTGTATCACATACTATTGAGTTTTGCCTGTTTTTGAATGCTGTGTAAGTTCTCCCACAATTTAGTTTTTTGCTTGTTAGGTTTTTTTTCTGTTTTGGTTTTATGCACACTATTTTTGACTTGATCTGTGTTGAGTATAGGCTCTTCATTTCCACTGATGTAAAGTCTTCTGTTGCTAACGCACCCTAATACACCTATCCACCCTACTATCCTAAGACACTTGGGCTTAGGTTGTTTGCTTTTTAAAGCTATCACAAGCAATGTTGCTATGAGTAATCTTATACATGTCTCCCAATCAAAAAGTGTGGGGGTTTCTTTAGGATGTATATTAGATTGAACCACATGAAGTAGTGGCTTTTGTAAGTCAAAAGTGGTTGAATTAATGGCATATTGGGGATGCATGGGTTGGACCTAATTCCCAATAAATCATTTTCTTTTTTTCTTATTAAAAGATTTTATTTTTTTATTTTTTTATTTTTTTATTTATCAGACAGAGAGAGAGCACAAACAGGGGGAGTGGCAGGCAAAAGGAGAAGCAGGCTCCCCACTGAGCGAGGAGCCGGACATAGGACTCAAACCCAGGACCCTGAGATCATGACCTGAGCTGAAGGCAGACACAACCAACTAAGTCACCCAGGCATCCCCTAATAATTCATTTTCTAAAATGGTTTTCTAAAGCAGTTTCACCAACCAGCATATACACAGGACTGTTTGAAAGTTCCTTTGTTCCATACTCTGGACAATGTCTGGAACTATGAGACATTTTAATTTCAACCAGTCTGGAGGATGTATGATGATATGTCATTGCAGACTGCCCTGATAACTGATGAGGCTGAGCACTTTTCATGTGTTTATTGGTCACTCGTGTCCTCTTCTGTGTCTTACCTGTTCATATCACCTGCCTCTTTTTTATTGGGGTATTATTGTTTCCTTATTAATTTGTAAGTGTTTGTACGTATCTTCAGAATACTAATCCTTTGTCAGCTACGTGTTGAAATGTTCCAGATTATAACTTGCTTTATCACTCTTGCTTGATGTCTTTTGAAGGACAGAGGATCTTAATTTTATTCTGGTTGAATTTATCACTCTTTACCTTAATGTTTGTGCCCTTAGTGCTCAAGAGATCCTACTCTATCCCCAGGGTCATAAAGATATTCTCCTATATTTTCTTCTAAACAATTATAAGTTTTACCATTTATATTTTG
Source organism: Mellivora capensis (assembly GCA_004024625.1). Taxonomy (NCBI): domain Eukaryota; kingdom Metazoa; phylum Chordata; class Mammalia; order Carnivora; family Mustelidae; genus Mellivora; species Mellivora capensis. The sequence continues at coordinate 110,602 of PISX010000895.1, forward strand.
GATTTTAATCCACCTGGCCTTCTGGCTTCAGTGTTATCATTTGAATATGGACGATAAGATAGCTGTTACGATTCTCCCATATGCATAACCAGTCTCAGCTCCAAATGTTGAATAACCCATCATTTCCACATTGATCAGCTGCTGTCAGCTCCTTTCATCTCTCAGATTTCTGTTTGATGGGCCGCTGGCCAGGCTCTCTCTTCTTTTGGTTTCTCTTGCCAACAGACACTACCTTAATTGCTAAAACTACATAAGAATACTTGACATCTTGTAGAGTTATATGTCCTGTCTGATTCTTCTTTTTATTTTATTTTTTTTAAGATTTTATTTATTTATTTGACAGACAGAGATCACAAGTAGGCAGAGAGGCAGACAGAGAAAGAGAGGAGGAAGCAGGCTCCCCGTCAAGCAGAGAGCCCGACGCAGCGCTCAATCCCAGGACCCTGGTATCGTGACCCGAGCAGAAGGCAGAGGCCCAACCCACTGAGTCACCCAGGTGCCTCTCTGTCTGGTTCTTCTTAAGAATGTCTTGGTTAGAGGTGCCTGGGTGACACAGCTGGTTGGGCATCCAACTCTTGGTTTGGGCTCAGGTTGTGATCCCAGGGTGGTGGGTTCCCATGCTGAGGATGGAGTCTGCCTGGGATTCCATCTTCTTCTGTCCCTCCCACTCATGCTCTCTCTCTCTCTCTCTCTCTCAAATAAATAAATAAATCTTTAAAAGAAAAAAAAAGAATGTCTTGGTTATTCTTATCAAATTAGTTTTCTGTTCAAATTTTAGAATTTGCTCATCGAGTTCTGCAAGAAATATTCTGTTGGAATTTTAATTAAAATTGCATTAAATCTATAATCACTTGAGGGACATTTGACATTTTTTTATAAATCTTTCTACCATGAACATGGTTATCTCTCCATTTATTTAGTTTTTTCTTATAATGAAATAGAGTTGTATGATTTCCTACATAAAGGACCTGTGCGGCATATGTTAGATGTACACTGGGTATTCTTTTCTCCCACTGGCCTTACGTGCACCCTCCATTCTTCCCATGATGGCCTGTGTCCAGGAGACAAACTTCAGAGACTACACCAACAAGTCCCTATGTCCTGACTCCCAGGAGGGTTGGAAATAGGAAACAATGGCCAGGAAAACAGAAAGAAAGTGGGACTGTGTGTTATTCCCTAGGCCCTTCTCCTTCAAGCAGAAGAGCTGTGCTCTTCTCCTGAAACAAACTCACACCTCCACCCACAACTCTTGCCTAGACCTGCAACTCTCCAGGTTCTGGGAACTGCTCACCTTTACCCACTCAGTCTTCTGGTGTTAATTACCCTTGGAGTGTAGCCGTCTTTGTTGGTTTCTCTGTAATGTGCACACATCTTTGCAGCCATTAAACTCTGCATTGAGAATGCTACCTGTTTCTCATAGAAAGTCCACCCAATAGAGCAGTGTGTCAGTGTCTGTGTGTGTATAATTTCTCATCATTTATAGATTATTTTCCATTTTCTTTTTTTTAAGAATTTCATTTATTTAGTTGAAGAGAGAGACAGTGAGAGAGAGCATGAGAGGGGAGAAGGTCAAAGAGAGAAGCAGACTCCCCGTGGAGCTGGGAGATCTATGCGGGACTCGATCCGAGGACTCCGGGATCATGACCTGAGCAGAAGGCAGCCACCCAACCAACTGAGCCGCCCAGGTGCCCCTATTTTCCATTTTCTATAGGGAAAATCATATCATCTACAAATAGTGATATTTTGTTGTTTCCTTTCTGATCCTAACACTTTTTCTGTTTGTCTTACTACATTGGCTTATACCCCAGAGCAATGTCCATTAGCAGTGGTAAGAGCTGCTACCTTTGTTTTATCCCAAATTTTAAAGGGATTGCGCTTCCTAATTCTCTACTAGTAAGATGTTCACTGTAGATCAAGGAAGTTCCACCCTAAACCTAGCTTGCTAAGGTTTTATCTCAAATTATTGATGAATTTCGTCCGATGTTTATCTCGATCTATTGTGATCACAATTTTTCTCCTTTAAACTGTGAATATGATGAATTACCAAATACATTTTATAATGTCAAATCAATCCTTCCGAAAACGCATCTTTGCTAGGTCTAGTTTGCAAATACTTTATTTAGAATTCTTGTTTTAGATCGATGGAGGAGATTGGTCTGTGATTTTCCTTTTTCCCAAATGTCCTTGTCTGCTTTTGGAATCAAGATTATATTCATCTCATAAATATGAGTGGGAAGTGTTCTTTTTTTTTCTGTTCTTTAAAAGAGTTTGTGTAAGCTTGGAACTATCTGTTCCTTAAATATATAGTAGAAACTACTTGTAAAAACATCTGGTACTGGTATTTATCCTGTGGAAAGATTTTTAACTACTGACTCAAATTCTTTAAAAATTACAGGATCCTACAGGTGCTTATTACTTCTAAAGTCAACTTTAATAATTTATACTTCTTTAGGAATTTTTCAATTTCACTGAAGTTGTAAAGTATTTGACATCAACTTGGTTATACTAGTCCCTTAAAATTTAACCTCTGCTACAGCGGTACTGACTACCTTTGTTCATTCTGAATTTTTTTGTGAATTCTCTTTTTCCCTTGATCTGTCTTGTTGGGAAGTGTGTCATTTTAAGCAACACGGACTTTCATAATTTTGTGTTGTTTGCTATCTCAGTTTCTTCTACTCTTATTTTTTTTTCTTTCTACTCTTTTTGGGGCTTATTCAGCTATATATATTTTTTTCTGTCTTCTTGAGATGGACACATAGCTCATTCCTTGTCAGCCTCCCTTCTTTTCCAATGTAAGTATTTAAGGCTACAAATTTCAGTCTGAGATGCTATTTTTTGGAAAGTCTGGAGGGGTCTCTGGGTGGCTCAGTGAGATGAACATCAACTTTTGGTTTCTGTTCAAGTCACAGTCTCGGGGTCGTGAGATGCAACCCCACATCTGGCTTTATGCTAAGCAAGGAGTCTCTGAGCTTCTCTCTCTTTCCCTCTCCTTCTGCCCCTCCTCCAGCACACACACACTCTCTCTCTCTCAAACAAATAAATAAATCCTTAAAAAAAAAAAAAAAAAGACAAAGAAGTCTGGATCACATTGACTTCTTTCATTGTCTTCATGGCACATCTGAAATCATCTGGTTTATTTTTTTATTCTTTGCTTATTTGTCTTACCAACAAGAAGATGCTCCGTATGAGTGGGGACCTCTCCCTATCCCAGAGCTTGCCACGTACGAGTCACTGAAGAAATTACTGGTGAAACACTGAGTGAACAGAGGGATGATTCTACCCAACTGACTGCCTGAGCAGACAGACGCCCAGTCAAAATAGCTTTTGGCTGAGGAAAGAACCACTGTGTTGTTGTTGTTGTTGTTGTTGTCATATCCTCACACAAAAATCACAATGTTTTAACCTGTAAAAGCCAAACCAAGAGTCTACCCATCAGCCTATCTCACGAAAGGGGCATCCACCCCCTTTGCTCTTGCCTAGAAAAAGTATTTGGTTGGTTGAGAATTGGACCAAGCAGTCAATGACTCCTGGGGTGGGGTGGAGGGTGGGGAGGAGTTAGACTTACTGCCCATGACTGAAAATCAAAACAAACTTAGAATCAAATGTTTTCCTGCACTGTAAAATGTGTCTTTGAGAAGATGCAGAGGAATAGAGAAATGGAAATAACGTAAAAAACATTTCCTTTCTCTTGCATCAGATTGGCTCGCCATCTGTGACTTTTCGAGATAAAATAACTTTGGTTTTTAGAGCCTGTGTCGCATGCTCTCCTGTCCGTTACCCCCCCCCCAAGATGCCTGAACACCCCTCACTAGGTCTGGAAGCCTGCCCACATGGAGGCAGTCGGCCCATCACGGAGAATCCCAAAGCGGCAACTTCTGCCTCGTCCTCCCTCAACAGTATGAGGAAGCGATGAAGATAACTCTTGCTTCTGGAGGAGAAAAGGGAAAGCTGCACATTCTCAGAGTTCTCACAGAACCAGAGAGACCCATCAAGATCCACCAGTCATCGCAGGCATTTAGTGGCCCTTAACGTCAACAGAAACAGAGCACTCGTCCCAGCCCTGCTCTACTTGAAGTGAAGTTACTTGTCTTTGGAATTCCGCCCTCTTCAGGCTGCCAGTTCATGAGGGAAGGTGCAATGCCTGACCTGTTTTGTATCCTCCAGAGCCTGACAAAACAGTCTTTTCCATAGAAGCACTCCATCAACTCCCAGTCGAATTGAAACTGAGGCCAAGCAGGAGGTCACACAGCTCATTAGTGGTAAAGCCGTGGTCCTCTGGGATCCCACTCCAGTGCTCTTTCAACTTGACCACACCCCTCCTACTCAAAAACTCCGCTGACAATCCTTCTTTTAGATGGCAAGCGTGTTCACTAGTGTTTCACCAATAACCACCCGCACCCAAATGGGTCTGGTCTCTTTCTTCCTAATTCATACCGAGCGATATCTACAAGCCACGCACACAGTGTGATATCTACAAACCATCGCTAAGCTTATAAAACATGGAGAAAATCATCTCCTGAATTAACTAGACTCTTTGACGTTGAAGGACGGGACCCACAAATCATCTTCAGTGAAGGGACTTGGCTTTAAGAACACACAGAGGACTGAGGTAGCCCAAAAGCATGAGAACTGGGGTGCACGCACCCTGGGAGATGCACGCATTCTTGGAGGTGCACCCCGGGCCTCAGGGCAGCTCAAACAGTGCCAGCTCAGTGCTGTTCAGAATGTGCCCCGAGCTCTAGTCCCACATCACTTGATTTACCTGGCCCAAGAGAATTCTGTTGGGTCAGTTTGCCTCCATCCAGTAAGAAACCATCTTGTTAGGCAAAATTTCTCACCGGATGGTTCTCCCTGGTATATATCCTTCGGTTTAGTCACTGAATCTGGACCTGATATCTGGATGACCTAGAAAGCAGGTCTGGCTCTTAAAGGAGTCCAAGACTCCTCTCCAGGACATCCTCCCTAATAAACAAAAACTCTGTTTTCAACTTTCCAGTAAGCACTAATATCTGTTTTCTTCCCAGTTTTTCTTCACGTCTTCATTCAACTCTTTTTTTTTTTCAAGACTTTATTTATTTGTCAGAGAGAGAGAAAGAGCACAGCAGGCAGAGGGAGAAGCAGGCTCCCTGCCGAGCAAGGAGCCCAAAGCAGGACTCGATCCCAGGACCCTGGGATGATGACATGAGCTGAAGGCAGATGCTTAACTGACTGAGGCACCCAGGCGTCCCTCAACTCTTCTTTCTTCACATCACTTCTATCTTTTACTCTTCAAGATAACTGCTCACATTACTCAGTCTCCATTCTCCCAGTTTCTAGAAGGCCCTTCTTCCATCATGTCTAAACTAGTACCCAGAATCCCCGGGGCCTGCATCAATGCATCTTCCATCTCGTCAGAAGCTTCTCAGAAATCTGAGGGTGGCTTCCGGCATGAAATTCGTAATGAAGGCTCTCTGGGTTCCCGTCCCAGCTGGTGCTTCTGTTACTCCTGCTCACTGTCGAATGAGGAATATACTCTTCGCTCTAGATAAGCAAAATTATCAGCAACACCGTGGAGCTCACTTACTCACTCTTCTCAGAGCCGTCGAGTTCAGCCAACAACCTTCCTCCCCTTCACCATCCTTCAAAAGCCTACCGAACAGGATAGCCATGTGGAGTGCCTCCCCAGGGATCTCCCATCAGTGCAACAGCCAATCTGTGCAAGGCTGCATTCGGGATCTTGAGTTCTACAAAATAACTCTGCTAGCCTTCTAGTCCCCTCCACTTCCACGTAAGCCCATCATCGGCTCTCTCACCCGAAGAAACAGGGAAAGGGGAGCGATGAGGAGACCTTTGCCCAGCAAGGTGACTTGACTAAAGTTCCAAAGAAAAGGAAGAGCCACTCACATGGAGAACTAGGGGAAGAATATTCTAGGCAGAGAGAACACTGATGCAGAGCCCTGAGCGCAGAGATGCCTGACATGATAAAGAAATGGCAGGGGACCACGTGGCTGGGATGGAGGGAACAAGATCAACAGATGAAAGGATAAAAGAGAGGTGAGATAGAGAGATAGATAGTGGAATATTACTTAGTCATGAAAAAGAATGAGCTCTTGCCATTTGCAGTGACACAGATGAAGCTAGAGAATATAACTCTAAGCAAAATTAGGTCAACCAGAGAAAGACAGATACCATATGATTTCACTCACAGGTGGAATTTAAGAATCAAAACAAATGAACAAATCGAAAATAAGGAGACGAACCAAAAAATGGACTCAACTATGGAGAACAAACTGGTGGTTACCAGAGAGGGGAGGTATGTGAGGGGAATGGGTGAACAAGGTCTTGGGGATCGAGGGGGCACTTACCGCAGTGACCACTGAGCAAATGGAAATGTTGGCTCACTATACTGTACACCTGAACCTAATATAACACTGTATGTTAAATATGCTGGAATAAAAATAGCAATAATCATAATGAAATATAATAGAAAATAGCAACAACACAGACAGGAAATGAGGTCACAAAGGCCTTGGAAGTCACTGACAGGTTGGAGCAGACAAGTGACAAGATCTGATTATCACCAGAGCCTTCTACTGACTGTCAGGAGGTCATAGCAGGAGCAGGGAGATCTGCTAGGACATCGTTGCAATCACATTGGTGCTTTGGACTAAGGCGGTTGCATGGGAAGCCCTAGGGAGGGGTGAAACTCTGGGTATGCTTTGGAGGGAGAGCCAACACGATTTTCTGGATTGAGGATAAAGCGTGAGAGTACAAGTCAGGCATCAGTACAACTCCCAGGGCCTGAGATTTCGGGCCAACAGAATTGCCATCACTGCCCCAGGGCAGATCACCCCACTTCCTGTCACACTGACACTTCCTCGATTTGCAACCCTGGAAGTAAAGGGTGACAACTCATATAAAAGGGACCTATGATCCAATAGAAACCCAAGGGAGGAGGCAAAGACCCCACAGGTTTTTCTGGCCACAGTTGCTGGAAGAAGTGCGTTGCCTCTAACTGAGGTTAAAAAGCTCATCTCACCCTGACTGTCCAATATTCAGCTCCAGAACCCACAAGCTCCAGCCCGACTTCCTAAAATAGGGGTCTGGAAGATCAATAAAGCCCTTCAGTGAAGTTCTTTTCCTTCGGCTTATTTGAGCGGGTTTCTCTTCCTTGGAATGACACTGCTTGCGAAAAGAGAGTCCGAAAAAGAAAAAAAAAAAAAAAAAAAAAAAAAAAAAGACGGGCCCCCCTGCACTGTTGATTCATCTCATTCCATGGTGCCAGGCTCTGTATCTGCTGCATCAGCTTTCAAAGAGAACCTAATATCCCTTCAACCAACAGAACGAACAGTAAATATACAAAACAGTCGCGTGCATCAAAGTTGAAAGCAACAGAAATCTGCCTCCGACTGGCTTAAGCTAAGAGGGGAATGCACAACGCCCACCAGGTGAGAAGTGAGAGCTGACCGTTCAGGTACGGTGCCTTCAAGTTCAAATTACACCATCAGGTATCTGTCTGTCTGTCATCTCCACATCCATCCACCCATCTATTGATCTCTTGGTGTGCTTCTTCTGTGTTGACAGCCTCAGACAGATTCTACCCACAAGGCAAGAAGACAACACCCAGCATCTCTGGGCTTTGATCTGTCCTGGAGAGACTATCCCCTCTCAGGATCCGAATCATTCTCTGGGGAAGGTTTCTGTCTGGCCCGCTTGGATCCCCTGTCATCTCGTGGTGATAGTGGCACTCCAAGCCCTTCCCTGACTGACCCATTGCACAGGTGCAAGAGTGGTAAATTCCAGAAGGGAGGGGTCATCAGAGTCAGACAAAAGGTTAAGAGACACTGGTTGCCTATAATTCCTTATTCTAATGTATGAAAATGGTTTTCTCTGTGATTTGCAATTGACATTACAATGTATGTATGCGTACACGTCACCGCAAAGAATGGCAGGTGTTTCAGTATGTTTAAAGGAAGTTTTCCTTTACACACACACACACACACAAATACCCAGACTCCAGTAAAGGTATTAACTTAAAAATTCATTTGAAAGGGTACAGGTAAGCATTTCACAGGGATGTAAATCAAGTGTGACTTCCACAGCTACTAGGATCAGCTAGCTCTTCTTTTTTTTAAACTGTGTGTAAGCTGAGGGAAACAGCTTGAGGGAAACACTCCTTGGGCTGGGCTGGGAATGGGTTTCAGTGCTGTCTTGCTCAAGGGACACTTTTTTAGACACTAACCTCTTTCTGCTTAGGACAAAAAAAGCAAGGATTTTACAAAATGAATGAAACACAAATGAATTTCCCAACGCTAAGAAAAGAAAAGCCTCTGGGTCTGAAATACAGTGTGGAGAGTCCGGGTCATGAGAAAAAAAGGAGAGTCATTCAAACAAAGATACCCAAGAGACCTACAAAAGTGTCTCATTTAGTGAGCATTACACATATGAGGGAGGGGGAGGTTTGTCGGATATTGATTTATGCACAAGGCCACCAAATGTAACTTTTTGTGGGTTTGGAGTTTTCTTCCTTTTCTTCCTTTTTTTTTTTTTTTTTTTAGGAAACGTGGTTGTTACCTTTGAAAGGAGGATGAAATCCAACTAGCCAACCCTCAGTCCCTCAGGCACTAACCGCTCTGCTGTGAGCCACCCAAAATCCTTTCCCTCCGTGACAACTTCACCCAATTACGTAGTCCTGAGGAGAGCACAGGAGAGGAAGAGGTAAAGCTTTAAAACATCAGCTTGGGCAGGAAGGAAGGCAAGCCACCGGCTAAAATGAGAGATAGGGGCAGAAGACTTAAGGCTATCCTCAACCCCCAGATCCTTCTGTAACTTACAAGATTGTCAGTTCATCTCCTGGGAGTCTTCCTCGGCCTTATTAGGAGAGGAGAAGGTCCCCGGGGCTGGGGTGGGGAGAGGAACCAGAGGTAGTGATACTCAAGGGAAATAAAATCCTCTAGAAAAAAAAGGCATAAAGTACTAACAACTAAGAATTCCTGAGGCCCTTTACATTGCTTAAGTTTGGATAAAATGCCTTCTTTATAAAAAAAATACCAGCTATTTACATGTCGTTTCTTAAAGCAACATCTACTTACTTAACTAAGAATGAATATATTCCTTTAAGTGTTCATAGAATAGGGGCCCCTGAGTGGCTCAGCCAATTAAGCCTCTGTCTTCCACTAGGTCATGATCCAGGGTCCCAGCATCAGGCCCACCGGGGGCTCCCCGCTCAGCGGGGAGCCTGCTTCTCCCTCTGCCCCTCCCCCCACTTGTGTACGTGCACCCTCTCTCTCTTTCTCTCTCTCTCACCCTCTTTCTCTCAAATGAATAAGTAAAAAAATAAAAATAAATGTTCCCAGAATGCAGAATTAGGTGGCGTACAAAAAGAGCCGCCGTTACCTTCTCCGCGGTAACCCTGTAGCAGGCCAGTGCGTAACTTCTACGTTCTTTCCTGTAGTTATACCCGTGCATACAGGCTCGCAGACGTGTGCACACACCCATGTATGCATCCGTGCACACAGACAGGAGGTATATGGATAGAATTAAAGCATATGGATGGTTCTATGTACACTTTTTCACCTAAAAATGTATTTTTTTAAGATTTTATTTATTCATTTGACAGCCGGAGATCACAAGCAGGCAGACAGAGAGAGAGGTAGAAGCAGGCTCCCCGCCGAGCAGAGAGCCTGATGCGGGGCTCGATCCCAGGACCCTGGGATTATGACCTGAGCTGAAGACAGAGGCTTTAACCCACTGAGCCACCGAGGCGCCCCTAATAATATTTCTTATAAATCTTTCCGTGTCAGTCCTGCAGACCTACCTTGTTCTCTAACACTGAGGCGTATTATTATATAGTATTATCTACATCACAACTTATTTCCCTAATGATACGCATTTAAAGGTTTCTAATTTTTTCCTATTCTAAACAATGATGCACTGAAAATGGTTATTGATGCTTCTTCGTACACATGTGCAAAGAATTCGCTCAGAAAAAAACCTAGAATTGGAAGTAATGATATCATTTTTACTTTTGAGGCACCCTGCTAAATACACATTTTTACTTTTGATATACCCAGCCAAACTGACAAAAGACTACATTTTATACTCCCTCAACATTGAAAGCAACAGAATTGTTTTCTTTTTGATTTCCAATCTAATGGCTGAAACTTTGATCATTGTTCACTGCTTACTAATTAGATTAAGTATCTTTCACATTTGAATTGGTCACTTTGAAGTCTGTGACTTACTGTTTCTATTTCCCCCATCTTTCCACTTTTTTCTTTTTCTTATTTATTTGTATGAGCTCTTTATATATGGTGGATAATAATATTTATCTAATTGTGTAGTTTGCAAACTTTACTCAGACTGTTGTTCATGTCTTAAACATTTCACTGTATTAGATTTTTATTAGATTTGTATTATTATTAGCTTTGTATTATTATTAGATTAGATTATTATTAGATTTGTATCAGATTTTTAATGTAGCTTTTAAAAAAAACTTTCTCCTGTATGGTTTCTGTGCTTTATATCTTAATGCTTAAAAAGTCATTAATGGGGAGCAGGGGCGGGGTGGGGGGGTGGCGGTGGTGCCTAGGTGGCTCACTCAGTTAAGCATCTGACTTTGACTCAGGTCATGATCCCAGAGTCCTGGGATTGAGTCCCATATTGGGCTCCCTGTTCAACAGAGAGCCTGCTTCTCCCTCTCCTCTGCCTGTTGCTCCCCTTGCTTGTGCTCTCTCTCTCAAATAAATAAATAAAATCTAAAGAAAAAAAAAGGCATTACCGGTCTGAAAATTACACTATGGTTTTGCGCTTTTTTTTCTGATGCTTATATAGTTTTTCCTCTAGATTCAGTTTTTTAAACCACATGAAATAACGGGAGATTAAAATGTTCTTTCCTTCTTATTGTCCTAACACGATTTACTGAATTGGTCTTCTCTTCTTTGAAGTGTTACCTTTGTTATACCCTAAATGCCTATGTAAACATAGTACATGCATCCGTGTATAGATTCATTCCATTAACCTATTTCTCTGTTCTCGAGTTACGAACACAGTACTTTAATTACCACCATTTTAAAGTATGTTTTGATATCAAATAAGATAACTCTGTCCCTGTTAGCTTGTTTCTAATAAGAATCAAAAGATTATTAGAAACAAGCTATTTGACATGAACTTGTACATGGGCTTGTCAAGTATCATGGAATATCCCCTTGTAATTTTTCTGAGAATTGCACTGAATGAATAGATTACTTAGAGAAGAACTGACAGCCTTCACAATTTTGAGTCTACCATCCAACATGGTGTATGTCTTTTTATTCAAATTTTCTTTTGTCCTTCAATAAGATGTTACAGTGTTCTTCATACTGGGTTTTTTTCTAGACTCTTTTACTACTGTCATTAAGATGTTTTTGTGACATTTCCTAATTGTGTATTGGAGTCACATGAGATTACTAAAATTTCATCCATGCCCCCAGCAATTATTGTTAAATTATTATTCTGGGACACTGCACGATCCTGATTACCTACTGGAGGCATACAGACAAATCAACCGAGACATATTAAAAAACGTATAAGAGCTTATTTTTGCAGAAATCGAATCAAATCAGGCTGAGCCAAACCAGAAGTGGTCAGGAATGATCCACTGACAGGATCGGAAAAGACTTACACAGACGTTATGGAAGCCAAGCAAAAAAACAATTGGACTGGCGATAGTTTAAGTGTTTGCCTTATTTGGAAAAGCCATACTTGGTTATTTGTGATAGGTTGTCCTCTGGCTTCCAGCTCTTAACCTTGAAGCATTCACAAGCTTGGGTTTTGGTTTTGCTTCCATAGACTATGAAGGCATCAGAACTACCTCTGCCTAATGGCTTCCCTGTTTCATGAATTTAACAGTATTATTAATCTCTATAAGAGAAACTACGGGATGAAGTATCAGTGAATAAATTTTTTTTTAAGACTTTATTTATTTGACAGAAATCACAAGTTGGCAGAGAGGCAGGCAGAGAGAGAGAGAGAGAAGCAGGCTCGCTGCCGAGCAGAGAGCCCAATGCAGGGCTCGATCCCAGGACTCTGGGGGGCAGAGGCTCAACTCACTGAGCCACCCAGGCGCCCCATCAGTGAATAAATTTTAAAAATCCAGGTTGGATGGATACATGAGCCAGAAAGTTGAAAGAAAAAACAAAGGACTTAAAAAAAAACCTCTTGAGTACATTTCAACCTCATTTCTAGTGTCTTCTATAGAAAGTCAGACAGTAGACATTTCTTCACTACTGAGTGGTAGAAAAAGCTTTGCTTTCCCTGTGGTCATGTGCTTTTTCCTCACAAAGAACCAAAAATATGCAAAAGGGCATATATTCTTCCCCAACCCGCCTTTCTTCTGTATCTGATGCCAGGAAGTTCAGAGTTAACTTGCTTGGTCAACCGCAGCGAGTGTCCATTATCCCTAGTCCTCTCCTCCCCACCTACCCGGCCCAGTGTTTGCTTTTGTTCATGTTTTCAGTGTGTACTTCCTATAAAAATTGCTTGATCTGGGAAGCAAGGCAAGGAAAGAAGAGAAACTATTTCTCAGCATCTAGGACACTAGTTGGTATAAACAGAATTGAGGACAATGTCAGTCAGCTCTGCGCCCCTCCCCCCACACCCCTCAGTCTCAGGCGCCCCCCACTGCCACCCAGCCCAGGTTCAGGGAGACCAAGAGCTGCTCTGTAGTGACTACAAGGCCCTCTGTCTGGCGCTGCTCCTCTTGCCCCAAATTACCTCTGGCTTCTCAGTCAGCAGCCAAGTTCTCATGGAGCCACAAAGAACAGACAGCCCTGAACCCCTTTCATCATGAAGACAGTATTTTCTAGAGTTGTTTGCTGTTGTTTTTTCATTTTTCTGGGTGTTTGTAAGGAGAAAAACTTTCTCTCCAGGCCCAAAACAGCTTTCAAAGCTGCGTGCTCACAGCAAACAGCTTTTCTCATTCTGTTTGTGTGTTTGGGCCCACAATTTTGAGTGACTCAGACGATCTGGGGGAAGGGCTCCCGTGCCCTCATTTAGCGGATTTTTCACATTGTGAAGCCTGTGAGACAGAAAATGCCGAAAAGAAGCTGGGGACCAATTTCAACCTGAGCCACAGGTTTGCATTTTTCCATTTCTTCGCATTCCCTTCCTGTCTCCACCCTGCCATCCACACCCCACACCCCCCAACTTAGCTTTTCTATTGCAAATGATCAGGGACGGGGATTTGAATCAAAGCAGAAACTACTTCCTCTGTTCCCGACCTGCAGACGACTGCATCACAATCTGAGATATTTTGCACACTTACCACCAATTGTGAAATAAAGGAGCTTATCTGGTGTATGTCATATGAGTAAAAGAAAATTACAAAATAATAGATAAAAATAAAGGTTTATTGTGCATGCGGGGGAAGTCGTCACTGGATGAATAAATGGCCTTTAGGTTTTCCTATCAACTGGGCTGGAGCAAGAGGACAATAACAAAGGATTTACACCCCCCCACACACACCCACCCCAAAAAGGGATCACCACAACCTTTACAACAGATTTCTGACCCTTGAATAATGCAGAACCCGGAAACTAGCGGAGCTAAATTTCATCACAGATAGAGATGATTCTTCCACTACAAAAATTTCTAAAAGAATCAACTAACAAATTTTCAACCCAAGTAGCTCCAAGAGAGCTCTCCCGCAGAGTTCAGTGAATGACAGTCTTTGTCCCTTAAAACAGACTCCTGTGTTTAGAGACTCCTGATTGCAGGGTAAGATGGTTTTTTCTTTTTTTAAATCTGAGGACTCCCAAAGTGGCTTGGGAAGGGAGAACGTCCCAGCGTTTTCATAACCGGCTCTGTTTAAACCCTAACCTTGATAAAGAAGTCCTTTTTTTCTTTCCCCCTCAACATCTTTATCTCTAATAGCGTTGGGCCTGACCACATAAGCAATGCGTGTACCCTTAGACGTTCTGCAAAATGCTGAAAATCGCAGGGAGGCAAAAATTCCAATCACTTGTTCTCCCAGCCCTCCTCCGTTAATGTTCTTAACTAACTATTTACATTTAAATGTTGAGTCTTCGGGCCTGTACTTTTCAGTGTATACGTTCAGTCTCCCACAAAAATGAGAACATGCCATTTTGGGGGTTTTTTTTTCATAATGGTTAAAAATCCTTACCATTGTGGTTGCTGTTAGATGCCATCAAAAGCTGCATCAGAATGTCTTCAATTCATCCCATCTCGTGGGGCATTTGGGTTTTTCTTGTCAACATAGAGGTCATGGCTAAGTCGTGAACGATGTAAAGTCTAACTTAACTCTCTCCAAAGGGACATTTCCACCCCAGTGACCAAGAATCCTCTTGGGGCAGAGGCCTGATGGGGGAAAACAATGAAAGGAAAACATTTTACACACTTTTAGGGAATTTGGCTAAACCAGAATCTAGTGCCATTTTTAAAATACCAATGACTAGCATCTTGTTGGCTTAGATACACATGGAAACAACCCACCAAAATGAAAAAAAATTCTCTTTCTCTGTGAAAGTGCTCTTTCCCCCTTTCTCTGAGGAAGAAAGAAAGAAAGAAAACCATCCCTTTTTGGCAATGAACTCCCAACATTTTAATGTCACCTCCTCTGTGAAACATCCCCGAGTCCCCTCTGTTAGCCCCTGTTCCCCCCACCCCTCCCCAGCCCCACCCACTCCTCCCTACAAACACTGGCTCTGCTCCTGCTCTGGCCAGTGATCACTGCTTTCTGCTAAGCTGGGCCTGTTTCATCTTTTCTCCCAGCTTCCTTTCCACCAGGGTCTACATCCCATTCAATCTGGTAGCCTAACACAGTAGGCACATAAATATTTGTTGAATGATTCTTTCAAGCCACCTTGCAAGGGTCCAGGGTGTTTCTTCTGCATTTAGGTCTTTCACAGTCTGGAGGCCACAGTTTAACAAAGCCAGGGCAAGGTCAAGGGGAGCCTGAGAAGGCAGCTTTCAAGTTGAGTAATGAAAGGCGATGTTAATCACTGACATGGGCCATTTAGAAGGAAGAAAAATGCTATCTCTTATTAATTTTGCTGAAATGGACACACTCTTGTCAGTGGCTAATAGTTAACAAAGCCGTTCTTTTCTGAAGACAGAGCATGGAAAGCCCAGTAAAGGACCTGAGTGGACACAGTGCAAAGCCAGCTTCCCGCCCCCACATGTCTGCACTGGCCAGAGATAACGTGTCTTTCTTTTTTGGTGGTTCACGTATAAAGTTAGACAGAAAACCATGCATGGGAGGTTAAAAGGTTCATTTGTACCAAGATGTTTATGATGAGCTTATAGGGGGCCTCGGTCCCAAAAGCTGGGCTCAGGAATCAGGTTTACATGTTAATGGGGGTTGGGGGAGTGGATAGAAAGAGAAGAGAAATCAGCATGTGGAATGGGAATTCCTCCTCCTGTTAGTGGGAAACGCTAATTTAATCAAGAAGAAAGGGTTTGTGGGCCCTGGCATTCTCCCTGGGCTTTCAGATTCCTGGATAATCTTGGGTAGAAGTTCATAAATGCTTCTCAAATGCTCCCATGCTTTCAATCTGAACACTGGTTTTGGCAGTTGTGAACTTCAAGTGGACCTATTTAAGCTGATCAGAGGAAACAGGCTGACAGTGAGCTGATTAGAAACCTCTCAGAGACCCTTCTTTAAAGAGGGGAAGGCGTTCTTAACTTTTTTTCCATGGGCTTTGGAGAGAGCCCTGGGACTGGGTCGTAAAGAAGAAAGGGTAGGGGGAGGGGAGCGTCCATCCTAGAACACGAAGAAAAACAACCTCCTTGCCAGACCTTTGCCAACCTTCCTGTTCTTGTCAAGCTCTGCTCGGAGGGAATGTTTGAAGATAACAGGAAAGGAAATAATGAAATGATATGGCAAAGACGAGCTAGACTTGAAAAGACGAGTACAAGCTGTTTCCTTGACCCGGGCTTATCTCAAGCCTGCCAAAAAAATAACCATCTATCAGGGGCCCATAAATAGGTTAGAAACATCAGAGTACAATGTCTCCTTGAATAATAAAACAATATCCGAGTTCGTTTAGAAAACAACACGACATACTGGGAAGCCAGTGGCACCGCGTCCACACAAAGGTGTGTGTTTGTGTCCAGGGATGAAAGGTTGGGTGGGAGGGTGAGTCCTTTCCAAACCCGACTGTTTATGAGGGTGAGGAGTTCCATTTGAGAAATGTTATAAACATACTAAACATTCAGAGGGAACATTTCAAAACCTCGGGGTGGGGGGTCTGGATTAGGAGTTGCAAACAGTCACACAGGCATGGAGGAGAAGGAGAAGTTTCCATGGCGAATTCTCAATAAATGAGTAAGTTACCCTCTTGCGATCCGCAGAGCCCTTATCAGCAACAAAAAAGCACAGGTGAAGGATTTGTTTTCCAAACTGATAGCCCACGGCGGACCTAAAATAGAGCAGGTCCTCCGGAGTTGGAGAGACCGGAACTCCTGGAAGAAGCCCGCAGCCCCAGCCCCTCCAGCCCCTTGGCAATGCCCCGCCGGCCTCGGGGTTGCCGTCTGCGAGAACAGAATGGCAGTTTAGAGTTCGAACCGAAAACTGAAAATGAAGTTTACAAATTAGCTTTGAATAAATATTATCCTTCCCGTCTCCAGAGAAGAGTTGCAGCCAAATTAGAAAAAGCCGCAATTCAGCTCCTAAAAACAGAGAACCAAACCTAAGCCGACCTAACCTGGCAGAGGGCTCTCGCTATACCAAAATAGCATGGTGATGTCATGCTTTTCATCCCCCCCCACCCCCCCGCAAAAAACCAACCACCTATCCCTCCTAAAAATAGCTTGATGCAGTTCTAAGGGAAAAAAGGAAGAAGTTGAAATAAAAGGAAAAAAATGTTTTCAACTTTAAACCAGAGAACAATAAAAGTCAATCTTTTCCTTCCAGTTTAATCATCTCCCTGACTCTGTGTGTGTGTGTGTGTGTGTGTGTGTGTGTGTGAGAGAGAGAGAAAATCCCCTGAAAATTGCACAAGAAGGAAAAATCATTTCCAAAATAATTAAATTTATGGAGTCTTCTTTTCTTTTCTTTTTTTTTTTAAGATTTTATTTATTTATTTGACAAAGAAAGACACAGCAAGAGAGGGAACAGAAGCAGGGGGAGTGGGAGAAGGAGAAACACGCCTCCTGCTGAGCAGGGAGCCTGACATGGGGCTCCATCCCAGGACCCTGTGACCATGACCTGAGCTGAAGGCAGACGCTTAACGAATGACTGAGCCACCCAGGCGCCCTGGAGTCTTATTTTCTGAAGTCATCTCATTTTAGTAGATTTTCCCTTTGTTTTTCACCAGTCAAGGCACTGGCTTTGGGATTTTACCAAATTCTTAATTTGGAGCTCTTTTAAAAATGTTATCTGTGGAGGAAAAGGAACAAATTAAGGAGATCGCTAAGTGTCAGGAGGCTAAATCAATGGTTCTTGATGCTTTGGAACCCCAGGAGACATGTCAGGCTTATCAAATAGGGAAGCACACCTGTTACACCATTAAATAAGGCCCAGGCATCCGCACTGTTCAAAAGGAACCCGGGCAGTGCTGGGACACAGTCAGCATTGAAAATTGCTGAACAGACTGAATTCTAGAGGGCAGGCTCCTGTGTCCCCGTCCCCACACCCGGGGTCTGGGTCTTGTCCCAGTCCTCACCGATACAACAGAGGTCAGCTATTCTGAGAGATCCACGATTTTATTTGATTTTTTAAAGATTTATTTTATTTATTGGGGTGGGGACAGGGGAGAGAACGAGAGGCTCAGCCCAGAGTCCCATTTGGGGCTCAATCCCATGATCCTGAGATCACCACTTGAGCCAAAACCAAGAGCTGGATGATTAACCAAATGGGCCACCCAGGTGCCCTGAGATTCATGATTTTAGAATCATCCTCCCCTCAAAATAGCTTAGCCTCCCTCTCCCACTTCCTTTGTTTCTCCTAAATTGCCATTGATTTTTTTTGTCCCAAAATTGAGCTCCCTACGAAAAGGAGGGAAAGTGGTAGAGATGGAGAAAAAGCTGACCCAAGACTCCAATGGAAGATGAGCCAGGAGGCCCCCTGCCAGAGACAGAAGACTGGGCTGGTTGAGTCTTGCCTGGAGACAAGCAGAGTGAGGGGCCACAAGGAGTCACTTGGGGCACCCCACCTACCCTGCCCTTGGGGAGCCCGCCATTTACCTGATGGCTAAGTGACAGAAAACCCAGGTCAGAAAAGTGATTCCTAGTAATAAAAATCTCTCTCCTTTTGAGACTTAACTATTTCAAAGTCCTGCCACTTCTATTATCTGTTTTTATAACGAATCCCATAAATAACCATATGTTCATACAAGATCTATAAGCCAAGCAAATGTAATATTGCTATCATTTCCTAGCTTGATTAAGAGAAACACAGGAGAATTTTCATGGGATTATGAAATTGGTTTTTAAATACCAGTGTTTATAATTTATTTTTTAATCCTCACTTACCAAATATCTGCCCAACTTATCTTGAAAGCCAAAGTGTTTGGCTACAGTGGATCATGGCGGGCAGAGTGTGCACTGGCGGGTGTGGGGGAGGGCCTCGAAGGGTGGGGTCATGTTTTCAAATTTCTGTCTTCAGTCAGAGCTTCCGTGAAACTTAAAGACACAGAGTCAAGGATTTTTGACCCCCCTCCTCAGGCATGCATCCCTCTGTGGACATGCAGACTGGATGCTGAACGATATGCTTAGATTCATGAAATTGCCTTCTGCTCTGTCTCCTTCCAATAAGGTCCCTCTCCTCCCAAACTCCCAACCATCTGGCTTCCAGCCTTTCACCAACCCCTTGGGCTCCTCAGACACCCTCAAATTCTATGAGACTCATCCAGGGGTCTCTACCAAGTGACTGGGCTAGTGGGGACAAGGATGGAACAATGTCACGCAGACCACCAGTGACACAGAAAGTCAGAAGAAGGTGGGTTCCCTCCACCACGGATCTACTGGGGAGATGTCAAGAGACGAGGCAGATTCAAATGTGGGCTTCATCCTTCAAATGTGGAAGGATTAGGCTGTGGGGAGGGGACCTTGGCTTTACATCAGGACGAGTTCCAGGCTTGCCCCACAGCAGCGCTGGGACACGAGTGAATGTGGGGTGGGGTGGGGGTGCCCCAGGGAGGAATAAAGCAATCAGAAGACTCTTCTTGTTCAAGAGGTGGACCTTCTCTGGGAGAATCTTAGAAATAGAAATGGAAGGAAAAGGCTGAAAACTTGGTGAAGCCTGAATGCCAAGCTGAGGGCCTCGAGAATCATCCAGAAGGCAACTGAGAAGGCACTGCTGGCTTTTAAAGAAGAGAATGACATGTAAGAGACTCACACTGGCAGCCAAGCACACAATGTGTCAAAACACCGGTAAACTTGCCATCTGGGTCTGAGGCGAAAGGACCTCTACCAAGGTTTATCAATAAGTGTGTTGCTTCAGACTGAGTCAGGGGCGCCTGGGTGGCTCAGTGGGTTAAGCCTCTGCCTTCAGCTCAGGTCATGATCTCAGGGTCCTGGGATCAAGTCCCGCGTCGGGCTCTCTGCTCAGCAGGGAGCCTGCTTCCTCCTCTCTCTCTCTCTCTCTTTCTCTCTCTCTCTCCCTGCCTCTCTGCCTACTTGTGATCTCTCTCTGTCAAATTAAAAAAAAAAAAAAAATTAAGACTGAGTCAGAAGTCTTGCCACAGTCAAGCTAGATTAGGGCTGCCCTTGGCCTTCAACCAACGGGTGCACCAAGACAGCCACCGAAGAGATAAAGCTCATCAGACCCAGGCCTTGTGTCTGAAGCTAGGTGAGTTGTTACTCTCAGGACTGAGTCTCTCAGAATATGCGTGCTGGCTGATCTGGTGGCTGTTTGCCTCCTCCCACCACCAGTAACTTCAGGACGGAACTGTTGAAAGATTTTAGAATCATAGACCGTTGGGATTCGACATAACCGGAGGAACCAGGTTGTGGCCATAACACGCTAGCACGTCATTTCACACATTTGCGCAGAGAGCAGACCACCGCTCCAGCAGAGGGAGGGAATGCAACAGAGGGGAAGCACCTCCCCATCCAGAACACCAGCTCCTTCAACTCCCATATCTTCCAGAGGCCCCAGCTGAGAGGCCTCTGGAAGATATGGGAGTTGAAGGAGCTGGTGGACGTTACATGGTGTGTCCACGATCACGCAGGTACCCGGGAGCCCGGGGAAATATGTGGGCAGATGGAAATATACAAGGAAAGTTCATTTTTGTATCTGTAACACAGGAAGCTTGCATATTTATAACCTCCCTATGTAGTTCCATTATATGCATACACGTGTCTGTATATAAATACATATTATATCCACAGAAGTCTCCATGGTAACTGAGGCCATCAAAGAGTGAATAAATGCACAACCTAATTTGGCATCCAGACAAGGCAGATAGCAAAGCTCCCCTTTGATTCCTTTACTTAGAGGGAAAATATTAGCGATCTTTATCACGGGGCTCCCTGAGGAGCTGCAGTCTGGGAGCAGAAAGGGGTGAACTTTTAAGTAGCACTCTCATTTATGAACACACCATGCTTCCCCCCAAGTACAAGGAACTACAAAGCATTCCACTCTTAGAATGCACGTTCCCATCCTGGGATGTTTTCACTTAAAGCAGGCAAGAATGGGTTGCATTCGGCACCAAGGGGCAGCCCTGCTGAGTGAGGCTGTGTGGTTTGTTTCCAAGGTATGGCCTCCAAGACTCCCCAGTCACAGGATTCCTGAGGATTTGGCTTTATCTGTGGGCCAGGGATCAGGCTCTGACAATCTACAGAACTTGCTCGCTTCTCCCCAGATAAGGAGAAGATTTGAAAAGCCATTTAGTCATAACTCAATCAGCCAATGTTCCTCACCAGTGGGCCTTCATTTCTCCCCTGGGTGGGAGCGTGGGGAGGGGTGTGACTTACAGGGACCCCAGTGCCATCTGCGTCGAGGGACACTGAGTGGAGGGCTTGCCGCTGACAGGACCCAAACCGTGGCCCTCGAGGTCTTGGTAAAAATGGTGAGTTCTCTTTTAGCTCGGGCTAAGACCAAACCTGGAAGTGAAAAGACAATGCACACAGCCACAATGTTGAGAATCCTGAAATAGAAAGCAGCTGTCTTTAAAGGAGACTTTGGCTGCCCCCTGGTACCAAGGGCGGGCTGAGCAACAGTTACCCCTCCCGGCTGCTTTCCCCACAGAGGATTAGTGTTCCTGAGAGAGAAACAAAAAGGAAGAAACCAAGAAAGAGCAGTTCTGGAGGGAAAATGCTATCAAGCTCAGGACCGCGGAACAACTCCAGTCAGCAAGCTTGTGAACGAAGGATCTAGAATCTGGTGCCTGTGATCCCTTAGAGATCTTGGATCGGTATCATTTCAGCCCTATTCTGTAGAAATTTGGTCAGGTATTAAAAAAAAAAAAAGGGTCTTTGGCTGAGAGAGGCCAGCTGGAGGAGCATTCCACTGAAATGCATATGGTTTGGATGACTTTCAGTCGAAGTGAAAATGTAGGCTTTCAAGATATACTTAAGAGATTTTTTTTAAACCGTCCCAAAATATAGCTTGAAAGAGCAGAAAAACAATTGCACCAGGAAAATAAAATAAAATAAGGGGGAGGTGAAGGAATAAAATGGGAGAGAGAAAGCAATGTAAAAAGGCAAGTGAGACTCTGAAATTTTCCCCCAAGGAAGCCCTGGTTTTCATTTTTAATATTTAATAAATCTTTCGATATCACAAGAGCTCTGAGGACCAAAAGTTGACAGAATCAGAAAGAGCTTGAGAGTTGGAGAAAGTAATCTCCAGGGGGGTTCTGGTCTTAGGAAGAAAAGGTTAAGTTCTGGACGCACAAGCTGGAGCCCAGGCTGAGGCTCCAGTCCCAGGTGCACACCAGTGAGCCTACCTGGTGACGCCCTCCCACAGTGGCGACACGTTCCAGAACCGGATCTGTACTTACACAGCCTTGCTTGTTGCCCATGCTGTCCCAGGACGTGGGGGACCAAGATGCCTTTATCCATTTGTGACAGGGGGTCACATCGACAAGGAGCCAGGGGTGAGGAAGGAATGAAAGAAAATTATATGTTTGAAAGAAGACGACGGCGAGGCAGCAAAGATGAACATTTAAGACGGGGGAAGAGGAATACAGATCTAGAATTTCTAAATTACGCTTGGCTCAAGGGTCTGGTTTACCACTGAAACAGTATAATTATAAAGTTGGCTTAAAACAGACCGAGGATCTAGTTACTAATTTCTTACTAGCAATAGCATCAAAACTCTTTCTGCTGGTAGCTGGTCTCTTGACAAAAACCGTGTGTCTCATACACGATGGGACCTATAGGGAGAGCTGGTTTTAATCAAGCAGATCTATAAAATGGTATGCAGTTGTGGTCTCCCTTCTCAGATGTCGATCCGAGCAGAGGAGAAAGTGAGGGCTGGAACTGTCAAAGTAATGAGGAGAGGGGAAAAAAAAAAAAAAAAAATTTTACATAAACGCTCCCTTGTCGGGCAGATGCACCACATAGGCATAGTTTGTCAGAAACTTCAGTGGGAACCCTCTGGTGGATTTGAGAAAAATGACCAGAAACATTCCTCTTGTGTTCATGTTTTTGGACCGGATCCTGCATGGCCTCAAAAAAGGAAATCCTGGCCTCGTTAGAGCCTTCAATGGGTACTCAAATGCCCTGAACATTCATTGCAGAAATGTGTTCATTCTTACCTATTTTAGTTAGTAAGAACAGCAAGAATCAAAGACACAGAAGGCTTGACTCCTGTTTACCTTGGCAATTACACAGTCAGGATTCAAAAGAAGACTGTTCGCTTCTAAGGTACAAAATTCCTGTTTGAAATTAAAGGAAGGAAGGAAGGAAGGAAGAAAGGAAGGGAAAGAAAGAAAGAAAGAAAGAAAGAAAGAAAGAAAGAAAGAAAGGAAGGAAGGAAAGGGGAGAGGAGAAGAGAAGAGAGGACAGGAAAAGAAAGGAAAGGAAAGAAAAGGAAAGGGAGAGAAACCTTCTCTAGAATTTATACGTAGTAGGCATAGGTCTCCCTTTAAGTCCTCCTTCTGTTCCCGGGGGAAATGTACAAGTGTAGCTGAAACATCACCACTGCCAACATGTCAGCCTTTTTTCAGAATCAGGACCCAAAATTCTTTCCCGATATAACTAATCAGTCAATGATTCCTCAGGATTGACACTCGCCCCCTTTTTAAAGGCAGATCTCTGGTGGGAGGATAAAGGAAGTGGGCCTGATAGGTTGGGGAGATCATCTGTGGAGAGCACAGGGAGGGGGCAGGTGACTATTGGAGGCTCAGGGAGGTTGGGAGGGGAATTAGATTTGGCCTCCAGGAAAGAGAAGATTCCCATACCTGGGTCTCCTAAGATGCTGCAAGTCCTCAAGAAATTGTGACTGCCCTCGTCTCATCTTTGGTGCAGATTCCTGGGACAGAGATCAAAAAGCAAATATAAAGAACAACAACAACAAACTTCGGCGAATACTTGGACATTCCCATGATACGTTCCCACAATCAAATATTAACCGTTCATTTTTTTAACAAATATATACCCACCACATACTGGAAACTATCGTAGATTGTAGTGATTTTAAAAATTTTTTTATGGCATACTAACCATATCATAATGTACAATTGTATGAACAAGGGGCATAAAAATGGTTATAATGAAGAGATCAGAATTTATAATTCTAGGAGTGACATTTGAGCCAGGACTTAAAGGAGAACCAGAATCTGAACTGATAAGCTGATTGTGGCCTGGAGGGCTAGCTAATCATGCATATTCATGATCTGCTTTTTCCCTTAAGCACACAGCTAGGCTACATTTCCCACCCTCCCTTGCAATCAAGTGTGGCCATGTGACTGAGGTCCAGCCAATAAAATGAGAGTGGAAGGGATACACATCATTCGGTCCTGACCATAAAAATCTCCTTGGTGTGCTTCTCGGGGTGCCTGAGTGGCTCAGTGGGTTAAAGCCTCTGCCTTCAGCTCAGGTCATGATCTCAGGGTCCTGGGATCGAGCCCCACATTGGGCTCCCTGCTTGGCGGGGAGACTGCTTCCTCCTCTCTCTCTGCCTGCCTCTCTGCCTACTTGTGATTTCTGTCTGTCAAATAAATAAATAATCTTTAAAAAAAGAAAAATCTCCTTGATGTGCTCCTCAGTGCTCTTTTCTCTCTTCATGAAGTAGAATGGAGGTGACCCCCAGGGCCATTTTGGAAGCTATATACCAAACATGGCAGATCCTCAACCGGTCTAGGTTCCCGAAAGACTGGCCACAGACATGTTCAGCCATACCATGCTGTTAGGTGAGCCAAAACAAGCTTCTCTTACATCTATGCAACATGCATTTGTCTATTCAATGTGGTGGTTGGCCTTCGTTATGAATAAAGTGTTGAAGGCACAGCACATGAAAAGCCACACGGGTGCTAAGGTAGAGGGCACATTCGAGGAAGTTCAGGAGAGGCCAAAATGAAGCTGGAAACGTAGCAGAGTAAGACTGACATGCTAAGTTTTGACTTCTTCCCACAGGCCAGTGCTTTTGAACCAGTAGCAATATTTTGCCCATCACCCCCATCCTACAAGGAATATTTGCCAATGTCTGGGGCCATGTTTTGGTTGTTACCCTAAGCAGGGTGCTACTGCTGACATCTATAGTCCTACAAATCAAAGGATCATCTGGGCCAAATGTCAGCAGTACTGAGATGGAGAGATCCTGCTATAGTCAATGGGACATGGGCAACAATTCTTAAGAGTGTTTCAATCCTATTTGTGTTTTGGAGAGCTAATTCTGAAAACAGCATTGAAGATTCATGGGAGAGGAGAGAGACAGGAGATGAGAAAAATAATTTCATCTTTTGTTTATCAAGTACCTATTATGTGTCAGTCACAAAGATGATAAACAGTAGTCTAGCAAGGGAAATAGTAATGACTTTTACAGGACTTGGGAAACTTGAACTCTAGCCTCAGGTCCATCTCCAGCAGGCATCAGCTTCTCTGGCCTTTTGTTACTAGTTAGGAGTCTTCTAAAATAAAGCAAGAGAACATTCCAAGCCAGATCAGTAGGTAAAGAAGTGACAAAGAGGAACCTATGTGAGAAATGTGGTGAAAATGAAATAAATGTGACCCAGTCTGAGAGTGGCTGGAGAAGTGGAGAGAACTGAAAGCCATCTCTGAGGTCTACACCTTGGCAGCAGAATAGAGAGTAATGCTAACAACAAAATGGAAGATTAAGAGCTGACTCAAAATAAAAAAATAAATAAAATCAGAGCTGACTCAGAGGACTGTAATATGTGTTTTTCTTTTTGAGATCTGTCGAAGTCTGAGATTCCTATAGGACAGGTACAAACAACTCACATAAGAAATATTAACAGTTTAAAAGATTTTATTTATTTATTTGTGAGAGAGAGAAAGTGCACTGGCAGAGTGGAGGGGCAGAGGGAGAGGGACAGGCAGGCTCCCTGCTGAGCAGGGAGCCCCATGCGGGGCTCGATCCCAGGACCTTGGGATCATGACCTAGCCAAAGGCAGACACATAACAATTGAGACACCCAGGTGCCCCAAGAAATGTTTATTTCTTATTAGAGGAGCCTGTGTGGTTCAATCAGTCAAGTGTCCAACTTTTGACTTTAGCTCAAGTCATGATCTCAGGGTTGCGATCTTGGGGTTGTGAGACTGAGCCCCATGTTGGGCTCCAAACTGAGCATGGAGTCTGCTTGTGATTCTCTCTCTCCCTCTCCTGCCCCTCCCCACTCCACTAACCTGCTCTCTCTTTCTCTAAAATGAATAAAGCCAATCTTAAAAAAAAAAATAGTAATGTCCAATAAACATTTAAAATGATGTTTCACTTCGCTAACAATCACAGAGAAGGATAGTGAATCCAAATGCTCTTTTGTACCTTTCAGATTGGCAAAAAAAAAAATTAATTATTACTATCTAATATTAGCCCTGATACGTTAAAACAGGAATTCTCATGACCTGTGGATGGACAAGAAAATTTGTAAAATCTTTAATGAGAAAACTGATTATTGGCAGTTGAAAAATAACAAATATATATGCACATATGTTTATATATACATATATATGTATATGTTGGAATCCAGCAATTTCAATTCTAGGAATAAATCCCAAGAAAATAATCAAATAAATATTTTCCTGAAAGTATGCATATCCCAAGCATTTAATATAATACTGTTTATATTACATTGAAACAAATGTCCATAAATAAGGGACTGGCTAAATAAATTACAGTACTTTTTGAGCTAATAGAAAACAAGGCAGTCACTAGAAAGAACATTTACTGAATGGAAAGATATTCACAATATTGATAATATTAATAACTTGGCAATATTAGAGTGACCAAGCTCAGGTTATTAAACAACTGGTCTGGTAGGATTATATAACTATGTGTATAAATAATAGGAATAATTAAAATTCAATTGGTAGATAACCAAGGACCATAATGGGTGTCTCTGGGTGATGGACTCGTATGTGATCTTTTACCTCCTGATGAAAGAACAAACATGTGTGGGCTTTTCACTTTTTAGTTACACAGTTTGTCTGATGATTTTTATGAGCATTTTTTCTTCATTACAGCAGAAATAATGCAGATCCTTAAAAATGTTCATAAGAACCCCAGTCCCCCAAAGAGAAACAAAACTGAAAGATGATGGCCTATCTAGTCCTTTGTGTTCAAAGAAATGGTGACCACATGGGCCGGATCCCCCGCGATAGACCTGGGGTCGCCTGCTGTCCTGACATTTACTACAGCTGTCTACCTCTACTCTCAAGTGTCCTGGTTGGAGGATTAGTTATATGGCCATTCTAGTCCAGGAAGAAACCTACAAATGTATCATTGCCTAATTTTTATTCTTATAAGCAGTTTTTTCTGGTCTCCCAGATGTTCCGTTTGTATCCCCAGAGCTCTCAACCTTGTACTCTAATCATTTCACGTACTATTTATAGAGAAAGAGAACGAGCTAAACTATCTTGCCCCTTTGATTTCCTCCAGCCAGCAGCTACAGTAATTTATCTTAGCCTTTTCTGAAGACTAAATTGTATCATTTAAGGCTTTCGTCTAAATCCTGTTATTTTGACTTTTTGACTCCCTTTGCACCCTCTAATATATAAAGTAACAACAATTTCTACAATTAACAACTGTGTTTGTTCATCAGAAATTCTTTCTGTTCCTCAGACTTCTTTCCTGTTTCCTAAAGGTTATGCATTTGAAAATTTGATCAACAGCCTGGCACGGTCTGAGTTTAATGGGAGCATTTAAACCTACTTTCCCTGCAAAGCTTATCAGTTAGTTACTTAACCTTTATGAATAGGTTAAATATTTTCCACAGTATTTATATAAATATGATACCTGGTTTCAAGTTAAAACTAATAAAAAGAAAGTTATTCTTTGCTTAAATTCCTCCTATTTCTTTTCGTTTTTATCTTCCCCTTCTTCATGACCACTTGACGAAGAAAGAAATTCACATGGCAGATGTGGGAATGTCATTTTATAAATGCAACATTCAGCCAGTGTACTGTTGTTGTCCTTGTTTTAAGTAAAGCAAAGGTAACTATTCCTCCAGGATGTATGCTTTGGCCATGAAATTGAGGTCTCAAAGGCAAAGGGCTATGTTGAGTTTAAAAAAAAAAAAATCTTGGAAATAAAACAATCTATGTGTTGAATTCAGAGTGATGATGCAGAGGCTTGCGTGATACACAGAAAGCATCCCAGTGTGTTCTCAGGTCTTTACAAAGCATTCCTTGTTTCCGTATTTCCCAAAGGCTCCGAGCACACACACACCACCTCTCTCTGCCAATGGAGAAATGCTCACGAAGTGCTTCGTTCATTTCCACATGCTGTATTTATTCATTTTTCCAACAAAAAGTGGCATATTGAATATATGTATTCCTGGAAATTCCTGAAATCCATTCATTAGGCTTTCAGCTAGTTTCTCATCCACCTCCATTTCCCAGGAGCCAACCCCAGCAAACCCCAGTCCCGGGTCACTCAGCAGTCTAATGCCTTAGGGTCGCAGGAAAACAGTCATTAGGCCAAGTGCATGTGATGGTAAGTAATCAGCTAGCCCTGTCACCTTGCAACTCTAAGTAAAACCCAATCTCCTAACTGTGACGCCACCCAAATTATTAGCCTTCGTCTGGGAGCCCTACACCTCGTGCCTTCTATTTCCTTCCCTGAATTCGTACAGGAAAAGAATTAGACCAACATATGACTGACCCACTCTCGTGATCAGGGACAGCCCCTGAAATGTAAGCGAGTGGGAGGGAGAAGCTTCAGGCAAGTCTGAGGTTGGCCGCCTGACCTTCATCCATTTCGTGAAGCTCTTGACGAACGCCCTTGACCTTCGGAGGGGATGTGGCGAAGACACTGACAGCTCAAACCCCCACCCAGCATGCTTGACCTATTTCAGTAAATGGGGAAACAAACTTCCCTGGAAATGCATCTGAAATTGTGCAGTTTTCAACAGAACTAGAACCCAAAAAAAAGTGTTTAGGGGCACCTGGGTGACTCAGTTGGTTAAGTGGCCGATCCTTGATTCTCTTTGGTGGGGTTTTTTAATAATTTTAATTATTTAATTATTTTTTTAAAAGATTTTATTTATTTATTTGAGAGAGAATGAGTGAGAGAGAGGATGAAAGAGGAGAAGGTCAGAGGGAGAAGCGGACTCCCCCAGGAGCTGGGAGCCTGATGCAGGACGAGATCTTGGAAGTCCAGGATCATGACCTGAGCTGCAGGCAGTTGCTCAACCAACTGAGCCACGCAGGCGCCCCTATTTTTTTATTTTTTAAATAATCTCTATACCCAATGTGGGACTCAAACTTACAACCCCAAGATTAAGAGTCACATGCTCTACCCACTGAGCCAGTCAGGTACTGTGATTACTACAACTTCATAGCTTATCTTGAAATCTGAGATTGTGCTACGTCCAGTTTTTTTCCTTCTCAAGATTGCTTTGGCTATGTGGGGTCTTGTGGTTCCATACAAATTTTAGGATTATTTGTTCTAGTCTGTGAAAAATGGTGTTGATGTTTTGATAAGGATTGCAAAAAGAGAATCATAATAAAGATTTTTAAAACTAGAATAGCTATCAGAGAGAGTGGGGCTCTTATGTGATTGGTAAGTGACCAGACATAGAAAGCAAAGAATCATAGATAAATACAGAGGGAAATCTGAGAACCCAAGCTCTGAAAAAAAGCTCAGCGGGAAGTCTGCTTCTCCCTCTCCCTCTGCCTTATGTCCCCGCTCATGCTTGCTCTCACTCTCTCTCAAACAAATAAATAAAATCTTCTTTTTTTTTTTAAGAGGGCTGCTTTGAGGGCCATATAAAGTACATGAACGAAGAGCTTAGCACAGTATCTGGCCTATGGTAAGCACCGGATAAATGTCACCGAAAACTCCTATGGCCACCATCATCATTACTGTCACCGCAGGGTCCCTGAGGACCATAGAACAGAATGTTCCTATTTGGAAGTTACTTGGCTAGGTAAGAGGTCACTCACCCTATCTATACCATCTTGGGTGAAGAGTTTAAGATCCAGATTGGAATATCTGACTTCCGTGCTTGGAGAGATTCATAAAATGATCCCTATAATCAAGTACATAAACAAGAAGGAAAATAAAGACCGGCCCCGACTAAAGCAGGTATAGCAAAAGGAGGGAACATTCACCGGCGAAAACTTTGCTACCTGTTCCATAAATGAGGGACTTCACCACCAAAACAAGGACCCATCAATAAGGATCGGGGCAATATCCTGAGTCTGGCACCCCTCTCCCATTCAGCTGAAGGAAAATCCTTATATCCCCAAACCTCACGATGGATGTTACGCCGGGGAAACAGCAGAAAAAAGGAAAGTAGAAAATCTCTTCTGTGGTCATCTATATTTGAAGCATTCAAAAACACACACTGATCAAGACTTTAAGCCACTTATTAGAGATGTAATTCAAGAAATTGCAATAAAGCATTTGAGGAGGAAACAGAGGTAAAAAGGGCACGAATTCTATCCTGGGAACGGCAAGAAAATCTTTAAAAAAGTATCCATGTCCTGGGGGGAGAAAGATAACCCGGAAGAGATGAAAGAGGCAGTTACAGAGAAACAGGGACGAACAGATAAGGGAAGAAGAGATGGTCCCTGGGATAAAAGGGAAATGGGTCAATAAATAGCAGAAGAAATCTAAGTGACAGAAAACATGCAAAGAGCGTGTACACAAACGGTCTGTCGGGAGGCAGTCCCGTTCCCACAAGAAGGGACGATGTAATCAGCACCCAGCAAAGGAAAAGACGGGACTTAAACCCTCTTCAGGGTCCCTTTGCTCCTGCCCGATCTTTTACACCTGAAACAGGAAACTCTTCTTGGCCCTGAACAAAAGAGATGGGGAGAAAAGCCCAACACTTGAGCTGCACTCCAGGCAATTAGAATGAAGTTGGAATAAATGCCCAAATGGGGTGCTGCCAGACACAGTAAGATAATTCTGTGGAAAAGCTTATTTCAAAGAGAAAACGAGAGTCTTTGACCCCGAAGGAAAGGAGAGTCAGCATAACCCAGTATGAGCCTGAGCAGGAGGCGGGAGACCTGAACCAGCCCCCCACCATGTTCCTGGGGCTACTAGGAAAAGGGGGGTCCTGCTCAGAGGGCTTGCACTGTCCCCCAGGGTGAAGCTGTGCCCGAACAGAGGGGCCAAAGCTCACGACAACACTTGTCCCCCTCACTCCCAGCAGACAAGAAGAGTGTCCCGAGAAGCTTGTGGGAAGGAGGGAGAGAGAAAGGTAACACCGTATCTGGTCATTCTTGCATATCTGTAAAGGACCCGGCTGCCAAGAAGTGACGTCACCATCCTGGTTCTGGCCCTTATTATTTCTCCCTGGACTATCATGATGAACCTCCTTAGAGGTCTTCTTTGGCATATCCCCTCCCACCTAACTCTCCCTACGGCCCCCAGTCTCTCTGTTATCAGAGTTCTCTTTCCAAAGCTCAGATCCGATCATGTCATTTCCTGCCTAAAAGTCTCCAATGGCCAGGCAAGCTGGTGCAGCCACTGGGGAAAACAGCATGGAGGTTCCTCAAAATATTAAAAATAGAATTATCCTGGGACGCCTGGGTGTCTCAGTGGCTAAGCATCGGCCTTTAGCTCAGGTCATGATCTCAGGGTCCTGGGATCGAGTTCCGTGTCCGACTCCCTCCCCGGCAGGGAGCCTGCATCTCCCTCTGCCTCTGCCCCTTCCCCCTGCTTGTGCTCTCTCTCTCAAATAAATTTTAAAAATCTTTAAAAAAAAAAAAGAGTGCTCCTATGAGCCTGTAATCACACTACTGCACAAAGAAAATGAAAACACTAATTTGAAAAGGTATAGACACCTTATGTTTACTACAGCATTCCTGACAATAGCCAAGTTCGGGAAGCAGTCCCAGGGTCTGCTGATAGGTGAATGGATAAAGAAGATGCGGTGTGTGTATGTATGTATATATATGATGGAATATTTCTCAGCCATAAAAAGCATGAAACCTTGCCATTTGCAACAACATGGATGGATCTAGAGATTAGTAATACTTTAGGTGACCTAAGTCAGAGAAAGACAAATACGGTATGATTTCACTCATGTGTGGAATTTAAGAAAAAAAAAACAAATGAACAAAGGAAAAACAAGAGACAACACCCTCCAAAAAAAGAAAAGAAAAAGAAAAAACCCAGACTCTTAACTACAGAGAACAAACCAATGGTTCCCAGAGGGAAGGTGGGTAGGGGGATGGGAGGAATGGGTGATGGAGATTAAAAATACACTCATCAAAAAAAAATAATAATAATAATACACTCATCATCCCATCATGTCAGCGCTGCATAATATCCAGAATGGTTGAATCACTCTGCGATACGTCTGAAACTAATATAACACTGTATGTTAATTACACTTCAATTTTTTAAAAGTAGAAAAAAAAGTCTCCGATGGCTTTTCATTGCCTACACAGGTTAGCAAACTATGACCTGTGAGCTAAATCCGGCTTGCAGGGTGTGAATGGTTTTTGCATGGGGGCGCCTGGGCTGCTCAGTTGGTTAAGCCTCAGCTTCTTGATCTCAGCTCAGGTTGTAAGTTCAAGCCCCGCTTTTGTCCCTATGCTGGGCATGAAGCCCACTTAAAAAAAAAAAAAAGAAAAAAGGAAATGGTTTTTCGTGTTTCATGAGCTGTACAAGACTACAACAGGAATGTGTGTACACAGAGATAACGTATTGACTGCCAAGCCTAAAACATTTGGTATATGGCCCTTTACAGAAAGTTTGGGCTTACATTTCTGTAAAAAAAAAAAAAAAAAACAACCCACCCAGGTACAAGACCTTTCATGATCTTGCCCCCTCTACCTCTCAACTTCCTCGCCCACTTTCCTCCTTGTTCTTTTTGCTTTGCAACTACAGAGCCGCCCACGGAGCCCAAGATCCACCAGGTGTCCTCATGCTGGTCTGCTCCCCTGTCCCGGGACGTCAGCTCCCGATGCACGCCACACTTCATTCGCAGCCCCGCACACCCTGTGAGACTGGCAATTTACTTACTCAGAGCTCGGCCTCTTGCCCCAGGCCACCTTGTCCACCCCTCTCGACAGCAGTCTCGTACTGGGAGCTCCTTCAGGGCAGGCCACCCTTCTCAGCTCTGCAGCCCGCCCAACACGTGGCACGCTGTGCCCGTGCAAGGAGTCCTCACTGTGCTTCATGGGCTGCACTTGGCACTGACCATGAGCTCATCTCATCCATATCCATCTGTTTTCTCAGCTTTCAAAGGAGAAGTCTGAATGCGATGATTGCAAAGTCGTCCTATCTCTGAAATGATAATACTGTTGGAGAAACAGATCTCCCAATGGAATGGCAACTAGAAGAAAATATCTTGCCTACGACTCCTCAAAGAATTTTGGGAAAAGCAGTGCTATCTGCCAGAGCTCAGGAGAGGGTTTTCTTTGTCTTCTGATGAATCTTGGCAAAGAGCCTCTTTCAAGAGAAGTTGGACTGAAGGCCCAAGGGCCCTGCCTTCACAGTGGGTCCGTGCATAAGAAAGCAGCCGCGTAACCAAACCCACGTCTCTGCCCCACGTGCAGCAAAGCCGGTCCCACACCCGTCAGCCACTGGACATCAGGCTGGTAGCAAGGAAAGAGTTTATTCTAGGGGCAGCCAAACGGGGCGACTGGAGGGCAAGCCTCTAATCCGCCGCCCTGCAGGGGGAGATGACAAGTTTTTTATGATCCTAGGGGTTGAGATTACAAACACGGCGAAAGTGGTGGAGATATAGGGCGGTTCATGAGGAACACATGTAACAGACATCCCGCGTTCATTTCAGGTGGAGACCAGAAAGAGGCTCAATTCATCCCCCCGAGTCAGAAGATTATTTCAGGACAGGGAGAAGGGGCTACTGGCGAACTCGGAGAGCCAGTATAAACCAGATCCGGTCGTGGGCTCCTTATCTCTGGGGAGGAATGCAAGGCCCTCCTTGCATTTTAGTTGAGAGGCCGGAACCCTATCAGTTGACCTTGAGTCCAGGCTTCTGCAGAGACAGCTAGTGGACTTATTAGTGGGCTTTGAAAAAAGACACACAATAGCGGACTGGGGAGAAACAGTTCTCTGAAAAACAAGCTTTAAACTCTCTTCTAGTTTCAACCTCTTTAACCCTGTGGGGCACGGTTTCGGCTGTCTCTCACCTGGAGTCCTGAAGGGGAAAGGCAAGTCAATATTCAGTTATCCTTGGTACTGAAAACCAGTTCAAGGATTACCATTAAATTGGGTTTTTCTACCTTTCTTTTATTTTCTCTCTTATTTTTTTAAAGATTTTATTTATTTAGTTATTTATTTAAGAGCGAAAGAGCGCGAGCTTGAGGGGAATGGCAGAGGAAGAGGGAGAAGCAGACTCCCCGCTGAGCAGGGAGCCCAACACGGGGCTCAAACCCAGGACCCTGGTATCATGACCCAAGCTGAAGGCAGACACTTAACTGTCTGAGCCACCCAGGTGCCCCTAGTTTCTCTCTTATTATCATAAGTTAGTAACCAAAAGGTAAAACCAACAAGGACCTGGCAATCAAAATTCTTGTGAAGGTTTGGTAAGAAAGAGACCAGAACCATGGTTTAATCTGTATAGAATAGAAGCCTATTCTATGTAAAAAGTAAAAAGTTACAAAAGGCAAATTTTCTTCCCATTCATGATCCCCATTCAGCCCCAAATTCTCTGTTCCCAGATTCCCAGGTGTCTTTTCAGAGACACATGGGAATATATATATACATATATATGTATATATACATATGTATATAGACTTTCTCTGAAAAGACACTTGGGAATACATATATATATATATGTATACACATACACACACATACACACACACACAGATTAGATACCTATCCCATTTTTTAAAACACAAATGGTAGCGTTCCATTCATGCCATTATGTACCTTGCTATGCTTGCCTAAAAGTATGTTCTAGTTTGTAAGACTAAGTAATAGCCCCCCAAAGAGGCCCACATTTCCAGACCCCGCAAACTTCACTTGGCAAACAGAACTTCGTAGATATGATTGAATGAGGGATCCTGAAAAGAGATCTCTGGATTAGCCTGGATTATCCAGGCAGCCCAACATAGGAGGGAGGCAGAGAAAAAGATCAGAGGATGGAAGTGAAGGTCAGAAGGTCAAAGATTTGAAGATCAAGGAAGAAGTTATGGGCCAAGGAACACAGGCAGTTCTAAAAGCTGAGAAGACAAAGAAAAGGATTGTTCCCCGGAGGCTCCGTGAGGAATCAGCATGGCCAACACCTTGACTCTGGCCCAGTGAAACTGATTCTAGACTTCTAACCTCTGTATATGGATAATAATAAAGTTGTTTGTTTTAAGCTACCAAGTTTGTGGCCCTTTGTTATTGCAATAATAGGAAATTAATACCCCTGGGGATTACTCTATACCTACAGATCCATTGCCATGCTTTTTACTGGCCATTTACAGCATTCATGTGTATGACCAACCCACAATTCATGGGCACTGAGGTTGTTTCTGTGTTTTACCATTACACATAATGCTGTAAGGAATGTCCTATATATAAAATGTACATATCCAGGTGAGCATATTTGTAAGAAAAAGTGAAATTGCTGAATTACTTTTTTTTTTTTTTTTGAAGGTAACTCTACGCTGAGTATGGGGCTTGAACTCACGATCAAGAATCACATGCTTCACCAGCTGAGCCAGCCAGGTGCCCCTAAATTGTAATAAATATGGTCAAATAGCCTTAAATTATGTTTTATTTTTTGCATGTTCCAATAAAACATTATTTATGGAAATTTGAGTTTCCTATAATTTTCACATGTCTCAAAATATTCTTTTTTTTTTTTCTTTTTCTCCATCAGTTAAAAATTTTAGTCTCAGCTCAGGGGCTATAAATAAGATGATAAGCCAGATTTCATCTACTAGCTAAAGTTTGTCAAGCCCTGGTTTAGTCTGGCTAGTCAAGTTTAACTGGAAGTTATCGAATCAAAGCTGAATTTGCACTTATCCCAACTGAAAAGTTTCATTAAAAAAATACATTTTAGACTTATACAAAATATTCTTTAAAAAAAAAACATTAAATCTAGTCTATGAATGCAAATCACTCTGAAAAAAATTTTTACCAATTGGTTCGGAAAAACTTGCAATGGATTCATTTCAATTACAAAAGTCAATAAGGCAGACTCTTCTGACTCTATTTCATGTTTGGCAACATTGTTATGTGAGACCATCTTTAAGGTTATTTAAACTTATTAACCCCCAAACCACTAAAACTTTCTGCTTCTGCTGAACTAGTAGAACTGTAGAATAGGGTCCAGGTAGAAAGTCAGGCTTGTCTGTCTCATTTTTCTAAAAGATTCAGAGATGTATAGGTTTATCGTACTCTCTCTGAATTGTTTTAACATTTGGTATATTTCTTCGTTTTTCCTGTTCCTCGAAGTCTTCCCATTTGAAGAAGCAGTCCCCTCTTCCAGGCTTTACTGACTGATTGCAGGAGAGAAATCCCTTTTATCTGCTCCGTGAGGGATCCCAAGGCTGTGCAGACCTTTTCTACAGTTACCCCTGCCTCACACCTTTTGTCCGCTGTTGGGAAGGAATGCTCAAGATTGTATGTTCTTTTTTTTTTTTTTTTAAAGATTGTATTTATTTATTTGACAGACAGAGATCACAAGTAGGCAGAGAGGCAGGCAGAGAGAGAGGAGGAAGCAGGCTCCCTGCTGAGCAGAGAGCCTGATGCAGGCGATCCCAGGACCCTGAGATCATGACATGAGCGGAAGGCAGAGGCTTTAACCCACTGAGCCACCCAGGCGCCCCAGATTGTATGTTCTTGGTGCTCGGGTTTGTGAGCTTCTTCCCAATCAGACTCACTAGCATCCACAAAGGCTGGAATTCAGTGCCCTCGGGGCGCACGGAGAACCAGCCACAGGGTTGGGGGTGTGCAGGATGAGAGGTATGCAGCACTGGGGGTGCCTGTGAGCCAGCTGGGGAGAGTAACAGGCAAGGT
Organism: Mellivora capensis; assembly: GCA_004024625.1. Classification (NCBI taxonomy): domain Eukaryota; kingdom Metazoa; phylum Chordata; class Mammalia; order Carnivora; family Mustelidae; genus Mellivora; species Mellivora capensis. The sequence goes on from PISX010000895.1 coordinate 147,082, forward strand.
GACCCTCCTGACTGAGTCTGCAAAGCAGTTAGTAGGATTCCAGTGCCGTTGTTGCCCTCCGTCTGTGAGCCGTGGCAGCCGTTGCCCTGACCGCAGGCCCCTCTCTGTGCACCCCTCAGCATTCTGGGTGGGGAATCAAGCAGTGTCACATACGCTTGGGAAAGCCAGATACCCACTCCCATACTCCCACTTTTTCTTTCTGGAGAAATCTCTGGTGAGAAGGGCTCTCTTGGCCCTTGGCTGAGGGAGTCACAGGTAAAGTGAAATTGTTCCTCTTACCCCGTTTAGTGCATCCAATCTCAGGTTGGTGTCCTCCACCAGACTCCCAGATCCCCACCACGGCACTCTCCTCTGTGGTCCTTGTCAAAATGAGTGTTCTTTGTGAGGTAAGATGGCAGGAAACTCCTGCTTTTTTGAGAGTGTCACCCTCCTCAATGATATTTTCATATCCTTTGTTGCTTTCCTTTGTGACTTACCTGAACCAATTAGCAGGAGAGCTCAAGAGTCCGGTGGCTGGACTTCGTTCTGATTTGTTTTTACTTCAATCATGAGGAAGCATCTTTGGGACCTACTGGTGAGATGCCCAAAAAAAGTCACCTCAAACTTCCAGCCTATCATGGTCACCTCACAAAGCCGCCTCCTTGAACTAGAGAAGCATGGAGCAAGCCAGTGAAATGATGCCCACACCCCGGGGCCTCCACCTTCTTATGGAAAGTCCCTGGAGTGTTCTCTTGGGGCAACCTCTCATTTCCTGATAGAAGCCGAAAAATACCGGTCAAAATCCCTCAGTCAACCCTTCCCACCAAAGAGTGCACCAGAGCCTGTGTTCTGCCCTCACTGAGCTCTTCTTTGACCAGTACTGTCAGAAGGCTTCACTAAAGGAAGAAAATAATCTTGGAAAATTCAAAATGGAAAAAGCTGGATCAGCATTTTTCAAATCTTGACTCTTGCTGACTTAAACATTAGAATGCACTGCAGAAGAAATGTAAATTTGAAGTAACGTTTTTTAAAAATTTCGTGGGGCCTCTGGGTGGCTCAGTCAGTTGGGCGTCTGCCTTCAGCTCAGATGATGATCTTCAGGTTCTGTGATTGAGCCCCGTGCCCGGCTCCCTGCTCGGTGGGGAGTCTGCTTCTCCCTTTGCCCCTTTCCCACTTGTGCTCTCTCTCTCAGGTAAATAAATAAAATTTCTCTTAAAATTAATTAATTAATTAATTATTAATAAAATAAAAATTCGAGATATACCAGGAAAATATGATACATATGGAGATGTCTAAGAAAACTCAGCTAACTAAAAAGAAAGAAGAAGGAAGGAAGGGTAGAAGGAAGAACAGAGGAAGAAAGAAAGAGAAAGAAAGAAAACTCAGTGAATTCACCTCTGCTTCCTGATCAGGAATATAAGACTAGGGAGGGGGGTTAAGTGATTTGTGGATAGACATATACTATTTAGTGACAAATTATATTTATATATATATGCAAATATATATATAATTTTATTTCTACATATAAATATAAATTTATATTTTTATATGGAAACATGTATGTAATTTTATATAAAATATATTCATTTATATATAAACATAAAATTACATTTTTGTATATGCATATATACAAATATATATATTTTATATACATATAAAATATATATTTTATATACATATAAAATATATATTTTATGTGTGTGTGTATATATATATATATATATATATATATATATATATGTTGGATTGGTTTCCTCTAGTATGCCCATTGGTAAAACTTTACTAAGGGACTATTAAGTCTGTCTCTGAGAAGCTTACCTTAAGACATGGATAATTTAAGTGAGGTTCCAAAGCAGGTGACAGCCTTTGATAAACACAAGAATCTATAGCTACCCCTCATTAACTATTTTATTGGTGGAGAGGTCAGTAAGAATAATTGTTGACAAAAACAACTGTTAATATTGTTGACAATTAAAGTTCTCAAGAATTGTTGACAATATGGGCGCCTGGGTGGCTCAGTGGGTTAAGCCTCTGCCTTTGGCTCAGGTCATGATCTCAGAGTTCTGGGATCGAGTCCCGCAAGGGGCTCTCTGCTCGTCAGGGAGCCTGCTTCCTCCTCTCTCTCTCTCTCTCTCTGCCTGCCTCTCTGTCTACTTGTGATCTCTCTCTGTCAAATAAATAAATGAATTCTTAAAAAAAAAAAAAAGAATTGTTGACAATAAAATTTGACAAGAACCAGCAATAGCTTTGCTCATGTGGCAGAGAAGTCAGGATCAAGGAGTGACCTTGCAGAGCTTGCTAGAAATGGGAGGATTCACTAGCAGTTGCTGCCCATGAAAGTGAAATAAAGTTGAGGAGTTGACACCAAAGTACTTCTGTGGTTGTTTTTCTAAATTGTCCCAGTCTTCCACCTAGAAATGTGTTTAAAATTAATTTACAACACAGGGAGAACAAAATGCATCAAACTGTACAATATTTGCTTTGTTAAAGAAAGACAGCTCCAAGAAACAGGGTCTCCAGTAATCCTGTCTGACTGCTAAGGCGATTAGCCTGGAGTGGGTTCTGCGAAGGGAGGGTGGACCAAATGATCTCCCCAAGAGAAGTCACAGAGGTTTTCCATAAATCTCCTCTCCTGGCAATTTAAAAACCAGAGATAAATGAGTGACAGACCAACCATGCCTGTCTTCACTGGGACTAAGCCAGGTCTATCATCCCTCTAATCAGCAGGAGGTGGTATCCTTTCTCTTTTACTTTATTTTCTTTATTTATTTGAGAGAGAGAGTAAGAGCATGAGCTGGGGGTGGGGGGAAGGGCTAGAGGGAGAGGGAGAGAGAATCCCAAGCAGGCTGCACACTCAGCACAGAGCCCAGTGGGTATTGGATCTCAAGACCCCAAGATCATGACCTGAGCCAAAGTGAAGAGTCTCATACCCAACCAGCTGAGACACCCAGGCACAGCCCCCTTCTCTTTGAATGAGGTCACAACCATTAGTCCCTCCAGTGTTATCACCTGATACAATTGTTATTCTGCTACAGACAGAGATGAGGTGTGGCTAGTCTTGCTCTGCATCAGAAAGATGATTCTCATTGCTTTCTTGATGAACTAAGCTCAAACAAGCCTGGGTAAAGCCTGGGTTCCACCCCAGGACCCAGCTTTCAGACAGGCAGCCACTCCCTGACCCCAAGCTACTGAGACGTTGTCTTCACTGCATACAGATAGTTATGAGCCCTTGACACAGGCAAAAGGAGATAAATGGCTCCATAAGAACATTCTCCTCACCCGTCCCCTTGTTGACACTCAGGAAAAGTCATCTGTAACTGCAGCCCAGTCGATGAATAATTACCCTCTTTGAGATCCAAGATCCAAGCCAAGTTTCCCAGCACACTGCTCTCTCTGGCCACAAATGTGGTCTGTCTCAGCCTTTATGCCTTGAGAGGAAAAGATGAGGAAAATTCTTGTCCTGTTCCAGTTCATCTCCTCTGATGACTTCAAAGAGTACACTGAATCTGTTGACAGAGTTTTCAAAGTTAGCAAGTTTTTCTTTTCTGTTTTTTAGCCAGGTGCTCTATCAGTCACAATTATTGAACATTAGACTACTTTAGTATTTTCAAGGCAACTTCCAAAAAACAGGTGTCATAACATGTGTGCATGCTTGAAAAGTGGAATTTGCTTTTCTAAAAGTTATTTGCCTGCATCATTTTCAATGGTGACTTATTTTTTTTCAACCCCTCCCCCCAGTTAAATTTAAACTGTTCTGTGTTCATTGCCTCATCTTCATAACTTGCTGAAGCATTTCTCCTACTAACTGGGGAGATTGCCCCCACCCCGCCAATCCTACCTGATCTTTAAGGTGTCCCAGACTCTTCCAGCCTGTTGTCTATAGCCTGAGAGTACATATTACCTGTGTCTCTCATCCTGGCTCCTAGCTAGACTCTGCCTGACATTCCATGTAACTGTTTCATTTCATCTTATCTGAAATTAGCTAATTCCTTGAAGACAAAAATGTTTATTTTTCCACTCCTTTCATATGTGTGTCCTTGCATGCCCCTCCCTGATTACCACTGATTACCACATACCTTCACATGTGGAAAATTATGAACTTCTTCTTAAACTTGAAATTACTCCAAGCAAGAGATCAATAAATATTAAAGCACTTCTATAACTTTCCCTTTGTGATCTTTTCATTTTGTACTACATTCCAAGAAACATTTAAAGCCAGTCGTTTATTTTTTCTGCTGGTCCAACATTTAGGGAAATTTTTATGCAAAGAATGAGATCTAGGGACTTGGAAAAATAATTCAAATTCCATTTTCTCCACAGCTGACATCCTATCCAGTCTATGACAGTCTCTCGTGCCTGATCAATCCCTCATCAAAGTATGCTTTTATCATAATTATAGTAAACATTTCATTAAGTCATTACTATATGCTAGAAACCATGCTAAATGCTTTACATGCATTATTTCATTGAATTTTCAGAATAATCTGAGAAGATAAGAACCATGAAAAAGCCTTGTGTCACAGATGAACAAACCTAGATACATAAAAATTCAGTAACTTGGCCAAACTCAGACCTGCAAAGGGTAAAGCCAAAATTCAAATCCAGGTTTGTCTACACCCTCAACCAGCAGTATCAACAGCCTGCGGAACTTGTTAGAAATGCAAATTCTTCACTCCCATTCCAGCGCTGGGGGGCGAGACCCAACAATCTGGGTTTAACAGGGCCTCCAAGGTGATTCTGATGCTCTAAAGGAGTCAGTTTTTCCTAAAGGGTCCAATAGTAAATATTTTGGAATTGCAGCCATCTACAGAAGCAGCCATAGAATATATATAAACAAATGTATATGACTGTTCCAATAAAGCCTTATTTACAAAATTTTATGTACAAACTTTATTTACAAACTTGAGGGCTGTGGTCCACCCACCTCTGTAATTCTTATATAAGAAGTGTTCTGAGAGTAGCTAGGGCAAAACGTGACTTTATTAAAGATAGGTAACATTCTCAGTGCAAAAGTTTTAATTAATAGTGTTGCAACCATATTTCAATAAAAAGGAAAAAAATGCTTTTAATCACAGACACACCAAAAAAAGGACACCCTGGAAGGAAGTAGGGAAAGGATTTTATTTTTTATTTTTTTATTTTTTTAGGAGGGAGATTTTACTTAACAAAGATTTTATTTATTTATTTATTTTTTAGGAGGGAGAAGATTTTACTTAACAAAGATCAGAGTGGTTCAGAAAAAAATGTTTATAAAACTTTGTCAATTTTCTTTTCAATGAACGTGCCCAATGAAAAATTATAAATATATGTTTCACAAATTGACTTTACTCCTGATGACAGATTAACATTTTTTAATAGCCTTTAAGCTATAAGTTAACAAAGTCTCTAACCCTAAATGGATTTTTCACAGAATTATTTTTAAGTATTGTGTTGTAAACTAAGGTAATATTTGTATGTGATAAAAAATTCAAAGTATAAAGAAAGAAAAGTTCCATTCTGCCATTTCCCTTTGCCCACCATCACTTCATTCACTAGAGGTCATAACATTGTTACTCAGCCCTCCTGATGATGGCCGTTATAATCCTAGTACAGTACACATGTACATGTATTCCTTGATTCCACTCTCTCTGTACGAAAGGTAAGACATTTTGTGCATCCACACTACTTCCCACTTCACCTCCCACGTTAATCATCCAATTGTGTTCATTTTATTACATTTATTTTGTTAAAGTTTGTGTACTTACCTCATTTAGTGATTATGATAATGTTATCAGGACTTTGCCGACAGATTGATTCTAAAATTTAGATCTGATAATATAGTACTTACATTAGGATTCTATAAATATGGTTCCAGGCAGAACTAATTAATGTGATTGAGTCCTTAGAGAAGGAAAGATGGTCAACTCTAGGTCATAAACCAATGCCATTTTAAAAACAATGTTCCTGGGATGCCTGGGTGGCTCAGTAGGTTGGACGACTGCCTCCGGCTCAGGTCATGATCCCGGAGTTCCGGGATCGAGTCCCGCATTGGGCTCCCAGCTCCACGGGGAGTCTGCTTCTCCCTCTGACCTTCTCCTCGCTCATGCTCTCTCTCACTGTCTCTCTCTCAAATAAATAAATAAAATCTTTTATAAAAAAAAAAACAAAAACAAACAAAAAAAAAAAACAATCTTCCTGAGGCTTGAAAAAAGCATAGACTATACTACAGAATCCCTTCCTGGAGAAATAAAATCCAACCAAGTCAAAACCAAAAAAGCTATCAATGAGGTACAATCAAAAATGGAGGCTCTAACTGATAAGATAAATGAGGCAGAAGAGAGAATTAGTGATATAGAATACCAAATGACAGAGAATAAAGAAGCTGAGAAAAAGAGAGATAAACAACTGTTGGATCATGAGGGGAGAATTCAAGATAACTGATACCATAAAGCAAAAAATATTAGAATAATTGGGATCCCAGAAGAAGAAGGAAGAAAGAAAGGGGCAGAAGATATATTGGAACAAATTATAGCAGAGAACTTCCCTAATTTGGGAAAGGAAGTAGGCATCAAAACCCAGGAGGCACAGAGAACCCCCCCCCTCAAAATCAATAAAATAGGTCAATACCACAACATCTAATAGTAAAACTTACAAGTCTCAGTGACAAAGAGAAAAACCTGAAAGCAGCTCAGGACAAGAGGTCTGTAATCTACAATGGTAGAAACATTAGATTGGCAGCAGACCTATCCACAGAGACCTGGCAGGCCAGAAAGGATCAGAATGATCCTGATATTCAGAGTACTAAATGAGAAAAATATGCAGTCAAGAATACTATATCCAGCTAGGCTGTCACTGAAAACAGAAGGAGAGATAAAAAGCTTCCAGGACAAACAGAAACTAAAAGAATTTGCAAACACCAAACCAACCCTACAGGAAATACGGAAAGCTGTCCTTTAAGCAAAAGAGAGAGCCTAAAAATAACATACGGCAAGAAGGAACAGAGACAATATACAATAACAGTCACATTACAGGCAATACAATGGCACTAAATTCATATCTTTCTATAGTTACCCTGATGTAAATGGGCTAATTGCCCCAATTAAAAGACACATGTATCAGATTGGATTTAAAAAAAAAATCTATCTGTATGCTGTCTCCAAGAGACTCATTTTAGACCCAAAGACACCTCCAGATTTTAAGTGAGGGGGTGGAAAACCATTTACTATGCTAACGGACATCAAAAGAAAGCTGGAGTAGCAATCCTTATATCAAATTAGATTTTAAGCCAAAGACTGTAGTAAGAGATGAGGAAGGACACTACCATAATTAAAGGGTCTCTCCAACAAGAAGATCTAACAATTGTAAAATTTATGCCCCTAACATGGGAGTGACCAACTATATAAGTCAATTAATAACAAAATTAGGGGCACCTGGGTGGCTCAGTGGGTTAAAGCCTCTGCTTTCAGCTCAGGTCATGATCCCAGGGTCCTGGGATCGAGCCCCACAGCGGAGCAGAGAGCCTGCTTCCTCCTCTCTCTCCCTGCCTACCTCTCTTGCCTACTTGTAATCTCTGTCTGTCAAGTAAATAAATAAAATCTTTTTAAAAAAATAACAAAATTAAAGAAACACATTGATTATGATACAATAAATAGGGGAATTTTATAGTCCACTCACTGCAATGGACAGAGCATCTAAGCAGAAGATCAACAAGGACATAAGGGCTTTAAATGACACACTGCACCAGACAGACTCCACAGATATATATTCAGAACATTCCATCCCAAAGCCACAGAATACACATTCTTCTCTAATGCACATGGAACATTGGAACATTCTCCAGAACAAATCACATCCTGGGTCACAAATCAGGTCTCAACTGGTACCAAAAGGATCATTCCCTGCATATTTTCAGATCACAATGCATTGAAACAAACTCAATCACAGGAGGAAAGCTGGAAAGAACTCAAATACATGGAGGCTAAAGAGCATGCTACTAAAGAATGGATGTGTCAACCAGAAAATTAAAGAATTAAAAAAAATTTCATGGAAACAAATGAAAATGAAAACACAACTGTTCAAAATCTTTGGGACACAGCAAAGGCAGTTCTAAGAGGAAAGTATAGAGCAATACAAGGCTTTCTCGGGAAATAAGAAAGGTGTCAAACCTAACCCTACACCTAAAGGAGCTGGAAAAAGAACATCAGATAAAGCCTAAACCCAGTAGGAGAAGAGAAATAATAAAGATCAAAGCAGAAATCAATGAAACAGAAACCAAAAGAACAGTAGAACAGATCAATGAAAGTAGGAGCAAGTACTTTGAAAGAATTAATAAGATCAAGAAGCCCCTGGCCAGACTTATCAAAAAGAAAAGAGAAAGGAACCAAATTAATAAAGTCATAAATAAAACAGGAGAGCTCAGAACCAACACCAAAGAAATACAAACAACTATGAGAACATATTATAAGCAACTTTACGCCAGCAAATTTGACAATCTGGAAGAAATGGATGCATTCCTAGAGACATATAAACTACCCAAACTGAACCAGAAATAAACTGAAAACTTGAACAGATGCATAACCAGCAAGGAAATGGAGGTAGTAATCAAAACTCTCCAAACAAACAAGAGCCCAGGACCAGACGGCTTCCCAGGGGAATTCTACCAAACATAAAGAAGAATTAATATCTGTTCTTCTGGAACAGTTCCAAAAAATAAAAATGAAAGGAAAACTTCCAAACTCATTTTATGAGGTCAGCATTACCTTGATCCCAAAACCTGACAAAGACTCCATCAAAAAGGAGAATTACAGACCAATATCCCTGATGAACATGGTTGCAAAAATTCTCACCAAAACACTCACCAGTAGGATCCAACAGTACATTAAAAGGATTATTCACCATGACCAAGTAAGATTTATAACTGGGCTGCAAGTTTGGTTCATCATCTACAAATTAATCAATGTGACACAACGCATTAATAAAAGAAAGGACAAGAACCATATGATACTCTCAATAGATGCAGAAAAAGCATTTGACAAAGTACAGCATCCTTTCTTATTCAAAACTCTTCACAGTATAGGGATAGAAGATACATACTTCAATATCATAAAAGCCACCTATGAAAAACCCACAGGAATATCATTCTCAATAGGGAAAAACTGAGAGCTTTGCCCCTAAGGTCAGGAACATGGCAGGGTTGTACACTATGGCTACTGCTGTTCAACATAGTACTAGAAGTCCTAGCCTCAGCAACAGAAAGAAATAAAAGGTATCCAAATTGACAAAGAAGAGGTCAAACTCTCACTCTTTGCAGATGATATGATACTTTATGTGGAAAACCCAAAAGACTCCACTGCAAAACTGCTAGAACTCCTACAGGAATTCAGTAAAGTGTCAGGATATAAAATCAATGCACAGAAATCGGTTGCATTTCTATACACCAACAACAAGATAGAAGAAAGAGAAATTAAGAGTCAATCCCGTTTACAATTGCACCCAAAACCATAAGATACCTAGGAATAAATCTCACCAAAGAGGCAAAGAATCTGTACTCAGAATACTATAGAATACTCATGAAAGAAATTGAGGAAGACACAAAGAAATGGAAAAATGTTCCATGCTCATGGATTGGAAGAACAAATATTGTGAAAATGTCTATGCTACCTAGAGCAATCTACACATCAAAATGCAATCCCTATCAAAATACCATCAATTTTTCTCAAAGAAATGGAAAAAATAACGCTAAAATTTGTATGGAACCAGAAAAAAACCCTGATTAACCAAAGGAATGTTGAAAAAGAAAAGCAAAGTTGGCGGCATCACAATTCCAGACTTCAAGTTCTATGGCAAAGCTGTAATCGTCAGGACAGTATAATACTGGCACAAAAACAGACTTAGATCATAGATCAATGGAACAGAATAGAGAGACCAGAAATGGACCCTCAATTCTATGGCCAACTAATCCTTGACAAAGTAGGAAAGAATATCCAAAGAGAAAAAGACAGTCTCTTCAACAAATGGTGTTGGGAAAACTGGACAGCCAGAAGAATGAAATTAGACCACTTCCTTATACCACACACAAAAATAGGCTCAAAATGGATGAAAGTCCTCAGTGTGAGACAGGAATCCATCAAAATCCTTGAGGAGAACATAGGTAGCAACCCTTTGACCTCAGTCATAGTAACTTCTTCCTAGAAACAATGCCAAACACAAAGGAAGCAAGGGCAAAAATGAACTATTAGGACTTCATCAAGATCAAAAGCTTTTGCACAGCAAAAGAAACAGTCAACAAAACTAAAGATAACAAACAGAATGGGAGAAGATATTTGCAAATGACATATCAGATAAAGGGTTAGCATCCAAAATCTATAAAGAACTTATCAAACTCAGCACCCAAAGAACAAATAATCCAATCAAGAAATGGGCAAAGACATGAACAGACATTTCTGCAAAGAAGACATCCAGATGGCCAATAGAGACATTAAAAAATGCTCAACATCACTTGGCAGCAGGGAAATACAAATCAAAACCACAATGAAGTTCCACCTCATACCAGTCAGAATGGCTAAAATTAACCAGTGAGGAAATGACAGGTGTTGGCGAGGATGCGGAGAAAGGAGAACCCTCCTACACTGTTGGTGGGAATGCAAGCTGGTGCAGCCACTCTGGAAAACAGTGCCAAGCTTCCTCAAAAAGTTGAAATTAGAGCTACCCTACAACCCAGCAATTGCACTACTGAGTATTTACCCCAAAGATACAAATGTAGTGATCAAAAGGGGCACATGCACCCCAATGTTTAAAGCAGCAATGTCCACAAAATAGCCAAACGATGGAAAGGGCCTACATATCCATCGACAGGTGAATGGATAAAGAAGATGTGGTATATATGCATGGAATATTATGCAGCCATCAAAAATGATATCTTGCCCTTTGCAACAATGTGGATGGGACTGGGGTATTATGCTAAGTGAAATAAGTCAATCAGAGAACAACAATTTTCATGTGATCTTGCTAATATGTGGAATTTGAGATATAAGGCAGAGGATCAAGGGGGAAGAGAGGAAAAAATGAAATGGGACAAAACCAGAGAAGGAGACAAACCCTAAGAAACTCTTAATCTCAGGAAACAAACTGAAGGTTGCTGGAGGGGAGGGTGGGGGGAGGGATAGGGTGGCTGGGTGATGGACACTGGGGCTATAGTGAGTGCTGTGAATTGTGTAAGACTGATGAATCACAGACCTGTACCCCTGAAACAAATAACATATTCTATGTTAATAAAAAATAAAATAATAATAATAATAATAAATTTTTTAAAAATAAGGAGAATTTTCCAAACTTCTAGGGCACACTCAGCTGCTACTGTTTCTTCTACTTCATGTCATCCCCATTTATTCCTTTTCTCTTTTGCTTCAACAAAACTTCTTAAATATTCTTGTCACAGGATTATGAAACTTTCTGAGTTTTTTTTTGCCTAAAAATATCTTTTTTTGGACAATATTTTTTGCAAAAAATATATTTTGCCCTCATCCTTTTTTTAAAAAAGATTTTATTTATTTATTTGACAGAGAGAGATCACAAGTAGGCAGAGAGGCAGGCAGAGAGAGAAGGGGAGAAACAGGCTCCCCGCTAAGCAGAGAGCCCGATGCGGGGCTCGATCCCAGGACCCTGAGATCATGACCTGAGCCGAAGGCAGAGGCTTAACCCACTGAGCCACCCAGACATCCCTGCCCTCATCCTTGATTGGTGGTTTATCTGGGTATAGAATTCTATATTCAAAAGCAGGTGTTGGCAAACTATGGCCCACTGGTTAAATCCAGCCCACCCACTGTTTTTGTAAATAAAGTTTTGTTAGAACACAGCATTGTTTATGTCTCCTTTCATGCTATAGCTGCAGGGTTGAATAGCTGTGAGAAACCACATGACCTACAAAACACAAAATATTTACTTTCTGGCCTCTTACAGAAAAACTCCGCCTCCCTTTATTTAAAATCCTATCTCAAAATGTCAAATCCCAACTCAGTTGTTTTCTTGCTGATGAGGACTTGAAGGATTCTGCTCTATTGTCCTGTATTGCTCATGTCAATCTGATTATTAAGCATCTATAATAAACTTGCTTTTTTCCTCTCCAGAAACTTTTTTGAATTTTTTCTTTACCCTTGTATACCTCAAGCATCACTAGGTTTTTGGGTTGGTTTATTTTGTTTTTAATTTACCTGTTTTAGTATTTGGTCAGACGTTTCCAATTAAAGAGTCATATCTTCCTTTACAAAAGGAAATTCTCCTCTCCTATATTTTAATTTATCTTTTTTGGTTTTTTGTATTAGTTGTTTCTTTCCTATGAGATGGATATCGATCTCTAGTCCTGTCTTCATACTTGCCAACTTTTCTCTCATTCAAATTTTTGGGGTTTTGTTTCATATATAAGAAGATTTCCTTTATTTTTCTTCTAAGATATTTCATTAGTCCAGTCCATTGAAAAAATGTATTTTTCAATCCAGCTATTGGTTTTTTATTTCAACAATCATATTTTAATTATCCAGAGTGCTTCTGGTTTTCTGATTGCTCTTGTGTCATAACAACTTATTCTCTCTTTTTTTTTAAAGATTTATTTATTTGTTTATTTGACAGGCAGAGGTCACAAATAGGCAGAGAGGCAGGCAGAGAGAGAGAGAGAGAGGTGGAAGCAGGCTCCCCGCTAAGCAGAGAGCCTGATGCGGGGCTCGATCCCAGGACCCTGGGATCATGACCTGAGCTGAAGGTAGAGGCTTTAACCCACTGAGCCACCTAGGCACCCCTCTTCCTTTTTTTAATATAGTTATTTATTTGAGAGATAGAAAGAGTCCAACCAGGAGAAGGCACAGAGGGAGAGGAAGATAAGCAGACTCCCCACTGAGCAGGGAGCCCAACATGGGGCTCCATCCCAGGACCCTGAGATCATGACCTGAGCCAAAACCAAGAGTCAGATGCTTAACCAACTAAGCCACCCAGGTGCCCCACAGCTCATTCTTATTTTAAGGATATAATATCATCCTGAATTATTCTAAAAATGCAGAAAACAAATTTTAAGTTCTTTTTAGCTCTCTGAGTTAAATCTGTTTTCTTCAGGACCAGTTGTTTTGTTATTCATATTAATCCTTCTCTCTCATAAAAGGGGTGTTATCAGATATCTAGTGTTACATCTGTGACTGAAGCACAAAGCTGACCTGCATGGGGGCATAAGTTTCTTAGGACTCTGTTAAGTGACAGAGCTCTGTGGGCTCCCAGGTAAGCAGAATTACGGACACGCAGGATTCCCGACTGTGGAGAGCAGGAAATCTGGAAACCCCTAGGGTTGCATAGGGCTTGCAGAACTTTGGCAAAGATGTCTGAGCAAAGCTGCCTACCCCCCGCATTTGCTATGGAAGCCTGGGGGTTAATTCAGCTTTTTTCCTTTAACCTTAGCACCCACACTTCTTCAGTCTTTCAAAATTATTTGGTTTTATCCAGTGTCACAATTTTCCCATGTTTGTTCTGAGACTGAAGAGTGGGGAGAAAAGGAGTGGAGAATAGGAGCTCTAGTTGAAGAAGGGTGTCTCAAAGATCTGAATTCAGAACTTTAAATTAGTGAGTATCTTTCCCCCATCTGCCAGCTACTCTTGTCATTTCTGTTTGATAATTCCAAGCTTGGAGCTTTTCCAGCAGTCCCTTATCTCTGGAATCCCCTTCTCTGCCTTTTGTTTGTCTGTTTGCTTTTCATATAAATCCATCTGTTTTCTATCTACTAGTATTTACTCACACTTTATGGTTTCTTTATTGATGCCCAGCATTGTTGTGGTTTCATTAAATAGATTTTTACATGGACAGACTATGATTAGTTAATCATTTCAATGGGACCTTGAGAAAGGGTGAAGGTTGATATATATGCTCAGTCTGCCATCTTGAACCAGACACTCAGCAAAGTTTAAAGTATATAGAATTTGTCTTTTGGGGATCCATCTTTACACTTCCCTCCTTCCCCCCATCAAATGACATTTTCAGGAAATTATCCGATAAATATATCATTTAGTAAATACTTCTTTTATATACATACATACATACATACACATGAAAAGAATGGAAAAGTTTAGAAGCTAAATTTTAACAGAAACAAAAGCTTTTGGCTTAAAAAAAAAAAAAAAAGAAGAAGAATCACTTTAGAATTTTGGGCACCATGAAGGTACAAACTTTCAGGGGTGCTTGGGTGGCTCAGTCAGTTAAGTGGATGACTCTTGATTTCGGCTCAGGTCATGATCTCAGAGTTCTGGGATAGAATCCCATGTGGACTCCACACTCAGCAGGGAGTCTGCTTAAGGAGTCTCTCTCTGTCCTCTGCCCCTACTCCTGGTTGTGTGCACACCATGTTTCTCTCTCTCTAAAATTAAAAATTTAAAAAAAAAGTACAAACATTCAAACATTTTAGGGGAATTTTCCTTTTATGGGAAATCTGACTGCCTGTGATCAAAGAATTTTCAATCTGAACATTCCTGAACCTCAATACATCTCCCAATCAGATGAACGAATGACTTTTTAGTGATATTTTTGATCAACTAGGGAAGCAAGGTAGTATTTTAAGACAGACTATAGACCATACCAAGCTAACCACATCAAGGTAATTTTAGACATCTCATTTTTCAAAACGTCTAATACTGTAGGAATCTTTGAAAAGGGCATAGAAAAGAATTATACATACATACATTTCAAAGAAACTTCTAAACCAAATATATCCTGCCTGATCATAAATAATACCTTACCCAGATGTGAAAAAACCAGAACCAGAGTACATGGAGCTGGAAAGGATAAAGGTGGGCAACACATGTAAACAAACCGTTCCAGGGTAATGACCGAAAGGAAAACCACGCATCCATTGTTAACTCTCCCTTTTGTTCTAATCGTAAAGGAAAACACATAAGCTAACGCTAATAGTTGAATTTTTGTAATTTCATCCATTATTCAAAACATACTTGGTTTTCCTGAACAGACATGTATTACGATGCATTCATGTTAAGCTCCTATAAATAGAATCGTAGGACAATTCAGATACAGGAACCTTTTTAAAACCTGGCAGTTGATATACTTTGGCCTCGTTCACTTTGCAAATAAATAAAGAAAAAATAATTTCTTAGTTCCCAACCTAATCTTAAATTCTGACCCTTTTTGACTTTGAAGCTGCTCCTGTCTCTTTTTCAAGCATGTGCGCTCACACGCGTGCACATTTGTGCACACGCCTACCCCTTGCTTTCCATGTCAGTGGCCGGGTGGACCAGGCCAATGGCCAGATTCAGCCACACTCTACAATTATAAAGCATGACAGAGCTGAAAGGAAAACATCTGGTCCAAGGTTGCTGCTTGCCTTTGCCATGGAGAATGTTCTTTGATCTCCAGCTGGAGCTCCCTATTGAGTCTAGCAGATCAATTAGTTAGTAGACCTTTCCCACTGGTAGTCTCACGAGCTGACTACCTAGGGTAGAAATAAGTTCTATTTATCAGTCCTTCTTTTCCCCCTTTTACTTTAGGCAGATCCTTTTTTCCCTTGAAATAATATAATTATTAAACCACTTCAGTCACTTCTGTGGTTAATGATTCCCTTTCGTTGGTTCTGCTCTCAGGCTGAAACCTCTTGGTGGCTTTTAAATACACCACTCCCTGACTAGAGTTCCACTCCATACTACAATTAAGGTTAGGAACAGCTTGAAATACCATTGTTAAAACCAACATCTTGTCCAGGTTTTCTTAGTTCCCTTGGGGAACTGAAATTATCATCTTAGTATCTGTTTCTCCAAAGAGTCAGAGAAATAATAGAACATGTCACCTGGATTTCATTCTAACAAACTTGGTTCCTTTTCCTTATGTTATGAAGGTCTGTCTAGGAATTTAAACAAACACATATAATCTTTTCCTAATAATCTTCTTATCCCCTTTACAATTACATTACTTTCAGTGCTGTTTAGAAAAAGCATAATTACTTGCCAGAAAATCAAACAGAACTATTTTGGGTCTTACATAGAGAACTCCAATTGGTTTTAATGATTTTAGTGCGGTTGAAACATTATAAGTGAACTATTTTTCACCTGAACACAAAACCATTGTCTTGTACTATATTTATCAGTAAAAAAAAAAGGGGGGGGGGCTCTAAAATAATTTCCTTTCTTAAAAACAAGATTAGCCAATTGCCTGTACTTTTCAGGCACAATTAAACCAGTTTTGCACAGGGAACAGACACATAATGCTCCAGTGAACCAACACTTGCTGCCCAGTTCGATGCATTTTACTGCAAAAGACCCCAGTCTGATTTATATACTGGGGCCAAACTCAAACCGTGTGGTGTTAACCCTGGCGATGACCGAAATAGCTAGCTGGGAAGAAAACATGGCAGCTCCTTCCCAGGGTGCAGCAACACCCCCCAGGCAATTGAGAGAGCTTCACTCAGATGAAGTTGCAAAGGGAATTTCAGGAGGCAGAACGTAATTATCCCCTTTGGAGTTTGGCATGGACAGGAGGATTAAACAGTTCTGTCCTTTGTCCCCCAAACAAAACGTGCCAGCAGATCTGTGACAGACACAGACAGGAATATGAGGAAGGAGCCTGGAGTCTTGTTTGTTTTCAGTGCCCTATTTTTGGCCTCCATAGGTCACCAATTCCTATGTCCCCCCCCAAACTGGAACAGTCCTCAGTGTACCCCCTTTTATGTCACGTTACTACCACTTGGAATGCTTTTTAGAAGAAGCTAGATATAAATGCCCAGTAATGGCCCTGTGAGCCAGTTTCTCAGCTCAGTTAAAATGAAGACCCACTTATAACACAAGTCTCCAAGCTTTGCCTTGCGGGAAGCTCTACCCCAGGCTTTGATATAGAACCTCCAAAGTTCTTTTTAGATGGTGACCACTCATGTAATTATTCTTTAAAATAGAAATAAGGCAGCTGTAGACCCCAAAGGATGTCTTAGATCTCATTTCCATAAATTTTATAATAATGAGCACTTGTAATTAAGGTTGATAGGAAATTAAACTGCTGTGGGTGGGTCTTGACAGGTTCACCACAGTGTACTTGCGGAGAATTATCGAACGTCACTTAACTGTTTGGTTTATGCCAAAGTTCACCCACAAGATCAGCAAGGCCAGGACACAGTGGAAGTTGGCTTACACCTTTACCCCCATACTATCCTTTGGTGTTCACTGACTCCACTACCACTCCCCAGCTCGAGGCACTCTTGACATGACTTTCCCACTTTTTCATTCCTATTGACCCTTCTGAGAAGGTCATCAGCCTAAAGGATTTCATGCCAGGATGTAACACTCGCTCCTTCTAACATCTTTTCACATTGGTCCAACCAGCACCCCAGTTACAACATGCCCAAGGCGTTGACTCAAGCAAGGCACAACTTGGTGACAAAAGCCAAGAAGCAGAATTCTAGAAGCCCCAAGCTTCACTCCAACCAACGCCTAAGCCCTCACTTTCAAATCCATCCATTTCCCGAAAGAAAAAATATTTTCCAAGCTTCCCAGTCAGGGTTAGTCCTGAGCCACCAAATACTGATAGGTTATAGCTGTTGAGTGAACCAGAAGCCAAACCTAGATCAGTTCTCTGAGGTGACACACTTTCTGTTAGTGTTTGCTCTAGATAACAAATATCCTCTTAAGGATGGAACTAGTGAATTCCTCTCTCCCAAGAGCCACACTTCACCAAGTGGCCGAGGTCAGCTTTTATGATGTGCAAACTTGGTAGGGAATAAACATCATCTAGAAGTCGGCACATTTCTTAACTTGGGAAATTGTGTCACCTCTAGTAAAAATGTTCTGGGTCACTTTCCTACAAGAAGAGTATAAAATTGTGATTCTAAGTCAAGCTTAAATGAGGTCTCTTCTGGTCTTTCAGGTCAATATTTTCCTTTCCCATATTGATTTTTCTTTTAAAAGGAAAAACCCTGAAGTTTTTTTAATCCAAACAATGAAATGCTCAAAATAAGCAACAGATTGCTTCTACATGCTAGCCCCAAATCTGTTTGACTCCAAACCCCAACATCTCCCCTCACTGCCTCCCAAGTACCGGCTGTGGGAAATCCTTTTGAAAGACACTTGCTTGGCGATGAGGAAGATTTACCTGCTTTCCATAAACAGAAAAAAAAAAAGCAAGGTACCCCAAATTTAAATGACTTGCCAAGAGTCACCATGTGAATGTGAAACAGCCGTACTCATGTCCACTTTGTCTATAAGGGCATGATCACAAGGAGCTCTTCGGGGATGCTGACAGTAAGCCAGGCAGGGTGACCAGAACTTTCCACCCTGATGCAACAAAAGCTCCCCAGTTTTTCTTGTGAAGTCCCACCTCCAACTCTCTCATTACCTAATCTCTAGGGGTGTGTCTCCCATCAGGTCTGCACTTCTGAACTTCCGTTTCCTGTGTCTTGGGAATATTCTGGGTGGTGCTTATTTCTCTCCGGCTTCACAGGATGCTCTCTGATTGTGGCGTTTCATCACATACAGGCTGGCCTGAGAGACCCGTTTAGCAGAGCTCCTCTGGTTCCTGGACTCTGACTGGAAAGCCCTCCATGAAACCAGCCTACTGTGAATGGGACTCTTACTTCCTGCTTTAGCCAAAGCCAGCTACCCTTTCCCTCGGTGGCCATAGAAATGTTAGTGTTTTTCATCCAAAGTTCACAATGAGCAAAGTTTCCTTTTCACCTTTTCTCAACATCCTTGTCTGATTCTGAGGAGGACTTGTCACTTGATGGCATCCAACCTAGATAAGAACACGTGACTCGGGATGCCTGGGTGGCTCAGTTGGTTAAGCGGCTGCCTTCGGCTCAGGTCATGATCCCAGCGTCCTGGGATCGACTCCCACATCAGGCTCCTTGCTCGGTGGGGAGCCTGCTTCTCCCTCTGCCTCTGCCTGCCTCTCTGCCTGTGCTCTCTCTCTCACTCTCTCGCCCTCACTCTCTGACAAATAAATAAATAAAATCTTAAAAAAAAAAAAAGAAAATCTAAAAAAAAAAAAAAAAAAAAGTGACTCTAATTTATGCATGAGGGGGAGACTCGGAAGTTAAAACAAGCTTTGAAAGGAAGACTAGAGGCTCCCCACAAGCCCCAGGGTTTGGCTGGGACTGCCTCTGCTCAGCCCCCAGTGGGCTTCCCACGAAGCAGGGGCATCCGGGCATTCCTATAACCCAGGGTGAAAACACATCTTCTCTCTAGCGGAACCACTGGGCTACTTCCAATAGTCCTTTTTGAAAGTGGATGGATGTCACCTGGCGATCAAGATTCAAACAAGGTTCAAAGGTCAAATTCTTTTTTTTTTTTTTTAGAGGCCTGTGTCCCCATGTTCCCAGTTTTGATGGAAACTTATAAATGAATTACTGCCTCATACATCATTTTGTACACATCAATCATTAATAACTATGCAGCCAGTGGCCATAAACTATGCAAAAGCATGAGAAACCCTAACTTCTAGACTCGACCGTGATGTTAGCTAACCAGCTGTCCTTGGGGAAGTGACACAACAAATCTGGACCTCAGTTTACCCATCTAGAAAAGCTGCCCTTCAACAGGGTGATTTCCTAGGTCTCTGTGCCCTTAAGAAAACTGATGGGCTCTGTGTCAGCCTTGACAGCTGCTACCTGACACCCAATGCAAAGTTGTGGGACAGGCTCCATTGAAAAGGCACAAACACAGTGAGTCTTCCCTTCGCCGCTCTATCCTTCTCTCCATCACCAGACTGTGACAACCCCTTGGTAAGGATACCACCCAGCCCAGAAACAGGAGGGCACCTAGAGTGCTGCTCCTTAAACAAAAAACACCCACATATAAAAGCCTGTCTTGGAAAAATTAAGGTAAACATCTTTTGGACTTGTTGCTGTTGACAGCATGTTTTCAATTTGCAACGCAAATTCGTCGGAAGCCTTTCTGCCAGGGAACCGGATGGCCCAGGGAATTGGTAATTGGTAATGAATCGTGCAGCCTTTCAGGTCTGAATGGAGCCCCGCTAATCGCTAATCGTGAATTACCTGATACTGTTGGAAACCTCTGCAACATGAGCCAAACCTCTGGATTCATTCCCTAGCTTAAAACAAGAGTTAAAACTGTCTGATCGGCGTTGAGAAGGAGAATTAGGAGAACAGCCTGCATGGGGTTGGAAGTGGACAAAGAGAGAGAGAACTTGGGGGTTCTGTTCTGAAGCCTGAGGTTTCCCCCCAGGATGTTCCCCGGAGGGGAGGTTTGGCGTGAGTTTCCCAGGAAAGGTCAGGCCTCAGGGAAGTGGAGTGAAGACACATCCCTCAGTCTGCAAGGGTCAAAAATTCCAGTCGTGGAATTTTCATTTCTTCCTGATCAACTATCCCGGTCCAGAGGTTCAAAGCACTCTTGTAGCAATTCTCAAGGTGGAAGAGATTTTGCTATTTATTGTTTGCTCTCTAAGCCCAGTTTGTCCTTAAAAAACAGAAGAAGCTGATCATCAGAGCTTTACGAACTAACCCAAACAATGAATCTCCTTTTCTGAGAGTTACCACAATAAAGTTCTACGTTACGATCTGGTCTGCTGCATTTTATTTTCAGTATTTGCAATCATCCTAAGGGAACCATCTAGCAGAAAAACAGCTTTTACATCACTAGCTTTCCCTGCCTAGTCCAGCTCCATATTTATACCACTACTTTTCCTTTACACTCTTTGGTTTATAGTAGCAATAATTTTCCCTCATATATAGTCCAACGAACAACCAATTAACAAATGCCCGGAGCGGTAAGCATTCTTGGCTGTCTTGCCTAGTCAGTCATTAATTTGGTGAAGGAAGGACTAACAAACTCATAAAGGGGAACGTGAATTTTAGAAGTTAGTTCAATTTTACATTATTAAAAAGGAAAATGTAGTAAAAATAATAAGAGCTTTGCCAAAACTCTACAGCAAAGTCAATTAGTCTCACAAAAAGCCTGGAGTCTACGATCTGAACTTGCATTTGGAACCACTTAGCCTATTAAAACAACTCCAAACTTCATCTCTTGCAAATCATATTTCAGCGCTCATGGCTGGATCCTAATGAGTAAAATTCCTTCCCCATCCTTGATGCAACACAATCTAAAGTCTTTCGTGGGTCTGCATATTTCAAATATACACACATGACTTAACGTATGCGGAGTTCCTTGTGTATATACGTACACACCTATCATAAAAACTTCATACACTAAGTATAGTCTTATACGACATATAGTAACGCACTGGCTGGGTCATATATTGGTACACTGTTTACTTTTAAGATGCCTTTAAAAGAAAACAAATTTCAAACCAAAAAATAGCAGCACTGACATTACAAGTCTATGGCAAAATACAACATGTCCGAATCAGAAGAGGAATCATTTTTATAATTTTCACCATATTTCAAGTGTGAGGGGGTGCTATTTCTTTAAGACAATTTGGTAACACTACAGACATGTCATTCGTTCAATCAGCATATAACCATGGGCAATAAAGGTTTTATTTTACTCTGATTAAGGGGAAAAAGTTAAAATATTAAGTGAGATTACTTTCATAGATACTTGTGCAAAATAGTGTTTTCTAATCAATGAGTGAATTAGCTGCTAGAGCTTTTTTTTTTTTTAATGTAGCTTATTTTATTGAAATCTAACATTCCTTAGATGAAAATGAAGTTGCACCTTTTGAGACCCAAGGCTCTCAACTCTGAGCCTCTATAAAAATCCCAAGCAATTTCTATAGGTTTTCCAAGGAAGATTCAGCTCTAATTAACTACAATTTTGTCCATATTTTGTTTTTCTACTGCACTGAAAGAATAGCAGGGGGTGAGCCCTGCAGAAAAGAAGATTATTAAAACTTTAATAACCTGAGCCTTTGAACCTTTCCAAATTCTTTACAATTTTCTCACATTTCCAGCCCAGATGTCTGCATGTGGTTATCGTGCTAACGTGAATGTTTTGTTTACAATTTTATTCACCTTACTTACTACCTCCTTTTTAAAAAGCAGAAGAACGCACAGTAATTTTGCAGTTCTTCTGAGCAAAGGAGTTTAGCTATTCTTACAAGTAAATTTGCAAGAATGATTTTTATTCATTTTTAACTGAACAATTTCCAACAAGGCGGCCATTTCTTCCCTGCTGCTAGAGGTAAATTGTTAGACAGCCTAGCAACCAGGCAGCTGAATCAGAGCATTCTTTTTGATCAAGCTACACAGCTTCAAAAGACTGAAAAGCGAATCCACTTTAGAAACTTGAACTCTTGAGATTGTTACAGAAGAAAGACCAAAAAGGAGGCATCCTTTAACATAATCAGCTGCTTGCTGTTTTACCAAAGAGAGGGATATTTGCATACAACAAAAGCCACCATAGAACTGCCCTCCAGGAAACTCAATATGGCAACTGCATTATTCCAACTCCAAATACTTGATAACCACCCCCCAATAGCCAATTATGACTTTTCTTTTAATTTAAAAAATTATTCTAACAAACCCACTGCTACCTAAATGATTACACTTCCCCCAATATCTTTGCTCTGTAATCAAGTGCTAACAAATGAAATGTGAATAGATGTGTGGGATAGCACTTGCAGGATGTTTCCTACAAGGGAGCCTACAGATCTTCTTCTTCCCTTCCTCTTCTTGCTAAATAGAATTTTAGTGTGATGGCTGGAGCTCCAGCAGCCATCTTGGACCACAAGTCTGAGGAACAAAAGCTAGGGAAGACAGGGCTCTGAGAGAGCAGAAGCCCAGGTTCCCTGGTAATCATGGAGCTCCCTTTTCAGTTTTGCAAGATGTACTTCCAGAACTACTTCATATACAAAAGAGAGACAAACATCTTTATGGCTTAAGCCACTGTTATTTGGAGACGTTTATTTAATGTGACAAACCTAGTCCTAAATAACATATCCTAACCTGATTTTAAAACTCTATTTAGGGATGCCTGGGTGGCTCAGTTGGTTAAGCGGCTGCCTTCAGCTCAGGTCATGATCCTGGCGTCCTGGGATCGAGTCCCACATCGGGCTCCTTGCTCGGCAGGGAGCCTGCTTCTCCCTCTGCCTCTGCCTGCCTGTGCTCGCTTGCTCTCTCTCTGACAAGTGAATAAATAAAATCTTTAAAAAAAAAAAAACCTCTATTTATAGCTATGTCCTGCTATAGCTGAGAAAGAGAAAAGCAGTCCCTGACACATAGGAGCTGGCCTGATACTGTCAGCCAGGACTTAGTGAGGCTAAAAGCCACTCTGATATTCACAATTTGGTCTTGGTGTTGATTTCATAAAACATCAGCATCAAACAAGGCCACTCTGTGACCATGAAGAATAAAACCAAAGTAAGCACTCCTTATCATGTCTGAGCACAGCCTCAAAACCTGAGTCATAAAGAAACAAGCAATAGATTAGGAGTCTGGTTGCACAGATTTTCAGAAAATCTGAATTTTGCTTGTGTTTTACTCTATTTTTTCAAATAAACTTATATTGGTGGCTAACACATACCCAGGAAAATACACAAATCCTAAGTTCATACAGCTCAGTGAAGTATCTCAAAGTAAGCATACCTGTGTAAGCACCATCCAGATCAAGAAATAGAACATCACAAGTTTCAAAGAATAACCAAGGACCACAATAGAGTCTATATGGAGGGTGAATCCACAAGCTTACATAACAAGCAAGAGTCGCATCACTCTAGAAGATCATTAGTCTCTCTGAGTATGTGTGTGAGTGTATACAGGGGGAAAAAAGAAAGTTGCTTCTAAATAACAAAGTCTTCTCAAAGACACTTTGTAATAGATTAGAGAATGATTCAGAAATCTCTCCTAAGCATTACTCATCATCCCAGTGTGACCTCATTTGGGCACCACACCTGGCTCTAAACAGGTTCAAGTTAAGGATCAAGCTGACTTAGGGTCATCCAACAGCCAAGCGCTAATGGACAAATACAAGGGTCTAAGAGGACCCCACTGTGATTTGAACATACCAAAATCTCTCCCAGCCCCTCTTTCCAAGCACTACCCTAACTTCTGACTCCAAAAATTATTCTTGCCTCTTCTTTGACTTGAGATATGTACTAGCATACAAAGTATTATTTTTCTTTTTACTGAGGTAAAATTTACATAGCATTATCTTCAAATTACCTAGTGGTTTATTCTGCCTTCTCAAATCTCCTGTTGAACCCCTCTAGTGAGATATTCATTTCAGCTATAGAACTTTTCAGCTGCAGAATTCTTATGTGGCTCTATTCTATAATTTCTATTTCTTTCTTGGTATTCTCTGTTTGTTCGTACTCATTCTCCTGGCTTTTTTTAGTTCTCTGGTCATAATTAGGACATTCTAGTTGGAGTCTTTTCCTAGTAAGCCCAATATCTGGGCTTTCTCAGTGACCATTGGTATCATGTTTTCCTCCTGTGAATGGGCTATACTTTCTTGTTTCTTTGTATGCCTTGTCATTTCTCTTTTAAAAAACTGAACATTTTTAATAGTATAATGTGGTAACTCTGGAAATCAGATTCTCTTTTCCCAGATTTGCTGTTAATTACCAATGGTTGCAGTCATCCATTGGTTTGGCACTTTTCCAAACTATTTTTTAAGATCATATTCCTTGTCATGTGTTGTCACTGAAGGCTCTGTTCCATTATCTCAGTGGCCAACCAGTGACATGACAGTGATTTCCTGAAATACTTGGAGCTAAAAAGAAAAAAAAAAATCCACTTCCCTGGTCTATTCAGCCTGGTCCTGAGCTGGAGCATCCCTTCAACACTAAGCCAGGCCACCTACAGCTCTCTGGTGGCCTCCACCTCCTGCCCACAGATATACCACAGGTGCAAGTGTAAGGTCTTCTCAGGTCTTTTCCATGCACATACCCAGCCCTATGTGTACATGTTTCACTCCAGTCTCACCAATTATATGTGAGAGTCCTTCCAAGCCTTTATTCTCCAAGAAACTTTCTCCTCAGCCTCCTCTTTTCCAGGCAGTTTTTTAAACTTTTTTTTAAAGCTAAACATTGTGAAATTCATTCATGTTGTTGTCTATAGCTAGAGTTGAATTTTCAACAGATTCTGTTGCTGCCCAGAAAACCACTCTGGCCCAAGGTAGACAGACAAAAGGGCAGCGGCCTCTGTGTCAGACCATCAGAGAACCACCGGAGATGTTAATACACACAGCCGTAGTCCTTTAAGAACAAAGTCTGCATTAAGCCCAGGATGCTGGCAATTCATATCAGGAACACTAGCCACTGTCCCTATGGCTGCCACTGTGCTAGGAAATGGATGATGTCAGGCAGGCGAGCAAAAATTGCAGTGCTTTTTTTTTTTTTTTTTTCCTAAAATTCAGCAGCCTTTCTCTTCATTAAACATTCCCTTCATTGCTATACATTTTTTATTAGATTCTACCACTCTGAAAAAGGTTTCATATGCATGAACATCATCTCTTTTAAAAATAACAGCTTAATAAAATAATAAACAAAACACTGTCACCTCTTTTGGGGCCTTGTCATGCTGATGGAGAGCATTTGGCCTTCCTGAACACATGTCTACAGAATAGTTTTTTCTTTGGAAGAGTAATTTCTTAAATCTTTACCACTCACATTTCATCTTATTATCCCCAACATATGAATTTCTTTCTTTTTTTTTTTTTAAGATGTT
The DNA here is from genome assembly GCA_004024625.1 of Mellivora capensis. Taxonomy (NCBI): domain Eukaryota; kingdom Metazoa; phylum Chordata; class Mammalia; order Carnivora; family Mustelidae; genus Mellivora; species Mellivora capensis. Next base: position 172,640 of record PISX010000895.1, read on the forward strand.
ATTTATTATTTGACACACAGAGAGAGAAAGAAAGCACAAGCAGGGGGAGCAGCAGGCAGAGGAAGAAGCAGGCTCCCCACTGAGCAGGGAGCCCAGTGTGCAGCTCGAGCCCAGGACCCTGGGATCATGACCTAAGCAGAAGGCAGGCTGAGCCACCCAGGCACCACATAGGACTTTCTTGTAGGAAAAATAAGAATCTTCCAAAGATACAGAGCATACTGGAACATCCCACATTTTTTAGTCAGGAAAGTAGCTGAAGAAAAATGGGTTATATTTTATCAGACTTAGATGTAAACAATCATAAGGCAAAACAAGTCCTTAATCATTTCATAGTGCATGAGCCTCTATAGACACATGGATTTACCTATTATGTCAACAAGCATGGCTGATTTTGAAACCAAGCTGAAGGTTCTTACAGTACAAAATTTGAATGGACATTTAGCAACCTTAACCCAAATAGAGGTGACAGTTCAGACAGTAGGGTTAAATTTATCATTATAACTTCTAGCCAAGCATGTGCTAACTGTGTATTCATTTGAACAAGAACCATATGCACTTAGAAGATGTCAGCCTTCTGGGTGTAGACATATGTGGTTGAAAAATCATCACAAGACCAGCTCAGCAACTGTCTTGCTTCAAAGTACAGGGACTGAGCCATCTCAGGGATACAAAATGTTTCACCACGGCCCCCGGGGCAGACCCTCCAAGTTGCTCAGGAATAAGGCATCTGTGTTTGCATATTGTTTCAAGAATTCTAAGCTACTGGTACAAATGAAGGAGAAAGTAGTAGAATCAGATGGTTTCCAAACATGAGCCATAAGGTACTATCTCATTCTGCCCTTGTCTGACATCTCCCTCTCTGCTCTCCAATGTTTATTTTCCCCTACTTTAAATTGTATGATTCAGTTGGAGGGTGGGATGGGTAAAAAATATATAAAAATTGGGTATGGTTTGTTCACCTCTTGTTTCTCTAGGTCTGTTTTTCTAAAGTGATTCAACAAAGAGATTTTTTACCTAGACCCAGGTCTTCCCCAGGAGTCTAACAGAGAGATATGGGAAGCTGCCAATTCAGGCTTCACTTAGCCTTTTGTCTCACTGTAGTTCCCTGCCAGCTTTCAAGACGATTGAACATCTGCTTTTCCTTAGCTCAAGCCCCAGCCACACTCTCACCCTCTGACAGAGAACAAACCATGAAGAACCCCATCCTGTTGGGCGAAGTCTATTACAATGAATAGCCCATGATAGACAAAAGCCATCTGTGTCTGTCACCGGTATTACTTTATAGTAGACCACAGGTCTTACCAATAGACTTGGAGGGAACCCACAGACTGGATTTCCATCAATAACATAGTAGTATTTCCAAGAAAAGAGGTTTCCTAAAGTCATTACGTGTATCCAATGCCTTGCAATTGGTCAATGTGCCCTTTAGGCAACATTCCACATTCTCCCAACCTCACTGGCTTCTTTTTGCAACCCCTGCTGCTGGGACTAGTTCTGCGTAGGCTCTGATCAGCAGGTGCAATCCAACAGCACCCAGGCTAGGATCTCCACTGCCAGCTCCAGTGCAGCGGGCGACATGCGGAAAACAGCTTGGCATTTGCACGTGGGCAAACTGGGAGTTGAAGAGCCCATTAATGCCTTGTGGGGCAACCCTTTGACCGTGGGGGTACAGAACTGTGTATAAATACATCCCCCTTTCTTCTCCTAGGCTGATGGTCCCAAGACTCATCATAGGCAGCCCCACAGGGTCAGGGATGGAAGCTGTGTTAAGCTCAACAACAACACATCTTTGCAATTGGCTCTCATTCCTTCCTTGCTTCACACCCTGTCCCTCATGTCTGCTCCTTGGTCACACTCTCCCGTGAAGTACATGCACTTGAGCCTTGACTATGTTGCCACATCTGCTTTCTGGAAAATTCAGGCTGAGACACTAGTCTATTAACAATTTCCTTGTGTCTCTGATGGAGCTTTCATTTTGTCATGCTGTCAGAGACAGAAAGATGGACAGACCTGACCAAAAAAATTCAATGTTCTCAAGATCCTGAAAAATAGTAGCCTTCATTTTTTGAATGGAAGGAAGGAGGGAAGAAAGTAAGTAATAACGAGTAAGGGAGGGAAGAGAAGGGAGAAGAAAAGACAGAAAGAGGGGCCAGGGGAAAGAAGAGGAAGGGAGGGGAGGGGAAGGGAGGGGGAGAGGAGTGCAGAGCAGAACCTACATCTCTCTTTATTTCTTACTCCAGAGACAGCTGCCCGGCTCCCCTGACAGACTGCTTCTTCCACAGTGGGCTGTCCTGTCTCTTCTACGTAGCTTTATCTGACCTACTTTGCTGTGCTTTGTGTTTGCCCTGTTTGATTATATGATTTCACTTTCTTCACGTGATAACCTTGGAGAGTGCACAATACACCCAAGTTCTTGCCATTGGCAAGAGAAGCCATGTGCATTTCATAAATTCAGGCTTGTTCCTGATGGGATAATGAGCAAATACTACATTCATTTCTCAACTTTGGCATATTTTTGATGCTGGAAGGAGAAACTTTACTCACTTCTCTCAAACACACCTTCATCACACCATCAGCAACTCCCCTTGAAATTCTCAGCCTCTCCCTTTCCACTTCTACATGTATTACCTTTTGAGAGTCCCCTGGGGGGTAACATTCAAGGCTTCCCATCTTCTGGCTCCTTCCCTGCCCTTCTCCAACTTGGCCCCTCCCCTGGATCCAAGCTACTCTATCCTCACACCACTTACAAAGTCATCATTCCAACCACAGACCCCCCCAACTCACTGTCCTCTGATGCCTCCTTTACTCTACCTCTTCTCCACAGCTACGCATTGAAAGAATGTGAAATACAATGCAACACTGGTTAAATCCATTACAGAGAAAGAAAGAGAAACCATCTGACTCTGATTTTGCTTGAATGAGGCAGTTATATAAAAGGTTATCCTTTGGGACTTATACGTTCTCACATAGTACGTATTTGTAATGGTATTTTCCATCATGGTAGATCACCTCTATATCATTGGGCAACTGGCAAAGTTGCTTTTACTTTTCCCTGCATATCCTGTATCTCTCTCCACAACCTAAACAGGACTTTATTTCCCCTGCTTTTTTATAGCCACAGCCTCACGTCCTGTCACATCTAGAGCTGAGTGTCATGTGACCCGCTCAGTGCTCACTCCACGCACCGGGACTTGTGTGGGGCCAACACTCAGGTCTGAAGGCAGATGGGCATCAGAAAAGCCAGTTAAACCCTGGTCCCAGCTCTGACCACTTTTCTAGGATTCCATGTCCACCTCTTGTTATCTGTGGGGATAAATAGTTGCTATAGAAAGAAGTCACAAATCTGACTTTTAAGCTGGAGGAAACATTTTCTAGATACACATATACATGTACCATCAGACACAGGCATGTACCTATATATTCCCTACATCCCCTGCTTTCCTGAGGGTAAAGGCAGTGCCTGTGGAATAAGCCAGCTGTGTAGCAACTGAACAATAGTGTCATGTGGAAACTTCATAAAAACTCTAAATGATATTAGGACATTGGTCCCACTCCCCACCTGTGTGCATTCCGTTGTGTAGTTTTCCTGTTCTCCTCCAATTGCTTCAGCCCCAAACCTGGGTTATCCTGAACACACCTGTTCCATCAGCTCCCACAGTCAACCATACTCAAATATCCTTCTTGCCCCTCTGGTCCAAACCACCATCAGCATTCCCCTGCACTGTGTTTTAAGAGGCTGCTAAATGTTCTCATCTTGCCATCAACCTATTTCCTACACAGTAGCTTGAGCGATCTCATTAAAATGTAAGCCAGAGGGGCACCTGGGTGGCTCAGTGGGTTAAGTATCTGCCTTCAGCTCAGGTCAGGATCCCAGGTCCTGGGATCAAGACCCAAATTGGGCTCCCTGCTCAGCGGGGAACCTACTACCTCTCCCTCTGCCTCTCACTGCCTCTCACTGCGCCACCAACCCCATCAGTACTCTCTCTCTCTCTCTCTCTCTCTCTCACCCTCTCCCTCAAATAAATAAATAAATAAATAATCTAAATAAATAATCTAAAAAAAATCCATAAGCCATATAGTGACACTCCTCTGCCCAGAAGTTTTTGATGGACCCCAACTCCTATGGAGCAAAAGCTAAAGTCATAAAATGCCCTACAGTCCTTTCCTGTCAAGCGGAGGAGAGGCCCCAAGACCATGCCCAGATTCAGTAACTCAGGAGAGGGACCCTGAGGACTCAGTGACGGCCATTCCACTCATGTTTAGTTTCATGCCGCAGGAGAATATCAATTAAACCAGCCAAGAGAAGAGGCGCATGGGGCAGAGTCCAGGAGAGTTACACACACAGAGCCCCCATTTGTCCCCCCCCTCCCCCCTGCGGAGTCACTGAACAGTGCTAACTTCTCCCGGCAATGATGTATGATGACACATATAGAGTGTTGTCCCTCAGGGAAGCTCCCCCAAGAGACCTGGGCTCCGGATTTGTTACGGGGTCTTGGTCCCATAGACATGACTGACTGCCCTCGGGGCTGACCTTTAGTCTCTGGCCCCTCTGGAGATCAAGTTGATACCATGTGCCCCAGAGCCCCATCCTAAATCACATCGTTAGACTCCCCAGACCCCAAGTAAAAAGCCAGCCAACCAGAGACCTTACAGATCACCTCCCAGGAGTCAAGGGCAAAGTCCAGAGCTCTCCTTGGGTAAGTTAAATCTTTACTACATAGGCCTTGTGAGGAGAGACTCCTGCCTCACAGGCCTCCCTCCCCCACCACTGCGCCTTGGTCACACTTCCTCCTGCCATGCCGACCTCCTTGCTACATCCGACATGCTTGGTCTCCCCCTCAAGGACTTTACAGCCCTGTCCCCTCTGCCTGCTGCCCCTCCCTGGCTGTGCATGTGCCTTGCTTGCTCACATCATCCAGGGCTCTGCTCAGAATCCTCTGCTAGAAAGCCTTTCCCCCTGAAATCCCATCATCTGATTTCAAATAGCAACCTCAGCTGTACCAGCGGCCTCCCAGCTTCACTTTGCCCGCACCACCTTGGCCTTTCACCTAAGAGTTTGTTTGCTGACTGTCTCACCCCCACAGACTCTACGCTTCCACTGGCTAGGATCCTCTCCTGCTTTGTTCACCACTCTGTTCCAGCATCTAGAACAGCACCAGGCACATAGTAGGTGCCCAGTAAATCTCCAGTGAATGGGTGAGGCTGTGTCTCCAAAGTGTGAATGAGGAGCCAGCGGGCCTCATGGGCTGAGGAAACAGCTCCTGCAGGAGCTACCTTTGTTTCTCTTAGATACTAACCAGATAAAATCTTTTTCAAGTGCTGAAGAAAGAACTATTGTCATAACCCAATTTTACACAGAACTTCCCTCCTGCTGGAATCTGCCCATCCTTGGAGCCTGGAAGTCTCTGGTTCGTTTTATTTTGTTCTTTTCTTCCCTCCTTCATTTACCTGCTGGTGATTTTCCAGGAAATTACAAATGACGCCAGTGTTTGACAGATGGGAGAGCAGGGCCGGATGCTCTGGCAGGTCCCGACCGGCTGCTACAGTCCAGGTTCAAGTTCATGAACTATTCCTTTCTTACCTTTCCTCTCTGCAGCTGGAGCTCTGCTCTCTTCCCTCCTTCAAAGTCCAACTGCCCTCGGCCATCTCCCTGTAGCAACCCCCACGGCTGAGTGCCCCCCTGCCCCACCCCCCCGTGAAGCGGTGACTGTATCCAAGGGGTGGGGGGAAGGAAATCGTCACCAGACTGCTTCATCAAGTACCAGTTCTCTCTTCTTGGACCCTTGAAGCTCTGAGGCTGCTGTATCCTTTCAAAGCCACCTTTATGGCTCCAAAGGAAGAATTACAAGGTCTCGGAGTTTGTTCACTAAGGTCCCCCACTGCCCACGGCAACTCCCCTAAATCCTCTGGCCTGCCAGCCAGCCGCTGCCCCAGCAGCCCACCTCCTGCTTGAGGTGCTGCCCCTCCGCCCTCCCTGAAACCCATCAGAGCAGCTGACTACAATCAATTGTCAGGCAAAGAAGAGCTAATTAAACAAATCCACACAAGGCCTGTGTCCTAGAGCCAACCGCTAAACGTCCCCCTACCCCAGAAGGTTCATATTCTTTAAGAGTCCAAAGGAATCATCTAGAACTTAGCAATTTGCCAACCCGGTTTCACATCAGAGTCACTAGGGCAGCTTTTTGAAACCCCTGACATCAGGACTGTCTGGGAACAACAGAATGAAAATGCAGGTGCCCAGGGGGACAGAGCAGTACAGAAAGAGCAGGCCTGGGTGCTGTGGGAGTTGCGCTGGTGCGGGGCAGGGGCGCCAATGTATGGCCCAGGCAAGAACCCTGACTGGGGCTGCAGAGAGACCTCTGGGACAGGGTCTCCAAGGGCTTCCTGGGGATACAGACACCTTAACCTGCCTAAGGCCCAAGATATTCTTCAAGACTTGGGAGCAGATGAGCAAATGGGCTCAACTCTCATCTTGGCACCTCCGTTCCGTGGGCCCAGGGGCAATGTGGGAGGAAGAGGGCTCAAAACAGCATCTTCTCAGATATTGGTGATGACTCTCTCATCATTGCTTGCCCCTCACAAACTGCTCCACACCCACCACACCTCACGTCACCCAGGAGGATATGGCCCAACAGTCTTGGCTATACAATATGGAAAGCCATCCCAGACACCAAGGAAAAGCTAGGTGTGTCTGTCTGCACAGCACCAGTATTTTCTCAGGCAATACCAGGAAAAAAACACGGCCTTGTGTTCGGTGGGGCTGCTCTCGTGAACCAAAAGCTAAAGGCAAAGCAACACTCTGAACTCTTACAGACAGGGACAGTGCCCACTGAATGAGTCAAAGTCTCTGAAGCAGAAAGGGAGAGAGTATGATATGCTTTGTAGCCAGACAGCTCTGGCGCCATGGATGTGGACTTCTAGGGATTCGCTGTAGACTGGGACCAGAGGTCTAAGCCCCGGAGGCTCTCCTGGCCTCCAGATGGGCCCCCGCATCATATGTGTGTAGCAGACAATGAAACCGGCAGCTCAAGATTGCCGTGTTCTTTTCCTTCAGACTGCTCAGCTGATACATGACACTGCCTTTCTTATGGAAAATAAAACTCTGAAAAGCAATTTCTCAGCAATAAATTGTGTGTGTGTGTGTGTGTGTGTGTGTGTGTGTAGTCATCAGGCTTAAACTTACTCAAATTCCAGCACCCATACCTGCTACTTACCTGTTTGTTCTCTTTTCATTATCATGTCTATTGACTGGTCCTCCGGGGTCACTGCAGCATATGACAATGATGACTGTCCCCTTCTTGAAATTTGCTCGCTCTCTCATGGGTTCTATGATGTCACTCTTTCCTGGATCTCCCCAGAGTTCTTTGGTTGCTCCGCCTCAGTCCTCTGCCTTCCCTCTCCATGTTGGTGCTCTCCGTGTTCCGCCTTTTGCTCCACGGACTCTACCTACATGCGTGGCTTCCGTATCGCCTGTGCTAATGACTTACATCTTTTCTCTCCTACTCTCCTGGGGACCAGAATGCTATCCCCCCAGAGTCAACTGCCATTCTTCCCATCAATCCTGACCTGCCCGTCTTCCTGCATCTTCAAGCTCAGCCAAGAGTATGAGTTCCATCCAGTCACCCAGGGGAACCCAGAGAATCATTCCAGTCTCCTCCACATCCCAACACACCTCCATCTAGTCAGGGACCTGGTCCTGTCTGTCTCTATAGAATATCCCATGTCCCTTTCCCTCCCACCCTCCCCCTATAACAACCTGACTTTGAGCCTCATCATCGTTCTCTATTATTTTTTCCAACCAAGTTCTCCCTCCCAGTCTCAGCATCTACCATGCTTCTCCACACCCAATCAAAATAATCATTCCAGGGAGCAAATCTTAACATACTCCTCCTCAGCCTGGGGTCCCACTTGGAAGTTCGGCATTGGGAAGCAGCATTTGGGCACGTCTCTGTCATCATGGTGTAAACCTTACTGAATTCAAGTGTGATGGGAAGCGGTGGCTCAGTCAGCCCCAGCCCAGCAAAGGAGAAACAACTCTAGATAGTTCACACAGAGGGACTTTCATACAGGAGAAGTGGTTACACAAGTGTTGGAGGATCTGGGAATCTGGAAGACAAGGATGCCATCAAGACATCAGCATGAAGGAGGCAGTGTGGCTAGAGTTCAGAATCTGGGGCCACCCAGCCAAGCTGGAACCACAGCAGGGACATCTGTCAGGAGCAGGAGACTAGAAGAGATGCGGTTACTGCTGGAGATGTCACCCACAGCAGAGAGAGAACAAAAAATATCTAGCTTCTCCCGACATCTCACTCTCTGATCTCATACCAGTCCCTCCCCTGGACCAAACCCAGCCCCAAATCTGCTAAGGGGTCCTTGGAAACGCAGCTCCCTGCGATGCAGAACAGAGCGAGGGAAGGGTAGAATATAAATGTGGCAGCAAACAGGCATATGACTCCCACAGAGGGGCTGGACATTCATACAGTGGTGGGTTGGCTGGTTTGCCTGCACAGACAGAAAGCTCAGTTACAGGACTAATTGCACACAGGAGCTCTGGAAACCTGTGACTAATCTTCAGCAGGGATGGTTTACACCCTTACCTTTCCCAAACCTCTTCAAACATGTCAATTCCCATGTTTGTGCCCCTAAATAGGAAACAAATAGTTCTTGGTTCTGATCATTTCTTCCACCTGGACTAGCATCCTTCCTCTACTTATTTAAAACCCTCCCATCTTTGAGATCCCAGTTTAATTCCCATCTCTTCCACCAGCATTTCCGGACCACCACCATCAGGGCAGGGTGGACAAGGATTCTCAATTCTAGCTGAACACGAGATGGCTGAAAAGTTGCAGGATGCACGATTAAAGTTGGTTCCCAATAACATGAAAGGGACTTCCTGTATTTCCTTCCACATGAAAGGGCTTCTATTAATGTAACTTTTAGCCCCCCTTCACCCTCCAAGAGGTGGAGAGTCTTCTGATACAACTGGACAGGGCATTCTTGGTTCAACTCTATCCTTTTGTCTCTTGGGAGCAAACTTACCTGCCCTCTATCTGCCTTGCCCTCTATTCCTCTAGACTCTCACCTGGTCCATGCCCACATGAATGGGGGATACGTATATTAAATTTTGGAATTAATTTGCAGGCCTATTTGGTTCTCACAATGAGCTATGGCTTCTAGTTTTGCCTTTAACAATAATAAAGAAATACTGCGGCCTTGAGTGATACTCTGGGTCCCCCAGCTTTTTTAAAACCCAAGCAGGAGGATGTATCAGTCCCTCTAAGAAAAGATTTATCAGTCCCTCTAAGAAATTCTTAACAAATGGCTTTTATCTCAGGCTCCCCTTTAGAGAGTCCTTGATATCCATTTCTTTGTTGTTTTGCTTTGTTTTTTAAAGATTTCTTTATTTATTTTAGAAAGAGAGCCAAAGCAGGGGGAGGGATAGAGGGAGAGGGTAAGAGAGAGAAAGAAGCAGACTCCACATTGAGCCAGGAGCCAGACGTGGGGCTCCATCTCACGACCCTGAGATCGTGAACTGAACTGAAATCAAGAGTCAGGCACTCAACTGACTGAGCCACCCAGGTGCCCTCCATTCCTTTCTTTTTTAATGAGATACACCCCTATCTCTGACCTGGTCCTTTCTGGACTTTGGATATAACTCAGCATTCCTCTGTCTTGAAATATGAGCACAGTAGACCCTCATCTCCCCCTCTGCTAGAATTGCTTGATGCCTCCAGGTCCTGCCTCCTGGCTTTTTACAACGCACGCTTTTGGAACAAGTCATTTTCAGCCCAACATGATGCTGACTCTTTCTTGAGCACTTAGTGAGGCATCTTCATGTGGTTGCTAAGAACATAGGCTCTGGAGCCAGATAGCCTGGATTGAATGGTCTTTCCACTTAACAGCTGTCTAGCCTGGGGCTTGATACTTAAACTCCCTATAATATAGCAATACATAATAATCAATCTCCATAAAGATGATGTGAATCATCAAACCAAAATTCAAAGTCTGTTGAATGTGCTGTTTAAGGAGATAGAAAAATATATAGCACATTCTAGAAATATTTATATCCACAATGGTTTTCAGACTGTTGGTGCTTGAAGGGCTAAGCTTTGATTATCTTGAAAACCAATTCAGAAAAGAGGTATCACTTCCGGACATAGCTATGTAATTGAAGCACAGCAAAACTTATGAGGAGGCAACACTGTACAGTGGAAAAGGTCTACATTCAAAGGCAGACCTGAGTTTGAATCTCATCTCTGTCCTCAGCATGTAAACTCATGTAAGGTGTTTGACTTTCCTAAGCACCTGTGTTTGTGTGTGAAAGTGGGCATAAAAATTACCACCTTGCAAAATCATCATGAACTAATGTAGATGCAAGAAGATATGTGGGTACTGACTCTGGGCAGGGGAGGGTTCTTCCAGTCCCCTGGGATCTGGATATGAATGCTGTTGAGTGGACTCAGATGGAACTCTTCTGCCCATCAACTTATTTGCCCCATAGAAATAGGAAGACCCCCCCCCGAAAGAAAAAGGACAGCTTCCCTTTGCTATTCAAAATCATTTAGGGGCGCCTGGATGTCTCGGTTGGTTGAGAATCTGCCTTCAGCTCAGGTCATGATCTCAGGGTCCTGGGATCAAACCCTGCATTGGGCTCTCTGCTCAGCGAGGAGTCTGCTTCTCTTCTCTCTCCCTCTGTCCCACCCCCCACTGCAGATTGTGCACATGCTCTCTCTTTCTCTCTCAAATAAATAATCTTTTTTAAAAATCATTAAAATATGTTGGACGGGCTCGAAAACACCAACCAAATCCTGATTACACAGAATACAGAATTATAAGGTCCCTGAGAATTCTTCATGAGGGTTGGAGATGAAAAGCAATCTTCTTATTAAGGACTGAGGAACAATGATGAGCATTTTCCCTGGATCTGTGAGGCTCAAACTCTGTCCTGACCCAGGTGCCCCACTGACAAGGTTATGCCCAGGAAAGAGGCCATAGGAGTGACTATGAAGGGCTTTAATGAAGCCATATGATACCCACAAAGCACATCCAAAGCAGTGCTCAGGGGGAAATGTATAGCCTTAAATATTTACAAGAAAAAGTGAAATAAATAAAGCATCCAACTCAGATAGAATTGGACAAAAGGAATTAGTCAAGATAGAAAAGCAGAAATAAATTTAAAAGAAAAAGGTCATAGAACTAGTAAATACGTCAAAGAGTTCGTCATCATAGGAAAAAATACTTTTTTCTATACCTATTGGTTGTGAATGTATTACACAATCAAAAATTAAATTATCTGTCTATCACTACATGACAGGTAGAGGGATAGATAGATAGATATGATAGGGATAGATAGAGAGAGAGGGGGAAGGAAAGGGCAGGGAAGAGAACGGAAGGGAAAAAGAATAGTTATAGAGCTGGGATGCCAGCCTGTCTTAGGTCCCTTGAAGGAGGTCAATAGTAATAAAAGGAAGGGATAGTCCAGTCCTATTCCCAGATACCATGCTGCTACCTGGGCTCACTGGCAGAAATCCATTTTGTCAGGGGTAATGGCTCTCTTGGGTAACTGCCCTAGTTGTTACGAGGCCTACAGGGCCTTTGATAAGCTACCCCCATTCCCACATACACACACCCATGGTATCCCCCACCTGTCTGAACACTGGCCGCTTGCACACCCCCATCTGGTGCCTTTGCCCTCATGACGCCTCCTTCCCGGAGTGATTTTCTATGCAGCGGTGCACTCCCTCACATCTGTCTGATCCAATGTCCATTTACCTGTGAGACTTTTCCTGTCTACCTATTTCTAACAACAGCTTCACCCCCACCCACCCTCAGCCAGTCTCGGTCAGTCTGAGACAGTCAGTCTACTCTTCCCCAACTGTCTTCCACCGTGGGTCTTCGACATATCATTTACTGCATTTGCTTACTTGTTTCCCACCTCCTTCTATTAGAATATCATTTCCAAAGGACATAGGCCAATGTCTTGTTCACTGTGTCCCCAGCGCCTGGCACGGAGATGCTTAGTAAAAAGAAGGGAAATGAACAAATGAATGAATGAAGACGCCCGTGGGGCTGAAAGCAAGAGCACCACTCTGGTTAAGTGTCTGGACACTTTGGACATCCAAATCTCTGGGCTTTCTACTACCTCCCTGAGTTAACCACAGATTACTCAGAAGAAGCCATGTTCCACTCACTTTGTGGGAGGACCCCAAGGATCCCAGCATCTGGGTGATGCGGAGACTTACCAGATGCAGGCACACAGTGCCCAAAGCAACAGCAGTGACAACGGCACCATGTTGGTGGCTGGCTTCTAGACCCATCCAGCTCCACACCCTTGGCTGTGGAGTCCGCCAGCCTGGCGGGATGTGCTGAGCATTTGCCCTCCTGGCAAGAGGCCAATATGGCCAGGTTGGTAGTCCAATGTGAGTGAGTCTCCCTGGGAAATCTTGAGCATATTGGCTTGAGAGTCCCCGAAGGGCCGACTCAGTAGACATTCATAAACATTTGCTGAATCAGTGATGATCGGAACATTGAATCCTCCTAATCTGAGCAGATAAACATCCAGAATTGCTTGTAGGCTCCAGTGAAAGAGAAATACGATTGTTACCCCAACCTGTAAGTATTTTTTCTGTATCTTTTTAGTGTCTGGCAGGTAAAACTCACTCTGTAAATTTAGTGCCTTCCTTTCATAGCCCCAAAATGTCTGTCACCGTCCTGGATTATGGGTGCCACAGCCCCACTCCCACCCCCTGGTAGACACAGATGCCTCTTATGAACTGAGTCTATTAAGGATCTCCAGAGAAGCAGAACCAATAGGATATATAGAGATAGTTAGAAAAGGATTATTATGAGGGACTGACTCATGAGTTTATGGAGGCTGAGAAGTCCCGTCATGTGCCATCTGCAAGCCAGCACTGTAGTTTCAGTCCAGACCCAAAGAGCACCTTTGTCTGAGGGCAGGAGAAGACAGGATGTCCCAGCTCTAGCAGAAAGAGCAAATTCACACTTTCTCTGCCTTTTCCTTCTGTTCAGGCCCTGAAAGGATTGGTTGAGGCTCACTCATCAGAGCGAGGGCAATCTCCTTAACTCTGTCTATTCACTCAAATGCTAATCTCTTCTGTAAACACCCCAACTCACACAAACCCAGAGATGAACGTTTTACCCACCGCTGGGGCATACCAGAGCCCAATCAACTGACATATAAAATTAACCACCATTCCGACCGAATAATAATCGTAATGTATTTTTCCCACAGTAGTAGATCCAAGGGAAAACCTCTCAGGACCCCTTGCTCAATATAATGGGACAATATAGCAAAAGGACAGATGTCTTTTGGCAAAGTACATTCAGTTATTAGCTCTGAACTGTCTTTAGAGCCTGATATTAAATATGGCCTTTATGGCCAATGAAGGCACAGTCATTTCTCTCTTGGCTCTGCAACTAGATTCTCAACAACTTGGAAGGAGGAATCGTACCCAAGGCTCAGGACGCCTCTGTAGGATTTGACCCAGGGCTCAGGAGACAACAGCAGTTTCAACCATTCGTCTCCAGCATTTCCTTGGGTCCATAAAAACTGGACATTTGTCTCTGAAATCTGTCCTCAGACTCTTCAACCACAGGAGCTCCTCCCAGCAATGGGTTTTAGGCACATAATGGTAATTTTTATATAAACTTACGGGGGTTTCTGGTGTCGAAAGTCACGCATGTAATGATGCATCCCTCCGGTTCCTTCACGCCAATAATTTGCCAATAATTTGACTGCCTGCCCCAGCTCCTACACTAAGGGACATTTTTAAATATAACAACAGAAACAATAGAAGAAAACAGATTTTAAGCCAAGTCCTCACCCTAAGGGGAGTTCTGTGAAGCAAGGGGACTGGGAGAGTTTGAATCAGCTTTCCAGTCTGCAAAGTAAAAATCGGTTTAACCATTTGGTTTCGTTTTCCATCTTCCTCCCCCTGCATAATTGAGCTCTGGCGACTGGAATGGAGTCAGTCCTTCCCCGCCCTCCGGGAGGGCTCCCCCCGACCCCGACTCTGTTCCAGCCCCCCTCGCCCCACCCCCCAGGACACAGACATCAGGCAGGGACAGCCCGGCGGGGAAGCCCTATGCTAATGACTCACACTCCAGCAGAAAATCCATTGTTCTCTTCAAAAGAGAAAGTCGTGCAAATTGGAAGAAAAGTCGCCTTCCAGAGGCCTTAGGCAGGCAGCTCTTCAGAAACAATTACCTCACAAACTGTGGGTGCACCCTTTGTTTTTTTCTTTCGACTCTTTGGCAAGCAAGCCTTTAAGAAAAGTGACTTACTGTTGCCTAACAGGATTAAATTCTTAACTGAAGCATTTTCTTCTAATCCATCCACTACTTTCTAATCCCCTGTGAGTCAGAATGTAAGGAAAAGTCTCTATTTCGACTCAAAACCCACATTCTTAGAAGTCCCCGCACCCCTGCACACTTTAGACTCTCCTTGCTGACGGGGCAACCCAGCACAAACGCCCCAGCTGATGGCCTGGGGCAGCATCTGCAAACTCACCTTCTCCCTCACTCCAGGCTCCCTACCTACTACCTGACCTTGCCTTGGGCCTTGACTTTTTTCCTTTACTTTTGTTTTTTCTTTTTTTTTTTTTTTAAGATTTTATTTTATTAATTTGTCAGAGAGAGAGAGAGAGAGCAAGCACTGGCAGACGGAGGCAGAGGGAGAAGCAGGCTCCCTGCTGAGCAAGGAGCCCGATGTGGGATCCTGGGATCCCAGGACGCTGGGATCATGACCTGAGCCGAAGGCAGCTGCTTAACCAACTGAGCCACCCAGGCGTCCCTTTTTTTTTTTTTTTTTTTTTTTTACGTAACCACAACCAAGATGCTCCTCCTGGAGGCGTAGGACATTCCCAAGGTCTTTAAAGGCAAAGGCTCCTGGAGTGGTGTCCCGTGGGAGGCCTCAATGTTTCTCTCATTCTACTGGTTTTGAGTCTTAACCCGAAACTCATAACCCAACACCAACTCATTCTAACACATTTCCCATTAGTGGAAACATAGCAAAAATAATATGGAAGTCAGAATTAAAATACCCAGATTCTGAGCCCAGATCTCCTACCCACTGGATGAGCTTCTCACTGTTTCCAAACCTCAATGTTCTCTTCCCAGAGAGGGAGCTGATCGGAACTCCGAAGGAATCTTACAGCTGGGGAGGGCAAGCATATGGACTTGTATATGAAGGCATCTCATAAGCTACCATGCACTCTACAAAGACAAAGCATTCGTCTTTTCCACTTCGAATTTTGCTCTTAGATCCTGTGGTGTCTACAGAACGTTCCTCCAAGGTTATCGTCTGCAGAGTCTACCCACCCACATAAATTCCTGTTATCACTGGTCCTCTGGACAATCCTGCTGGTCTACCAAAAATAATATTAATGTCACTTAATCCAGGTTTATTAGGGGCTTTCTGCTTGGCAGGTGTTACTGCAATGTTGGCATAAGATTAGACTATTAGGCAAGGTAAATGTTTTGCAGAAGTATTTATGTCTCTAGCAGAGCAGGAATTTGCACAATTAATTCACTGGAAAGATTCGCCAGGATATACGATATGACAAGATTCTACTCCGTGAAATGCTGCCATCACAAAGCAAAGCGGTAAAACGGACCCTTCCTCATTGAGAAGCATCTTTGGAGTCCCATTTATGCAACAGGAGGCAAGAGAAATTCATTCTGAATTTCAGAAACATTGCTAGAAGCTGAGTTCCTGGCTTCTCTGAGCTACACAGACTACTCTTCGATTCCGCAGGACACTCAGTAGCTTTGGTGTGTCCTCAGCCTCAAACAAGGAACACTGAAAAGAAATTAAAAAAAAAAAACTTTTAATAAATTCATAAATTTAATTTTTTTAAAAAAGCACTCAGATCTGTGTGCATTCGTACCGCAGCTTTTCACTAAGGCACTTAGCATGTCTTGAGAACAAAAACAGACACAATGACAAATTATCTCTGGGGAGGAGGACAGGCCAACGCCAGGCCTGCCAGGCCACCAGGTGATATGTCCTGGGATGTCAGGGCCCCGGGCTCTCTTCCCCTCCTCCCTCCCGTTGGACGAGAGAATGTTCTGGCTGACAAGATCCAGAACATCCCAGCTACATTCCTCCTTCCCCTCAGTAAGAGAGGCACTTGCAAATGCAAACTCTGTCCCAGAGAAGGGCTTGCGAATCCTACTAATGACAACAAGCCTGAGAGCGGGAACCTGGGCACCTCTAGCGGAAGTGCTTGGTCTGCCCATGCCATGGGGCAATTTTCCTTGCTCGCCTTGATTAAAATACGTCTTCGCAGAGTTTTCTTCCAATCGTGACCTTTATCAAAGATGAATGAGTCAATTCTTTGTTAATTCAGACGCTGCGAAAAGAAGGTATTTTACAAGAAAAGGCAGCTCTTTCTAGAGCGTACTGTAGGTTCATAAAACGTTGCTCTGTGGAGGCCTGCAGGAAACCTGTTCTGACATCGAGGTTACATAAATTATATTTATCGTCTCAATGGTCTGTCTGTGTTTGGTGCTTCTCAAGACCTGTGTGTTCCCTTTCATCACCCTTGCCTCAACTATGGGCAATTCTTACTTTTCTCACCAAAGTCTGTCAAATATGCAAATGTAAGCTTCAGCCCAGCGTCTTTCCAGCCGGATTCATCCCCAAACCCGGCTTTCCGGGGTTTGAATTAATGAGGTATTATCGTGACCGAGCCAATAAGCACCAGGGACTCAATCTATGTGCCCGAGTGTTTGATGTCCGCTGTGCGAGCTCCAATGAATCATTTACTCGTGTGTCCTAAGGCATGTTCTACTTTGTAGGATACATGAAATCACTAATCCTTACATCTTTTAATGGCATAAAATTTAAAACCCAGAGAATATTAATACCAGATTCTTGTTTATTGTTTCATTATTTCTGAAATCATGCTCTGTAGTGAAGGTTTCCAAATATCTCAATATTACTGTGCCGCCCTGTGGGGGGCGGGGGGGAACTAAACTGAACTTGTCCTAAAACTACAATATGTGGCACAAGAAAAATCCTTTCCTAAACAATTAGCCCCGTCACAACTGTCCGCTGACGCCAGCTTTTGACCAAGCCTGTACACCACACTATATCGTCTTCACTGACATTTTCTTTACTGTCAAATTCCTCCAACAGTTACAGTCCAAGACGTTTCGAACTCTTTTTATGATGGATTTACCTGAACCCATTTTTACCACAATATATTTTGTTCTCTTGCAAAGGAAAGACGCCAGATTCCCGAGGGAAGGCCTGTGGCGCCCATATTTAAGTGGATCTTTACATGTGGAGGGGTGAGTAGGAGGGGAGTCGGAAAGGGGTCAGTGTTGTCCCTCTCAAATATGCAAATGAGGATAAGCTGTTCCCAGAAAATGGGGGATAGGTTGTCTCCCAAGAATTTTTTTTTTCCTAAATTCAAAATCTACCATAAAACAGAAGGCACATGCTTCTCCACATGAGGCCATTCTTGAGGTCCATCAGATGATAGAAGCGTCTTTTGGTCCTTCTCATAGGGCTCTCAAATGTCCACAGTCCAAAGCTTCCAACTTAATGTCTTAAATCTGTTTTCTTTTTACCATCATTTGAAAGCACTGTTGTTGTTAATTTGGCTTGGGGGAAAGACAGGGAGAAGGAGAGAAAGAGTTACACTCGGGTCTTATGTAAATTAAATTCAACTTCAAATTGCGTTTTTGTCTTTGAAAAAACGTGGTCTTTGAAAATCCACTAAATTTCTGCCTAGTGACAGGACGTCATGATACGAATCTTAAAAGCTTAACTTTCTTTTATGCTCCTTAATCTACAGTGCTGCAAAATTCTTTCTTGGCTGGAATCTGCAGCCTGCCATTATACCCATTCTTGACAGACTGTTAATCGGAGGAGAACACCTACAGTAGAAGAGCTCTACTGATCTCAGGTGTAACCGGTGCACATCCCGGGCCGTGTCAGGGTTGGCAACGCAGGTCAGTGGAAACACCCAAACCAGACCCCACAATGGGTAGTGTCAAACCTCATTTCCACTGGCATAAGCAAAAGTAAGCTGAGCACCCAAACAATCTCGCCCCCCTCTTGCCCATCCATAAACTGGAACTAATCGCACAAACTCTCTTCAAGAAGATTAAAGAGGAAGGTAGGAGGCTAAAATATTAGCTAAGACTGCCCTTTGCAAAGCATGATACCATATTACTACCAAAAGCATTACTTTCTAGGGGAGAAATGGAAAGATTTACGTATTGTCTCATCAAAGTTGAGAATACGGATTAAGGTTCTATAGAGAATCTATCTTACCTTATGGAGAGCGTATATCAGTCATTGAGATTGTAAATTTGCTATGTCAGAACTGTCCCCTAAACAAACAAACCAACATGTGGACATGCTTAACGTGGGAGAAAAAGTTAATTCTTCAAACATCAAAGGAAAACCTATAATGGTAGAAATGTGGGCAAGTTCATCAACTTGGAGAATTAATTTAGTGACCAGATTGTATTGACTTCATCTGCTACTCCTTGTCCGGAACAAGTCAAACACTAAAGATTTGTGCAAACAAAGAACTCGTCCCCTTTCTTACTCACCAAGAAGGGGGGTGGGGGGTGGTCTCTTTCAGGTTACAAGGCAAGAAGGACTTCAATACTCTGAAAAATCCCCCCGTAGTTTGACAAGAAATTCAAAGGTCATTTGGCCTGGGTCAAAAGAAAAGAAAGATATTTTTTAATTAAGAAATCAATGCAAAAGCGAAATGCCTTTGGTCTAACTTCTGCTTGAGTCGCTAAGAGACGGGAGGAAACCGGTGAGGGCTAAGCTATCTTTAATCACAAATTCTTCAGCGAGCCCCTCCTAGGTGGGCTTGGGGGCAGACCCCCGACCCCCAGAGAGGCTCCTGGGCGGAAATGAACGCCGACCCCACGTGGCTGCGGGCGAGAGGCGTGGTCTGCCGCGAGGGGAGGCGGCCTCCCGGGCAGCCTGAGGCCACGTGCACCGAGTCGTTTGCACCTGGCGCTAGAGCGCGCGGCGCGGACCAGGCGCTGACCGCCGCCCACCTAGGGAGACACGCACTTGGCCGTGACGGTGCCCGAGCTCCGTTTGTCCTGTTCCAGAGGGATCTCGCTGCCGCCGAGCACCCCCTTTCATCTGCTGCGGAAGGGGCGCCTCGGCGCAGCTGGGCTAGGGGGCGAGGCGGGGCGCCCCGCAGGGCGGAGCCTCGGAAGACAAAGGGGTCGTGCGGGGCCGCGCTCTTTGAACCGGAGGCCCCGGCGTGCGCCTGCGAGACGCTGAGACGTGGCTATTTCGAGACTGTCTGCTCCGAGGCCGGGTTTGCCACATCAGTGACGGCCGGCCTGGGAAGGTTTTTCTAAAATAGCCTCCCACTTGTAGTCAAAATGAAGTCGAACCCATTAATTCAAAACAGCTCGAAGCTCCCTCCCGCCGCCCCTTTCCCGACAGACGCTGCCCCGGCACAGCAAACCCTCGCATTTGGAAGCCCGGATGGCTCCGGAGCGCGGAGCCCGGCTGGGGGGCTTGTCTAAACAGCTCCCAGCAGTGGCTTTCATTACAGGGAGAGCCCCACGCAAACAGACAACCCCGCTTCCTTTAAACACAGCAATTTGGGCTCATCTGTTGCTCTCTGCTCCTTTTTTTAATCATTTGGACTGTAAAGTAATTAGAGGGGTAGACATTCCAAAAATAAAAAGATCAGCAGCTGAGCTTTATAATTCTAATGTAAGCACACATATCATTTCAGGCTCTCCCAGGAACCCTGGGCAGGTATGATTTCAATAATCAAAGTCTTTTGCCTACATTTTCTAATTACCACTCTTGCCCCTGGATTTTTGTTTTTGAACTTGCAAGCTTGCCAGGGCCACGAAGGGTGGGCTCCATCCCCCTTGCCAGGCTTCTCCTCTCGCTCTCATCCGGGGCCTTCCCCAACCCCAACCCCCTGAGCACAACCTCCGAGTGTCCCGTCCCTATCAAGGCACTGCACGGCAAAGAAAAATAGTGTTTTGGGGGAAAAGAGTAAGGAGTGGTAATTATATTCCTAATCACATGTAATTTAAGAGAAAATGAGTAGATGTGACAGGCCACTTAGCTTTTGACTCAGTGTCATTTTGCAGTCTGGGACCACAGGCACCCCACTGTCACCTGGGTGTCTTTCAAAGCCACCCTCAGCTCAGCAGCCAAACGGTTAATTACAAGGGCGGTGCTGCTTCCCGGCATCTGCCCCCTGACTCAGGAAACCGTCATTAGACAGTCATGGCAGCTCTCGCCGCCCCCCCGCCCCCAGACCCAGAGCCATCCTCCACCCAGTGGTTCCCCCAGTTCTCGGCCCCACTTCCCACGTGCGTGCGGAAGGCAGCAGGGCTGGGAGAACCGGCGAGGACGGCAGACACGGCCGCAGCACTCCTTTGTGCTAAGTGCTTGGTCTAAGTCCCTTCTGTTTCATTTGCACCATTCAGTGAATGAGCAAACAGCTAGTTTATTGAGTACCTACTCACATGGGCGATGCCAGCAGAGCAGCCGCCTGTGTGAGTGCACCTGGGGAACAGAGCAGAGCACCTGCCTCGTCAGGGACGGCTGGGGACTGGATGCAGTAGTTCAAGGAAAAACCCCAAATGCTGTCCTAGGCGTCCCCACCCCCTCCCACAAAAGTGCTTTGATAAATACCAGGTATTACACATACAGGTCAGTGTCTGTACCTTCTGTGGCCCGTGCTTCGCATTTCTTACCTTATTTACTCTGTACAACAATATTATGAAGAAGACTCTGTTCTTATTCACATTTCGCAGAGAAGCAACCTGAGATTCAGGTTTTAAAAATGTGCCAAGGTCCACTTAGAAGTGGGATTTAAACTCAGGAAATTTGACTCAGCAGCCTATTATTAAATCAAAACATCACTTTCTTTCTCTCCTTCCGGGGCCCCACCTCTTTCTTATCTTCTACGTATAAATATGTATATAACGTTAAACATGTTTAAGTAAGAAACCTCATATAAACAACCCTGTTGCCCTTAGAACCTAAAGATCAGTTTTCTGAAACAGATTCCCTTTTCTTAAATGGCAGAGCATTTATTTCACATTATAGACTTGTGTGTCTGTGTATATCCATAGGTAGATTTATATGTCTATAAATTATACATAAATTTTTATTATAAGGTATTTTTTTAAGATTTTATTTATTTATTTGACAGACAGAGACCACAAGTAGGCAGAGAGGCAGGCAGAGAGAGAAGAGGAAGCAGGCTCCATGCTGAGCAGAGAGCCTGATGTGGGGCTCGATCCCAGGACCCTGGGATCATGACCTGAGCCGAAGGCAGAGGCTTAACCCACTGAGCCACCCAGGCACCCCGGTATGTTTTATTTTTATGCATCATTCTCCAAAATCGTTTTTTGAACTCCTTTATAACAACACTGGACCTCTCCTCCCGGACACGCTCCACCCCCCAATAGCTTGCATGTATATACAGTTGAAGTGCAATAGTCAGCCTTAATTAAATTAAAAACAAATCAATCAATAAATATCAAGTAATGTTGGAAGACACAGTCCGCCATTTTCCCTTTCATCCAAGGAAATGTAAAATACCCAGCAAGAAAAGATCAAGATCATTTCCAACGCTTTTGGTAACTGGAACCACTGAAAGAGGCTTCCAAATAAATATCCTTATTTTTTAGTTAGGTGATGAGAATTTTTTAGACTGATATGGAAGGGGAACATGTGATAGTCAACTGAAAACACTCAAACTTGCATGCATGACCACACTCTGCAACCCACTGACTTCCGTGGGGAAATGCGCAGACAGGGATTAGCGAGGAGCAAACTATGTAGTTGGTGTTGCCCTCATAGGTTATGGTGGCTAAAGAAAGAGGGAAATTATGAAGGTAAAAGCAAGGGCCTATGTATTCAATATGTAAGTACTGATTATCAGTTGAAGGGAGTCATTGGGATTATCATCGAAGGGAAGACAAAGACAGGATTCTAGCCTTTCTTTATTTTTTTTAAGATTTTTGCTTATTTATTTGTCAGAGAGAGTGAGCACAGGCAGACAGAGTGGCAGGCAGAGGCAGAGGGAGAAGCAGGCTCCCCGCCGAGCAAGGAGCCCGACGTGGGACTCGATCCCAGGACGCTGGCATCATGACCTAAGCTAAAGGCAGCCGCTTAACCAACTGAGCCACCCAGGCGTCCCCAGATTCCAGCCTTTCAAAAGCTCACCATCAGACTGGGCAGAAAGCACACATAGAACAATTCCTCGCATCTGCCTGATGCTTTGCATTTTACAAAGCCCTTTCACACATATTATCTAACTCAAGCACAACAGAGTGAAAGCTGTGTTTCTCCGTGGGTAGCATGAACACGACGGCTCATGGGGCTTTTCCTTCCTTCAGTTCCAAGAAAGCCTTGAGAAAGATTTGACTCTGAGCAGCCTGGATCTGACCGTGACCAGGTGAGGCTTTGTCACTTAGCCATCTTCTGGCACAAAAGGCAAAACAGAAGGCTGTGTGCTGTGACACACAGTGGTCTCTTCTTCCGTGGTCTAGAATCCTCCACCCAAAGCACAGGATCCATTCAGGGTCCTCCAGGCATCAATTAAACAAACTTTTCTTTCTTTCTTTCTTTCTTTCCTTCTTTCTTTCTTTTTTTTAAGATTTTATCTATTTATTTGACAGAAAGAGAGAGAGAGAGCACAAGCAGAGAGGGAGCAGCAGGCAGACGGAGAAGCAGACTCCCCGCTGAGTGGGGAGCCTGATGCGGGACTCGATCCAGGACCCCGGGATCATGACCTGAGCCGAAGGCAGACACTTAACAGACTGAGCCACCCAGGTGCCCCTTAACAAACTTTTCTTGAGCATCCCCTACAGCCAGCTATGATGTTGGAGATGGGGACACAAAGTGAATAAGACACTGTCCAGCTGCTTAGGGAGCTCGGAGTCCAATAGTAGAGACACACGTGTAAATAACATTATCCAGTGTGGTTGGCTGACAGACACAGAACGGGAGAGGGTGCCACTCCGCACTGAGGAGTCCAGAAGCTTGGCAGATGAGAGGACATTTTAACAGGGTCTTGAAGGGGGCACCTGGGTGGCTCAGTGGGTTAAGCCGCTGCCTTGGGCTCAGGTCATGATCTCAAGGTCCTGGGATCGAGCCCCACATTGGGGCTCTCTGCTCAGCAGGGAGCCTGCTTCTCTTCCTCTCTCTCTGCCTGTCTCTCTGCCTACTTGTGATCTCTCTCTCTCTGTCAAATAAATAAATAAAATCTTTAAAAAAAAAAAAAAAACCAGGGTCTTGAGGGCTCTACGGGAGATGGCCCGGTAGAGCAGGAGAAGGGCATTCCAAATGGAGGCAGCAGCATCGAACACACAGAATAGTACTAACAAAGCATTATCAAGGCTCACTCAACAACTCAGGAGGTAGGAAGGCCAAATATTATGATCCCCATCTTATAAAGGTGGAAGCGGAAGACCAGGATATTTCACGTTCCTAAAAATTAGTAACGTTGGGCTATTTGCCTCCAAGTCCAGTGCTCCTTTACCTAAGATAGACATGAGCCTCTGAAAACATGGAAGAAATGTTGTTCACAAGAGGAACACCATACTGCTTCAAAGTTGGCAGCTGGAGAGGGTAGGAGGGGCAGTGAATGTTCATAATTTAATGGGGCTTCGTCATGTTCTGCCTGTAGGTAGAAGGCTGGAGGGTCTCTGGTTGGATGTGCCACATCCAGGTGTCATAACCGGGTGTCAGGAGGACACTTCATCAACAGTGCTTTCATTATCCCCAGAAGGGGCCACACTCTGAAATAAAAGCTGGCGTTAACTCCATGACTTTCTTGGTTTGGGCCTCTGGCCAGCCAGTAACAAGTCAGTGGTGTCCATCGTTGTCGTCCCCCTGAGCACTTGAAGGCTTTTCTTCAAATTCATTGTTAAAACAGCTGTCTGGCTTCAACGCTTTCAAGATCTGGACATCTAGCTAGACAAAGGACACACTTTTATACCAGTTAATGCAAAAAATGAATCAGCTGTGTTGAAGTATGATCGTTAGAATGTGAACTTGGTTATACACAGAAGACATCAGAGTTGTTGGATTTTGATACCACTAAATCAGAAATGATTTTTTTAAATGATCCTTTGAGGGACACCTGGGTGGTTAAATCGGTTCAGTGTCTGCCTTCAGCTCAGGTCATGATCCCAGGGTCCTGGGATCGAGTTCCACATCGGGCTCCCCGCTCAGTGGGGAGCCTGCTTCTCCCTCTGCCTGCTGCACCCCCTGCTTGTGTTTGTTTATTAACAAATAAACTCTTTTAAAAATGATCATTTGAATGGCCAAAATTAACAAGTCAGGAAATGACAGATGCTGGTGAGAATGTGGAGAAAGGGGAACCCTCCTACACTGTTGGTGGGAATGCAAGCTGGTACAGCCACTCTGGAAGACAGCATGGAGGTTCCTCACAAAGTTGAAAATAGAACTACTACTCTATGACCCAGCAATCGTACTACTGGGTATTTACCCTAAAGATACAAATGTAGTGATCCGAAGAGGCGTAAGCACCCCAATGTTTTTAGAAGCAATGTCCACAATAGCCAAACTATGGAAAAAGCCCAGATGTCCATCGACAGATGAATGGATAAAGAAGATGTGGTGTATACATACAATGGAATATTACTCAACCATCAAAAAGAATGAAATCTTGCCATTTCCAACAATGTGGATGGAACTAGAGGATATTATGCTAAGTGAAATAAGTCAGAGAAAGACAAATAACATACGATTTCAATCATGTGAAATATAAGAAACAAAACAGGTGAACACAGGGAAAGGGAAGGAAAAATACAATAAGACAAAAACAGAGAGGGAAGCAAACCATAAGTGACCCTTAACTATCGGAAACAAACTGAGCATTGCTGAAGGGACATGGGTGGGGAGATGGGGTGAAGGGCATTAAGGAGGGCACTTGAAGGAATGAGCACTGGGTGTTATATGCAACTGATAAATCACTAAATTGTACCTCTGAAACGAATAATACAGTATATGTTAATTAAATTGAATTTAAATTTTAAAAAAGGTTTAGGGGCACCTGGGTGGCTCAGTGGGTTAAAGCCTCTGCCTTCGGCTTGGGTCATGATCTCAGGGTCCTGGGATCGAGCCCCGCATCGGGCTCTCTGCTCAGCAGGGGGCCTGCTTCCCCCTCTCTCTCTCTCTGCCTGCCTCTCTGCCTATTTGTGATCTCTGTCTATCAAATAAATAATAAATAAAATCTTTTTTTTTTTTAAGTTTAGGGGCGCCTGGGTGGCTCAGTGGGTTAAGGCCTCTGCCTTTGACTCGGGTCATGATCCCAGGGTCCTGGGATGGAGCCCCGCGTCGGGCTCTCTGCTCTGCTGAGAGCCTGCTTCCCCCTCTCTCCCTGCCTGCCTCTCTGCTTACTTGTGATCTCTGTCCGTCAAATAAATAAATAAAATCTTAAGAAAAAAAAGTTTAAATGATCCTTTGGCTAATAGTGATTTCCTACTCAGTAAAAGCTAAATCAAAGGTGTTGGTTTCAATTTGGTACTGTAGGAGGAAACCCCATAGCCCTTCCTCCCCAGATGCAAGACTTTTTGCTTAAAATTTTACTTTCCGGACATCAGAAAATTATAGCAAGGGTCTCTTTCATTTTGGCTTTACCCAACTGCAAAATTTGCTACAAAGCTAAAAGGACTTCCTAAAATACACCAGTCACCTGCGCAGAGTAAGCAGAGCCTCCCACATTGCTGGGAGGAGGCCCACTACCCAGACTTCACCAACCATCCCACCAGACCTCTCCCAAAGTGGTCTCAGAGTTTGCTCCTAACATTAAAGAATGAGTTGAAATACCACGTTCAAATTGCTCACCCACTCATCCATTTTTGCGATAGGCAATGCCAATCAATTTCTTCGGACTCAGAAAACGAGTATCGCGGTTTGCATGCTTCCAAGTTGGACTTCCTGCCTTTGAATCAAAAAAAGCAATTCTTGTATTCTCCTGGAGAAGGGTAACATCAAGTTCACACAGCAGCTAGAAACGTGATAAACCCACCAGGGCCACAGTGATTCCTGCCTAAACTAACAATTCATTTCATGTGTACAGCTCACTGCTGTTGTCATCACTTACATGTCTCTAATTACCTGACATCTGTTTTATGTTTGAAGTTTACAACACTTGCCCACTTTGGCTACACTAGTTTACATCTAACACCAAACACATGTTTGTGTTTACCACATACCAGTTCTGCATTCTTGGACTTAAAATTATATCAATTTATAATCCCATTAATGGAAAACTTATGAGAAGGATCCGGCTCCTTTAATAAAACTAGAAAGAACAACCATTTGGATGCTGTTAAGTACAAGCCCGTACCGAAGGCTAAATGCTTCAATTAGATGCACCCCGCTCAGATAAGTGGGCTTCGTGAAACACTATCTTGGCTTCCGAGTCCAGACTGTGGGCCTGGAGCAGCCTGATATTTCCCCCGTTCTTCTGCGCCCCGAAGTCCCCGCCATCAATGAAAAGATAAAGAGCGATCAAAGAGAATTTGGGGGCGCTTTGCTCAAAACACAGCAAATTCAAATTGGCATCCTTGGAGTTGGCATTTTGAAGGTCAACTTGCTGAACAACAAAAAAAAAAACAAAAAACAAAAAAAAAACTTTTCAACTTGGAGAAGGAAAGGGAGCTGGAAAAACAGTGTGTTACCAGCTGGCAAGAGCCTCCCCATATCCAGCTCCCTAAGACAGGGCTTGGATACGAGTTTGGACCTCTATATCTACTGCTGTACGGTTTCCAAAGAAAACTACAGATAAGAACATTATTTGGATCTTGGACCGTTTCAGAAAGGTTTCAGCTCTATTAAAAAAAAATACTTTGGGAACCTTAAGAGATTAAATTCGGCTCCCACATGCCTCCTTCCACTTAAAGGAGAAACTGCCTTTTCTCTTCAATCTATTTTGTGTCCTTTTGGGAAGGGTTGGACCCCGAGTGTTGTTCTCTTTTGGAGTCCCACGTCTATTAACAGGAAACTTGATCTTCAAAACCAGTAAATAAACAAGAAGCTTGATGACCTTTTGATGATCCTTCTAAGTAGCATTCCTTTAAAACAAAAAATAGCCTTCTATCTAGAATAAGCTGGTGAGAGATTAGTGGTCTCGCAATCTGGATGATAAGAGCAGAAGGATCTCGAGGGAAACACACTAGGCAGGCTGAAGATTACTCAGTATTACATGTTTCACTGAAACCTCACCTGGACGGGCATCAGGCTGTAGGAAGCTTTCCACATTTTACGTTAAGAATCACAGGCATCAAGGGGCGCCTGGATGGCTCAGTGGGTTAAAGCCTCTGCCTTCGGCTCGGGTCATGATCCCGGGGTCCTGGGATGGAGCCCCACATCGAGCTCTCTGCTCGGCGGGGAACCCGCTTCCTCCTCTTTCTCTGCCTGCCTCTCTACTTAACTTGTGATCTCTGTCAAATAAATAAATAAAATCTTAAAAAAAAAAAAAAGAATCACAGCCATCTAGTGAAAGCAGAGGAGCTTGCCTGTCCATGCTGTTTTAAGAAGGTGATGACTGAAAAGCCACCCTGAATTGGTCTGAACTTCATGGTCAGATGCCTTTCCCTTTCACAGAGCAGCCCACTCAGCCAACACCAAATCCAGGCACCACTTTGACCCTTTGGGGTCATTGCTGGCCGTGGACATCCCCCTGCTTTGCAAGAAGTCCCAACTCCTCCCTCACGTGGGGCACCAGACCTCTCCGGATCTTCCTCACCCTCATACCACCCGCTCCCAATCAATCCAGAATAAGGATGTGCCTAGGATGGGAGGGAATGAGGGGGACAGGTGTCTCTCCATTGCATTCAGCAGCCTGAGCCCTGGGATGTCACATCCAGGCTCTTGACTCATGCTTACAAACCAGTATCAATGTCTTGCACCTGGGCTCCTTTCCTTACTCTGGGGATACTTTCCTTACTGGGGATTTCAGTGCAAACTAAAAGATCCTTTAGGAGCCTAAGGCCCTCTTAGACACCCTGCTTTGACCCAAGAGACGGTGCTGATCGGTCCAAGGTGGGATCATTTTATCCTGGGCTGTGGACCATTCAGCAGAATGTCGGCTCAGTTCAAGTTCGAGCCTTACAGTACTTTATGAAAGGCGACCAGAACACCCCACAGCACCTCAAGAGCACCCTCCCCACTGCCCACTCCCAATGGAAGTGCACACACGTGCACACACAAGCATCGTTCTTTCAGAACCAGGTCACGTCCTCGGCTACCTGCAGACACCTGTCAGCAGGAGGGAGGCCCGAGATAATGAATTTAACCACAGACATGGCCTCATCAGCACATGAGGCTTTCTCTGCTCTTGGCATGACCACTTTTAGAATCACTCCGCAAAGCAGGACCCCATGGATTACCCTGATGACCTTTCTCAATGGCAAGAACTATATCCAGTTCCCCTGGGCCACTTCTCTGTCCATTTCCAAGAGAGAGCCTGATGGAGGAAAAGCAACCCAGCAGGAAGACAGAAGCCTGGGCTGACCCAGCTCAGCCACCAGCTCAACCAACAGCCTTGGGGAAGCGCAGTGGCCTCGCCCTTGGGTTCCTAACTGCAAGATAGCCGGATTCCACTAAACCAGCGATTCCTAGACTCTTAGATTCATAGCAGAATTTTTAAAGGAAAGCTTTTCTGAGGGGGCTCCTGGGCGACTCAGTCAGTTAAGGGTCTGCCTTTGGTTCACATCATGATCCCAGAGTCCTGGGATCGAGAGCCACATTGGGCTCCCTGCTCAGCGGGGAGCCTGCTTCCCCCTCTCTCTCTCTGCCTGTCTCTCTGCCTATTTGTGATCTCTCTCTCTCTCTCTCTCTCTCTGTCAAATAAATAAATAAAATCTTTTTTTTTAAGCTTTTTGGAAAAAAATTTTATCTCCAAAAGATACTTCAACAACAACAACAAAAAAAATCACCTACTTACCTAGTTACAACATTGGAGAAAGAACAAAATCTTAGAGTAAAGACTAGTATTTTAAACTGAATAAAAGTAGTTTCGTGGGAAAACCCCCATTAACCTTAATCTGTCCTCTGTAGTTGGGAGCAGTAGACACTCTAGCTGGGGGCGAAGGCTAAGATGGCTTCCCTCAGAGTATCCTAGGGAAGGAAAAATGAAAAAGCAAACCTTTAGGAGAGAATCAGGGTAGTTGCTTTAAAGCTGAGGAGGCTGTTTTAGAACTCAAGAAAATTTCAGGCCCCACATGTCAGCAAAGGCTTTGCAATCCAGTAAGACTTTAAGAAAAGGATTTAAAAACCCATCTGTTTGCCTTGGGGGACTCAGAGTGAGAGCAGAGTTTCAAGCTGATAGATTCATGATATTATGCCATATTCATTAGGCAATAAAGGAGAAAATAAATGACTGTGTTTGAGGGTTGTTCTGGTCTCTCATGTATGCAGCTTTTATGAAACTCACTTTATATACCCCCAGCTGGAAGAGCTCCTCCAAAGCCATTTCCCAGATTGAATAATTGTTCATTATGTCTTCAGGGAGGGTTCCATCTGTAGTCACGAATCCCCATGAAAATTTGTGGGAAAATATCGCTGCTCTTTCATTACATCGAAAAATGTGATCACCAGATATTAAGAAACAAAAGAGCATTACATTTTCAAGGTGAACTACAAAACTAAATTGAGAGTTGACTTAATCCCATTTTTATGGGCTGATTAATGTCCCGAGTAACCAGGCTGGGAAGGAAAGTTAATGCTTATTTCCTTTAATGGAATGCCCCATGCTTCTCAGCTTTAATCACGACAGTGCATCGTTGCCACTGAGGATTCATACACAACAAGACTCAAAGCCATTCTCAGAACGTGCTTGTGCCAAATGGACCCCAAACTATTTACTCACCAAAATTCCCACCAGTCATGGCTTCAGTCCATTGGGGGAGGGGGGAATAAAATAAATCGGAAGCTGGAGATTTCCTCACAAGAGGCTAGAGACGAATGTTGGCTAATCGTGTGTATTTGTAATCAATGGAAATCTGAGTTATGTTGAAAAGACGTATTAACTCGACCTCAATAGGTATAGTAATAAGCACTTACTGAAGAGCAAAAAAATTGTACCAAGCGCAGAGGGAGAGGGAGAAACAGAGGGAGAAGGAGAAGGAGGCTCTCCGCTGAGCAGGGAGCCAGATGTGGGGCTCGATCCCAGGACCCTGAGATCAGGGCCTGAGCCAAAGGCAGACGCTTAACAGGTTGAGCCACCCAGGCGCCCCTCATCAGTTGTTTCATTTGACAAATTATGTCAGACGAGTGGTAGAGGGAGGGAAATAAATTCTTAAAGGGGAGATTTGGTTTGGGAGAGCAGCATTTATGGAGAACACCCAGACCCACAGGGCATAGAAACGGTTCACCCCTGCTTGTTACAGAATTCAAAATGGCGACAGGTTACAGTGACTTGATTATATTTTGGATTCCAGTAGCTCTGGGTTAGACTAAACTGTAAAAAAATACTGCCTTCCAAATACCTTCCCTTGAATTCTGAATCTTTTTCTCCCCATTCCAGTATCTCCAGTTCCGCTGAGCCCAGTTCCCTCTTCACCTACTTGCTTCAAGTAGGACTGATAATAAAGCAAAATATTAGCTCTTGTCTCAGAATTTTTATTAATAGGGATTCCTTGTCTTATCTAAAGGAATTGTTTCCAAAGATCTGAGATTTGCCCACAGGTAAGGGCACCTGAACAGGAGGGAGTGGTAGAGCTTTCTGGAATTACAAAACACACAGCCCCTGACTGTGCTTTCCAGGACTGTCCAGTGATTTATTTGCCTCTAACCAGGTGAGACAGTCCTGGCCAGAACAAAATCAGAGGGCTTGTGCTTCACCTTCCTCCCAGACCCAGCCTGGTCAACACAAGGAACCTCCAGCAAAGACCTAGCCGGGAACCAGGACGGACGCTTTGCCAAGACCTCTAACTGCCCCAGAAGTGAAGGGACCCACTTGAGCTTCAGACTCCCAGCAATCTAGCTGCCAGGTTGGTCAAGATTTGCAGCAAAACCCGACTTGACCACCAGTGCTCTCTGCCATTTCCATCCCAACTGGTTGTATTAAAACTGTGGCAAACACGAAGACGTCCCATCAGCATTTTTTTAAATGAATGCTACCTTTAAAAAGAAGAATAGCTAACAATAGTGAGCATGCATTGACTATTTACTACATGCCAGGCATTGTTCCAAGCTTGGATTAGCTCATTTAATCCTCACAACAGGACTTTGAGGCCAGTGCTATTATTATCCACATTTTATACATAATAAAACTGAGGCTCAGAAAGGTTGGGTGACTTTCGCAAAGGCACACAGTTAGAAAGTGACCATTTGGAAAGACCATTTGGAGCTCCCTCTCCACTCCCAAACATAACTGAATGCAAGACCTAGCAATTCTACTAAGTAGCTGTGTGGTCTTGGGACAGTCACTCAACCTCTCTGGGCCATCAGAAAAAGGCATTGACTAGCTTCCTCTGGCTATGCTTGGCTTTACAATCTGATGAATCGAAGCGCCTGTGGGAAGTCCCTCATGCCACCCCTGAGAACTAAAAATTAATTCATTCTCTTGGTAGGAGGTGTGAATCAGATCCTCTTCTTTCAAAGCCCAGTGGAATCCCAGGCATTACGTGTATTCTGTAAATGTTCAGTTGTGACCATTATTACTACTACTTTAATGGGAAACATCAGCACTAATTTCCCCAAACCACTTCGGGGGTTTGTCTTATCCCTGGATCCTTTCTCACTCACCATGTAGATGACAGCAATGAAAAACATCTTATTATTTTGTGTGCAGGCATTTGGCTTGGAGCTCCCTCTCCACTCCCAAACTGCCTGCCTCTACTCTGTCCGCCCTAGTGATGGATTTTTATCCCCAGGATGACTGCCTTTCAGCCCTACGCTTGTAAAAAGGAGAAAGATAGCTCCATTCCCTTCAAGCTCGCGGTCAATTGTCTGGTTTTTCTTTTCTCTTTTTCAGGCAGCACTTCTACCCTTACAGTTGCGAGAAGGCCTTTGGCTACCTGTGAGATTCCTACAGCCAAATATCTTTCCTTTCTGACTTTGGTACCAGAAGTCTGGAGTAGGTTGGACATGATTATAATAGCCTGGTTTGGAGGTTGTGGGGGGTTTCTTTGTTTGTTTTGTCTTTCTGCCTGAAGTAGGCATCCAAGTGGGAGGCTCTAGGATGTCTCACGGGAAGTGCATGCAGTGGGGTCCGTCTGAAGCCCCTCCCCCAGTGAGTGGGGGACACATCACACAGCCTGGTCCCCCCGGGCTCAGTGCCATGGAGGTATGACGACTGTAATATCCACATGTACAGAAAGACACATCCTGGTTTCTTTTTTTTTTTTTTTTTTTAAGATTTTATTTCTTTATTTGAGAGAGAGGCAGTGAGAGAGAGGCAATGAGAGAGCATGAGCGAGGAGAAGGTCAGAGGGAGAAGCAGACTCCCCGTGGAGCTGGGAGCCCCATGCGGGACTCGATCCCGGGTCTCCGGGATCATGACCTGAGCCGAAGGCAGTCGTCCAACCAACTGAGCCACCCAGGCATCCCAACATCCTGGTTTCTTTCTCTGTGGTGAAGCTTTGCCCAAACCTCTTTAAAGGTGAAAATAATGAAAAAGGAGAAGGCACTCCAGATCAGATCGCCACCCAGAATGATATCCTGCTCCCAAATCCGTGGCCGCAGATGGAGACTAGCTACTCCCACGGCAGGGCAGCCTCCCAGGGAGCATCCTAAGGAACTTCCGGATTTCCAGAGGAGAGGAAACAATAATTCGTGGGATCCCTGAATCTGAAGTATTAAGTATGATACAGCCTTTACCAAACTCCATTTTTCAGGAACAGGTTTGCCAGAGTCCCTTGGAAGTCCCCACGAGATTGAAGGCCCTAAGTCAGAAGAAACAATGGCAAAGTCAATCTCTTGAGCCCTCTTCACGCTCCCAGAATTCTAAAACTGGATACGTAAATGTGGCTTCTCTGGAAGAGAACAAGACCAAAAGTCAGAACTATAAAATCACTCATGTCTGAAACTACACTAATCTAAACTGCTAAGACTAGGCGCTTGGACAAGACGGCAGGGGAAGGTTACCACAGATCCTCACAGGACATCAGCCAGGAGTCTTGGGTGAAACTGGACCCAATCTGTCCCATTCTGTCAGCCTTGGATTTAGCCGGCTCAGCCGGGGGTCTCCGCCGGCCTCTCACCATCTCCGGCCCAGGCCTGACCAGAACGAGGTTCCTCTTGGGAGTCCCCACCAGCGGCGGTTAGAATCTGGAATTTATTTTTCCCGTGTGACGGTTAATTGTCTGCGGCAACTTGACTGGCTCACAGGGAGCCTAGATAGTTGGTCAAATAATATTTCTGGGTATGTCCGTGAGGGTGTCTCTGGAGGAGATTAGCGTTAGAATCCGTGGAGTAAAGCAGGTTGTCCTCCCCGGTGTGCTTCCTGAGTCAGGCAACATTCGCCCTTGGTGTCTGGCTTATCTCACTTATCATAATGTTTTCAAGGTTCATCTATGTCCGAGCAAGTGTCGGAACTGCATTCCTTTTATGGCTTTTTTATTTTTTATTTGCCAGACAGAGATCACAAGTAGGCAGAGAGGCAGGCAGAGAGAGAGGAGGAAGCAGGCTCCCCGCGGAGCAGAGAGCCCGATGCGGGGCTCGATCCCAGGACTCTGAGATCATGACCCGAGCCGAAGGCAGAGGCTTTAACCCACTGAGCCACCCAGGCGCCCCTGCATTCTTTTTATAGGCGAACAGTCATCTACTGTATGTAGATGCTCATTCTGTTTATCCACTCACCTGCTGCCAGACACTTGGGTTGTTCCCTCCTGTTGGCTCGTGTGAAGGACGCTGCCGAGCACGCTAGGGCACGGGTGTCTGCTTGAGTCCCTGCTTTCAGTTCTTTATCGCTGGGACATATGGTAATTCTAGGTTCCACTTTGGAAAGAACCCCCAAACTGCTTTCCACGATGGCTACACCATTTAACATCCCCACCAGCAGTGTGCTAGGACACCCATTTCTCCACACCCTCACCAACATTTCTTTTCCAGCTTCTTGTTGTTGTTGCTACTGTTGTGGTTGTTATTGGTGCTGGTAAGAATAGTCATCCGAGGGGCGCCTGGGTGGCTCAGTTGGTTAAAGCTTCTGTCTTCAGCTCTGGTCATGATCCCAGGGTTCTGGGATCGAGCCCCACATGGGGCTCTCTGCTCAGTGGGGAGCCTGCTTCCTCCTCTCTCTCTCTGCCTGCCTCTCTGCCTACTTGTGATCTGTCGAGTAAATAAATAAAAATCTTTAAAAAAAAAAAAAAAAAGGATAGTCATCCAAATGGGTGTGAACATCTCATCATGGTTCTGACTTGCATTTCCCTCTTGGCTAGAGGGGCACAGAGCAGCTTTTCACGTGCTTATTGGCCATTGGGCAAACACTTTTGATTTCTCACTGATCTGTGCCATTAGGGCACCAGGATTATGAATTTACTCTGAGAAATTTTTTTTAGGTTTACAGTGAGGACTGATTGAAAATACCATTCTCTGTTACAGTGCCTCGCCAGTCTCTCCCTCTTGCCGGCTGGCTCGTTTTCTTTGCCTGACCCCAGTTCTCTCTGGGGTTTGGGGTGTTTGAGACTCACACGCCCTGCACGGGTTCTGCCCACGGGACAGGACGCCGGAGGGACCAGAACCCCCGTAAGCAGCGCCGCCCGCACGCTTTAAGGACAGACCTTCCCTAGCTGTCGGGGGGCTGTCAGAGCCTGGGGGATGCACAAGGGGTTGGCTCGGGGGTGCTTAGTCTCCAGTGCCTCCAGAGGCTTCTTGCCTGTGCCCTCTTCTTTGCCAACAACCTGATGAACCAGGTTCTCTGGCCCCCAGGACTTACCTCTACTTCTATGTAAGGTCTCTCGTATGTTGTTAAATGTTTGGCTTCAGTTTCATCACAACCTTTCTAGACTGTGCACTGAGGCCCCGGCGACCCATCCTCCCAGTGAGCCGGGGGTGGGGACAGCCCCTCGTTGGCCTTGGGGTGTACCCATGGGTGCTGCTGGTCATGTAGTATCCTTTGATTTATGACCTTGACATAATAGATAGGCTTGTGGTTTTTAAATTTAAAGATATTAAGACTTCAATTCACGAAAATTTATTCTAAGGGGTTATTTATATTTTTATACTTTTTTAGGTACCCATATTTTATCAGCTTACAGTTTAATGCCTAAGTTTCCCCTGAAAATAACACATAAAATTGTGTATTTATGAATGAGAAAAAAAAAGAAAATACCATTCGCCTTGGGCCTGCATTCTCTAAATAAGAATTAAGCACCAAAACAAGATACAAAAGGACTGAGAACCTCTGTAATGAGTCTTGTCTTCCCATCATTTAATGGATATATGCATTTATTCTACAAATATGTGTGCCCTCCTCTCTGGTACTATTGCAGGGCCTGGAGGTACACAGGGTGTTGAAGTCAGAAAAATCCTTTCCTTCTAGAGCTTTTTTGTTCTGGTACACAAGCAACAGAGATAAAGAAAAACATGTCAGTGACCAAGAGTGGGAAATTAATCCAAAAAGTGGTTGGGAATTTCTCCTCCTACGGTATGTGGCCTCCAAGATAGCCCAGGGGTCACTCCCTTCTGAAATCTATCTCCTTGTGGAGTCCCTTCCCCTGGAGTGTGGATTGGCCCTAGTGACTTGCTTCTAACAAATAGAATCCAGCAATATGGGGCGCCTGGGTGGCTCAGTGGGTTAAAGCCTCTGCCTTCGGCTCAGGTCATGGTCTCAGGGTCCTGGGATCGAGCCCCGCATCAGGCTCTCTGCTCGGCGGGGAGCCTGCTTCCTCCTCTCCCTCTGCCTGCCTCTCTGCCTACTTGTGATCTCTGTCAAATAAATAAATAAAATCTTAAAAAAAAAAAAGAATACAGCAATATGGTGGTATATTATTTCTGAGATTTCATACAAAAAAGGCTGTGGCTTCTGTTACAAGCACCCTTCCTTGTTCTCTTGCTGGCTCTCTCTGAGGGGAGCCGGCTGCCTGTCGCGTGTTTCCTGAGGGAGAGGCCCCCATGGCATGGAGCTGCTGTCTTCAGCCAATAGCCACACCAATGACCTCGGGAGCAGATCTTCCCCAAGTTGAGCCTTGAGTTGACGACAGCCCCGGCCCACTTCTGGACCGCACACCTGTGAGCACCTCTGAACCACAGGCAATTGTCATTATTCCTGACCTATAGAAACTATGAAATAACAAATGTTTGTGGTTTTTCAGTTGCAAGTTTGGGGGTAACTCGTTACTCAGCAAAAAATACCTAATACATTCCTCATACTCGAAAGCTATAAGGCTCTGATCTCTCCCTCAGAAACTGGGTAAAAATAAACTATATGCTTACAGCCAGCCAGAAAAGGACTGGAATCTTAGAGAAACAGCCAAGAACAGTCTAGTCTTCCCATGACTCTAGGATCCAGGGCCCTGCTCCAGGGCCGGAAAGGAACAAAGCAAAGTTGTCTGCTAATGCCCCCTTCTTGAAAGAATCTGGTTGAGGGGCTGAATTTGATGCTGTCACCAGGAGGCTCTGAATTCTGGTTATTCAAATAGAGCATTTCATCACAGCATAAAACCGCTTGGAGTGATGCTTCAAGGTATCTTATAGTCGATGAGACCAAGCTTTGTGTGACTTCTCTTTCTATGGGTGTGTGCTCCCATAGTCTCCGTCTTCAGGGCAGGCTGCTTTCACGAGGCTTCCTGCAGGACAGGACCGGCCCCAGAGAGCAAGGCTTCTCTGTCTCCTGCTGCTGCTCCAAAGCGGTGTTCTCCAAGTTAGGGTCGGGGGTGCACAGAATGGCAGGAAAGGACTCAGGAAGGAAACACTGTATTTTCTATTGCATTTTATTTTAGTTTAACAGTAAGAAATCGCTTCACTATTCTATATAAAATCCAAACTGATGATAGTCATATGTATAATTTGTGAATGAATGCACATACATTGGAGGACAGTCAAGCTTCGTTGGCTGATTGGATACACTATCTATTATCGTCTGAGCAGATGCTGCAAACCGGAAGTTCTCAAAGTGTCTCTGGTCTGGGGACACTACAGGTCTCCAAGACTTTGGGGGGTTCTACAGGGTCAAAACTATTTTCCTAATAAGATGTTTTTTGGGTTTTGGGGTTTTTTTTTGGGGGGGGCGTTTAACTCTCATTTTCTCACTAACATATAAGGGATTATTCCAGAGACTTCATGACGGATGATACTGCAACAGATTGAATGCAGAAGCAGGTAGGAGGGCGCCTGGGTGGCTCATTCGGTTAAGCGTCTGCCTTCCCCTAGGGTCATGAACTTGGCGTCTTGGGATCGAGCCCTGCATCGGGCTGTCTGCTAAGGAAGTCTGCTTTTCCCTCTGCCTCCCCCCCCACTTGTGAGCGCCCACGTGTGCTCTCTCTCTCTCAAATAAATAAATAAAATGGTTTTTTAGAAAGTAGATATGAGACTACAGCCATCTTCTGTTAATCCATAAGTTCAAGAGATTTTCAAAAATATACACAACCACACTTCTCACTAATTTTTTGCTTTGGAAAATGCAGTTACTTTTTACTTAAAATTTAAAATGGGTTGGGGCGCCTGGGTGGTTCAGCCAGTTAAGCATCTGCCTTCGGCTCAGGTCATGATCCCAGGGTCCTGGGATTGAGTCCCAGGTTAGGCTCCCTGCTCAGCAGGCAGTCTGTTTCTACCTCTCCCTTCGCACCCCCCACCTTGCTCATGCTCTCTCGCAAATAAATAAATAAAATGTTGTTATTGTTGTAGATTTTATTTATTTATTTATTTGTCAGACAGAGAGAGAGAGAGAGCACAAGCAGAGGGAGTGGCAGGGAGGGAGAAGCAGACTCCTGGCTAAGCAAGGAGCACAGTGCAGGACTCGATCCCAGGACCCCGAGATCATGACCTGAGCCAAAGGCAGACACTTAACTGACTGAGCCACCCAGGCATCCCTAAATAAAATATTTTTTAAAAATTGTATTTCTATATCCTAGCAATGAACACCTGGAAATTGAATTTTTTAAAGTTCGGAGGAGTCCTAAGACAACTGTGTTGCAGAATCATTGCTCTGAAGCCCGACATTAACGAGAGGCTATTGCATCCGACCAGGCTCTTCGGGAGGGGAAAGGTTTGGCTCTCTCCTCCACTTCATATCATCAACTCCGTCCGCATTTGGAAGAGTGGGATGGCCTTTCCTTCAACGCATTACCTCCTGGTTCTCCAGAGCAGGGCTTCTTCCAGCTAACTATAACGTCAGGCCCGTTCTTCCCAAGCCATCGCAAACAGTATTTTGTAAAATACAGAATAAGTAAGTTACTAGTCGAGTTGAAATTAAAAACAAAGATGTTCAAAATGAAGAAATGTAGATTCATTAGATTCTACAGACATTGCATTATCCCATCGAATTGCTTAAAAGTTTCTCGACACTCGCTCTCCATAAACCAGTAGGAAACATGTTGTGGACCAGCCCCACTCGGGACCACACTTAAAGTCACCTCGTCTGAGCGCTTTGCCAGCAGAGACAGGGAAAAGGGAAGGAGTAGAAACAACAATGAGGAGGAGGCGACAGTGGAGGAGGGGCCGGGGTCTCACTGGGCTATGAATCAGTTCGGATGCTGGGAAGAGAGCCCTTGCTGGAGACCCTGCATTTCTTCACACGCTGGTCTGAGCTCTGGAGACGCTGGATGTTAACCACCCCTTGGAGCTCACGTGTGACCCTGGGGCTCGTTTCATTAAATGTTAACCTGTTCCGTTTGTTTCTCTTTTCCACACCCACTCTTCTAATATTTCTTTGTTTTCTTTCTTCCTCTCATTCTTTTTGTTTATTTTCATCTCTCTCTCTCTCTCTCTCAGCATGTATGTAAACATAGAATACAGTAAGTCAAGAAGAATCGGTCTGCATAGCCCATGAAGACTTCTTTTTTTTTTTTTTTAAGATTTTATTTATTTAGTTGAAAGAGAGAGAGGGAGATCACAAGCAGGGGGAAGGGGCAGACGGAGAAGCAGTCTCCCCACTGAGCAGGGAAACGATGCGGGATTCGATCCCAGGACCCCAGGATCATGACCTGAGACAAAGGCAGATCCTTAACCGAATGAGCCACCCACAAGCCCACACATGAAGACTTCTTGAAAATTATTAAGGGGCGCCTGGGTGGCTCAGTGGGTTAAAGCCTCTGCCTTCGGCTTGGGTCATGATTCCAGCGTCCTGGGATCGAGCCCCATATCAGGCTCTCTGCTCAGCCGGGACCCTGCTTCCCTTCCTCTCTCTCTGCCTGCCTCCCTGCCTACTTGGGATCTCTGTCAAATAAATAAATAAAATCTTTAAAAAAAAAAAAAAAGAAAATTATTAAGACTTTCTTCTTATTCTTTGTCCAGAACAGCTTTTAATACATTGATATAACCAACCAAGTTTCTCTCTCTGTGTTTCTTTCCCTCCTGTTCCTTTCTTACACATTTCTTTTAAGCGACATTTGGGAAAGTTAAACATTGACCTTTCATGTGCTAGTCATTCTGGTGACCTTTTGTGAGTTAGACTCGAGTGGAGCGTTCCATGTAACCTGCTGTCTTCACTTTCTGATCCCAACATTTTTATCAGTGTCTGACAATTCTACGACATTGTTGACTTTAGTTTTGATTTACCAAACGGTCATTGTTCAGTGAGAAGCTGAGTGTCTCTGGACTGGTTGATTATTCTGGAATAGAATGTTACTCTTCCATGAATTCAATCGTGTAGAAAATTCCCATTATGCTGGGTTCATTAACTGTTTTCTGGAAAGGAAATTCTTTTAGGAGAGTGTTATGAATAAAGTGAATGGGGTTGTCAAAGCATAACCATGAAGAAAGTTGAGTCTCTCTTGCTGAAAAAGACACTGCAAATGTAATTACAGTTTGAGTTTTATTGAAGCCTCAGAAATATAATTTACATAATGTTTGACATTTTATGACTTTCCAAAATATATCCTGGTCCTATTCACTGAAATTCCACCAGGATCTGTCTGTTCTTACCTAATCCCTTTGCTTGTGTTCCCTCTCTGGCTGTCTCTCTCTCTCTCTCTCTTTCTGTCAAATAAATAAAAATCTTTAAAAATAAATAAATAAAAATAAAAATCAGGACTATTAAAAGAGTAAATTGCAACAGCATGCATGGAGCTAGAGTATAATGTTAAGCAAAATATGTCAGAGAAAGACAAATACCACACGATCTTATTAATATGTGGAATTTAATGAAACAAATGAGCAAAGGAACAAAAGAGAGAGAGAGAGAGAAACAAACCAAGAAACAGGCTCTCAACTACAGAGAACAATCAGATGGCAACCAGAGGGGAGGTGGGTGGGGGGATGGGTGACACAGGTGATGAAGGGGGGGCACCTGCTGTGATGGGCACCAGGTGTGGTATGGAAGTGTCGAATCACTGTGTTGTACACCTCAAACTAATATAACACTGTATGTTAATTACACTGGAAGTAGATTATTTTAATTTAGACAGTTTTTAAAAAGTCACCCAAATCAATCGATTTCTGCTTCATTTGGTGAGGAAGGTAAGAAGCAAGTAGAAGGAAGAGAGAGGAGGAGATTGCACATTGACTCCCTTTCTACATCCTTCCCAAGAGCTAGAGAAAGGAAATTTGACAGCGCCCTTTTTAAATTCCCAGAATAAGGGTGTCATTGGAGAGGAGAATACAGATCTTTTCCCCATTGCTGCCAGAGCAATAGATAAACTGTGCAATTTGGGGCGCCTGGCTGGCTCAGTTGGTAGAGCGTGCAACTCTTGAGCTCGGGGTTGTGAGTTCAAACCCCACACTGGCCGGAGATTACTTAAAAATAAATGCGGAATCTTCCCTCAAGGAATTAAATCTGCAAGGAGCAAAACAAATGTCTTCTCATCCCCCAGGTCTCAGAAACAAGCAAGGCAGAGAATTCTCTCCTGGTTTCTGGGAGGGATAAGGTAGGACTTGGCAGAGATAACCTGGTTTGTGTGTAGAGTGGCTTTGCCTTCCGGAAAGGTAGAGACAAAGGGCTCCTATAAAGTTTCCATTCAGAAGTAAGACTGTGTGGGCTTGGGTTTATTTTTGTCACAAGTTATCTGTATCTTTTGGAGAAAAGATGGCCCAGCAATTACCGTCCTGGGCAGAAATCCCTGTTCACAACATTGCCTTGAGCAAGCTACTTCGCTACTTTTTTCCAACAATGAGGCAGGCAGAGGAACCCCGAAATTTGCGATCATTAAGTACCACTTAAATGTCAAACATTTAGGCATAGATCAATAAGAAATACAAATACTCCTTCCTCTGTCTCTAACCAAGATCCAGTCTACTTGTCTTAACATTTCAGCTGGTTGTAGAAAACTTTCAAAAAGAAAAGCCAGTTTTATCATTACATAATATTTGTCTTAAGTAGGGGAAAAGTACGAAGATTAGGGTTTTTTTTTTTCTTTTTTCTTTTTAGGTAGGCTCCAAACCCAGCTTGAAGCCCAAAGCAGGGTCCTGAACTCTGGACCCCAAGATGAAGACCTAAGCTGAGATACAGTACGAGTCTGCTTGTCTCTCTGCTTCCCCTCTGTGAGCTGGGAGCCAGATGTGGGGCTCCATCCCAGGACCTAGAGATCACAACCCCAGCCCAAGTCAGATGCTTAACCAACTGAGCCTCCCAGGTACCCCCAAGACGAAGGTTCTTTTTTTTTTTTTTTTTTTTTTATTTCTTTGACAGAGAGATAGTGAGAGCGGGAACACAAACAGGTGGAGTGGGAGAGGGAGAAGCAGGCTTCCCGCTGAGCAGGGGGCCCAATGCAGGGCTCGATCCCAGAACCCTGGGATCATGACCTGAGCCAAAGGCAGATGCTTAACGACTGAGCCACCCAGGCGCCCCAGACTAAGGTTATTTTTAAGCAGACTTGTCTCCAAGGTTTTGGGATTTCTTTGCTGGGGGAGGGGAGAGAGTAAACTTTATATTTTATATTGTTCCATTTTTTTTGAGACACTGGGGCAATCAACCTGTTTGTTTCAACCTGTGCACAACAACGCTGCTCCCACTTTTGTTAATTATACTGTTTGGACTTTTCTCTCTTCTCTCCCTACCCACCTAGCCACAATTCTAAGCCTGAGGTTGACTGTAAATATAAATTCAATTACAAACAATAATCCAAGTGGCTGGTGTCTTTTTACTGGTGGAAGGAAGGACAAATGGTCATAAGAATGCAAGTGTTGTATACACCATCTTTGTCTTCTCAGAGCAAATTTTATGGTTTAATTATAAACATAAAGAAAGGAGACACAATTCAAAGACCTACACTTAAAAAGTCACAGAACTAAAAATGTAAAGGAAATAAAAACATAGAAACCCATGAGAAAAAAAATTATCTTCATTCTAAAATAACATTTTGATAGTAATTCCTATGTTCTAGTGCTTTTCCCAAGGACATCAAAGGGCCTTGCCAGCACTATCGAATTCCCACAGCAGACAGTTGAGGTAGAAGGAAAACAGTGTTCTTGTGACTGTCATTTTAAAAATGAAAAAGATGGAGGGGAGCCTGTGTGGCTCAGGTCATGATCCCAAGGTCCTGGGATGGAGCCCTGAGTCGGGCTCCACACATAGTCTAGAGCTGGCTTGGGGCTTCTCTCTCTCCCTCTTCCTCTAGCCTTTTCTCTCTCC
This sequence comes from Mellivora capensis, assembly GCA_004024625.1. Classification (NCBI taxonomy): domain Eukaryota; kingdom Metazoa; phylum Chordata; class Mammalia; order Carnivora; family Mustelidae; genus Mellivora; species Mellivora capensis. The sequence goes on from PISX010000895.1 coordinate 215,341, forward strand.
CTCTCTAAAAAGGAAATAAACACATAACATAAAAACCAAAAAGATGATGCTGGAAGTTGGCCTGATTTATGAACTCCAACTAGCCGTTACAGAACCTTTGACCAAATTGTTCCTTTTTCAAAAACTAAAAACTGACTTCACCATCCTTGTGCAGCTGGGGAACAGAAGCCAGAGGAATGATGTCCGGAGAGTAACCAATGCTGCTTGGGTCCCAGCCCGGCACGGGAGGCAAGGCTCCTGTGACAGCAGCTGAGCGAGCCTTCCGGTGGTGCCCAGCCCACTGGGTGTGCCCAGAGAGGTGCACTCACCCCCTCAGATGGCCTGTGCTGGCCCTCGGGCCAGTTAGCCCAAGGATGCCAGCCTCACCAGCTGCCTGCCGAGGGCCATCAGTTTGGCTACCGTACCCATGACGTCTCTTCCAGCCATGACCCCAGTTCCCAGTTGGCCTTTGCTGGGCCTTAGCACCATGCTAAGCTGGAGCGCTGCTCTTGGAGGAGGCTCCGGCAAGTTCCGTCCCTGGCTGCAGGCAGCAGTAAGGCGCACGCGCCCGGCTCCACCTCGCGGCCACCAGGAACCCCACCTTGACTTCTTCGAGGATGCCCTTCCTCATCTTTCCAGTCGAATCCACAGACTGGAGTAGACTCGAAATGCCACATCCTCAGCTTCATCAGAGAACCGAAGCGTCGATGGTCATCAATTGTTCTGCCTGCTGCAAGAATTAGGGAAATTATTTCAGATTTCCGTGAAAACCATCAGGCGAGGGCCTTAGAGGGATGGACAGCGACTTCCAGGATGAAGACGAGCTCAGAGCCCTGGGGCCCCAGGGACCCCAGAGAAATTGCCAGTATGTTCTCAGTCCAAAGGGTAGCAGCCTCTTCTTTCAACCACCATCCTGGCCCTGAGCACTACAGTTTGCCTCATGCCCCCTGAGTCCACAGGTTCCAAGCCCACGTTATTACTGGGCAGGGAATGCTGGCCAGGAAAGGCGGGGTGAAGCGTGTCTTGGGAACTTGGTGAGGTGAGTTACAATGCGATTCTTGAGTCTGTAGTCAAGGCTGTCTCTACATAACCAGGTAGGCGGGATTACCCAGGTCTGGTCCAGGAGGACGTCATGGCCCAAAGTTGACACAGAGAGCTTCCCAGTTAAAGCCTATGTCAAGAGCCAGTGTCCAGTCAAGTCACTGGAAAACAAACCCACCGGACAGAAAAGCAAAGTGAAATCCGTGATCAAGAGAGAAAGCACAGGAAGCCAGAGCAAAAGGAGTTAGAACCAGCTGGAGGCAGAATCCAGAGAGGTGGCCGGAGTGTGGAGAGTCAGAGGCAGGTAAGAAACCTCAAGTCTATGGGAGGCAGTGGGGGGACAAGCCTCTTTCCTCAGCAGTAACGCCCACGACGGAGGGGGTCAGAAGAAACAGGGTAAGGGGAAAGACCCAACATGAGCAGAAGGGTTAAAGAGCCGGTCAGCTGGGAAATGGGCAGCAACCCACCGCTGTGTGTCCCTCAGCAAGTGTCCCCCAGGAAGCGTCAGGTGGCTGCTTAGAGATGCTGTGTGCCGAGGTGGGACACACAGATAAACCCCCGGGCTTGCAGAAGGCCCACTGATCTGTCACTAGCTCGCGTCACACCCACACGAGGCTAATTTACAGGAACACGAAAAGATGGAGAACGAGGCAAGGCTCGACATTCTTAGGAAGGAACCGTAAGTGACCGACCGGTTGGTAGATTCACAATTGGTACTATTATCAAACTCAACTGTGTTTTTAGGCTCATCACTTTCCTGGAAGCACAAATTATCGTGAGAACCATCTTGGTGGGCATGGTCTAGAACAAAATTCTAATTCTTTGCTTGCCTTGCTGCGAGGGTGACCTTGGCCAGCCCTTCAGCCACCAGCCCGCAGCGGCCAGACAGTGGGCGGTGCCACGGGCTCCCACCTCCTAGACTCCACGCAGGGAGCTGTGGCTTGGCCCCTGTCAGTCAAGTCCGCAGGGCAAGCGAACACCCTCGACAGGTGTGTATTCATTAACAGGTTGTGCAAAAACAGGTGTTTGTTGTAACAGGGAGCAGATAACATCCCTCCCCGATTTTGGACAGTGTTAGCACAAACTGTTCTGTGTTGTGGTTAAGCGCTATAACTCTTCCTAATAACTAATGTTTTCCTGCAAGGGATGTGGTAGTTTCAATATTTTCACATCAAGATTAAGTACTTTCCCGCAGTCTTGAGCAAAATATAACCATGGAAAGGTTAAATTGGGCAAATTAAAGACACTCATGGATAAAAAAGATTAAACATCACTAATTCTTTGAATCCATACAGTCTGCAAAGTAGGAGTGGTCACCCCCAGGCCACCTGCGTGAGGTCTAGAAAGTTCAAAGGCTTTTGAAGGAACAGTACCTTGTAGTAATGGCTACCATTTACAACTTTGCAAAGAATTGCACTAAATCTTTTTTTGCTTTACCTCATTTAATCCTCCCAACAACCCCAAACGCTGATAATATTATCCCCATTATGTAAGTGAATTAACTGAGAGATTAATTGTCCCAAGGTCACATCACTAGTAACAAGGCACGGCTGGACTTGAACCCAGGTCCCTATGAAGCCAAAACCATACACACACCATTAGCAGCTATAAAGACTATAAGATGTTAGGGTGAGCATTTTGAACAAATGCTTTTGACTTAAAAAGGTCATACAAAGACACAACCCAGTGAGAGACTCAGTGGCTAGTCTTTCTTTGGGCCTGGGAGGGAGGTGCTCTTTCCCAGAATAGGCATGAAGATGAAGCCAAAGGAAATGGCCGATGTATTTTTTTCCAGAGGAGGTATTTATGTGATGGATATTCTGAAGACAGGAGTATTTTTTCCTTTCAGTTGTTTGCTGTTGGGGTGGTTCAGCCCTAGCCAGGGGGCCTAGAGAAAACTCCAGAACTTGGTAAGTCAGCGGCTTCCCAGCAGGTCACCTCCGTCTGGGTCAGTCTGAAGACCAACAGCGCACTTCCGGTCCTGAAGCCCAACCCGAGTTAATGACCACGCGGGAGACCCGGCTGGACCCAATTCAGTGCGGACGGCCTGGAGAAAGGGCTCCTCCAATCTCCTGCTCCAGAAGCAAAGGTCGGGCTTCCCACGTTGGGATAAACAAATTCAGCATTTCAAAGCAACCTGTTAGCCACTCACCGTAATTTGCATACAAATGCCAACAAACAACCCCGGAGGGCTGTCGGGTTTTACTGCCCACCTAGAGAGTGTGTGTCACAATCCTCGGCCTCCCAAGATTTCCCTCGGAGCTTGCTTCACAATCAAGTATCGGGCTGGGAAATGACCCTTGACACTTAGCAGTTAGCAATCCCCGATGGACAGACAATCCCCTCTTGGACAGCCTCCTCTGTGCTCTGTCAGCCTGTGAAATTGGTAGCCAGAAGCCAGGAACCCCAGGGGAAACTGAGCTCCCGATCCAGCCCCATCGGTGCTGCCCCAGGTTTTGCCCAGAGGATACGCTTCCTCTTTCCAGCCCAGAAGTTTTTGCCTTTGAAAGTGGACAACTGTGCTGCTTTTAAAGAAAAAGAAATTCTTTTTCCCCTACTTCATTTTTTTTTTTTAAAGATTTTACTTATATATTCGACAGAGAGAGAGGGAACACAAGCAGGGAGAGTGTGAGAGGGAGAAGCAGGCTGCCCACTAAGCAAGGAACTGGATTCGGGATTCGATCCCAAGGCCCTGGGATCATGACCTGAGCCCAAGGCAGATGCTTAACCACTGAGCCACCCAGGCGCTCCCCCTGCACCCCCGCACTTAATATTTTTAACACACATTACTGGGTGCCGGTTCACGGTTTGACCCAGGGCTCATGGAAAATAAAAATATGCGTGTGCATAAAATATGTTTAAATAAATGAAAGGATTATGAGACACTAGAAACAATATAAGGGTTATAAGGGTTGGGAAGTCATGAATGATCGCACTCCCCCCAGGCACACATAAACACACACATTTTCTAAATTTACATCTCCTCCTTTAAAGTTACTATTTCATAAGTAATTTTCTTGAGAAAGCGCTAATAATAAAAGAAACAAATATAAAGTCTCAATTATAAAACTATATATGGGTGCATAAGAGTCAGTTGGATTCTGAAGTAAAAGGTAATCCTTTAATGAAGATGCTGGGTGTTTGTGGAGGGGGCGGGTAGTCTAAAACTCACCTTTGCTGTGTCCCTGAAAGAAGGATGCAGCAAGTTGTTTGTTGCTTTTATTTTAGCCTCTGGTTACAGGTTCAGTTCCAGGAGAACAAAGTTACCCCAAGTTACCCCAGTGTGGCTAGGACCAGCCAACTCAAGACAAAATAGCCTGCTGATTTTAGGCCCTTCACCTTTTGGACCAACAAAACTCCCAGTGGTTTATTTTTAAATTCCTTCGGGAAACACTGATAAAAACTGGATATGCCATGATGCTAAAAGGAAAGTCCACCTCTTCGTTTAACGGGAAATGATGATAATGCTTCTCGGTGAGAACTGGTATCCTGTCGTTCGCTTGGAGATCGCACCAGATTTCAAAGGTGGGGATACGTTTGACTTCAGCAACGCTCCATTAATTTTCAGATCCGTTTGAATTGTTTCTCCTCCACTCCCTTCCCTGGCAACTTGTTTTCTTTGGGGTTCCCATACAAAATTATAAATCTTCAAAACAATAGTTTAGAGTGGAGAAAAGTGAAGAGGAAGACATTTGGGTATTTATGGACAACCTGAATTCAGATGCCTAATGCAAGAGGGCTCAGTCCCCCTTCCAAGGCTGTAGGAGTTCTCCTTCCTCTCCACCGGGATTTCACAGTTGAATCCCTAAATCCAGGTGAGAAATACCCCATTTAGCAAGGCAACTGTGAATGAAAGTCTTGGGTATCAAATTCACATCCACTAAATTTAGTTAAAAAAAAAAACAAAAAACAAAACAAAACAAAAAAAACCCTCAGTGTGGACTTCCAACACTTGAAAAAGTAAGAAACTGCTTTCAGAAGTGTGGTGTTTTTCCACTGTCCTCATCAGTTCCCTAGGGAAATTCCAAGGGGAAGAGACCAGGGATAAAGAGCTTTCTGTGTTTCTCTTGGTTTTAACTGCTCAAACAATTTTTGTTCCATTAGGTTCGTAACGTGAGCTCTTTCAGAGTGAATTTACACAACAGCCCCTGACTTTATTAATTCATCACAACTAACTCAGTCTTCACGTGTCGAAAAACAAATTGCTGACTTCCCATGAATTCCAACATCTACTTACGCTCTGCCTTGAAAGTTGTTTGCTGTGAAATTATTCCAGGATCTCCAAGACTGTCCGGCCGGCATGGCACAGAGGTGAACACGCCACGCTATGTACATATATGCACACACACGTGCATGCACACACACAGAAACAGTCACCAGCTCACCTCTTCAGGATTCCGCTCGGGTCACTCCAACATCAATCCAGTCTGCAAGGCCTAGGCTGCCAAACACAATTCGAAGGAGCCTCCAGGAGGCCAGCCGGCGACAGGCTGCTAGATAGAAGGTGTCTCCACGAGGTCTTGAGGAATGACGGAGGCCTTGAGACATTGTCTACCTGCTTATCCAAAGTATCCCCCCAGGTTGCCTCTCGATGCCTTTCCTGAAATCCCTTTTCATATTCACAGAATGGGGAAAGTTTGTATAAACATGGCTCATAGGCCTCGGCCTATAATACACTGAAACTCTCCAAAGCAGATCCCCTGGAAAATCACCACCTTCCTGCAAGAAGTCTATCCCTCTCCGGCTGCACGAGCCCCCGCCCCTCCCCAGGCCGATCTCCAAATTCCCAGAAGGGCAGACAAGTGAATTACGCCATCAGGCGCAGGACGGTACGACCGTGCGCTGACCAGCCAGGACGTGTTCAGAGCCTGAAACTAGAAGAGTTGTCAAATTTTCAAGAAGGGTTTAATTTTGTTATTTCATCAGGCCTCAAATTCTCAGATCAGTGACCTGCCTTTTTAAATCAGCACAGTGGGAGCAACAGGGACGGAATGGAGAGGGACTTAGCGTGAGTCATTCTCTGAAGCAGTTCCTTTTCCATCATAACTGGGACCCTCAGAGTCCCCAACTAAATCAGCTTCATCTGGGGGAATCAAGCGGATTTGTCACTAACTAGACGCCCACCTCCTGCCTCCCCCGCCCCGTGTGAGAATGTCCACACTGCCCTAAAAACTGGTTGCGGAACTACTTGTCTTTTGGTGGGAGCACCTATGGGGCAAACTGTAAGTGCTGGTGGCCATTGTCTAGAAAGCATCAATCACGCACAAACCGGTCAAGTGATTCTGAAACAGTATCCGTCAGCGAACTGGACTCCCTTGATTTTCTCACTGGATTAACCATCTAACCATCATTCTGTCAAATACCAAAAAAAAAAAAAAAAAAAAAGGTCCATAAAACTGAAGTGTTCCCATCAGCAGCCACGAGATTATTCCGAAAGGAAACAATGACAAGCCAATGTCATTAGTAGATGAGAGGCTAAAAGCAATACATTAAAAACCTGAATTAAGAAGGTTACATGCCATCTGCAGGTCGCTGAAAGGGCTGAAAATCTCAGGTATGAGAGAGCTAAGTATAAAAAAGTCAAGGAAATGTCCACTGTAAAAGTAACAGGCCCAAGCTCTTAAATTTTTTTGAAAAAAAAAGAAAATTTTTTTTAAAGATTTCATTTATTTATTTGAGAGAGAGAGAGAGACAGAACATGAGCAGGGGGAAGGCAGAAGAAACAACAGACTCCCTGCTGAGCAGGGACCCAATGCTAAGGCAGATGCTTAGCCAACTGAGCCACCCAGGTGCCCCCCAAGCTCTCAACTTTTTTTTTAAACAGATTTTATTCATTTATTTGTCAGGCAGAAAGACAGTGAGAGACGGAATACAAGCAGGGCGAGTGGGAGATGGAGAGACAGGCTTCCTGCTGAGCAGGGAGCCTGATGTGGGGCTCGATCCAGGGCTCGATCCCAGGACTCTAGGATCGTGACCTGAGCCAAAGGCAGCCACTTAATGACTGAGCCACCCAGGCGCCCCTCAAATTTTGAGAAATATTTTGCTGGGCCCCTCTAGTTCATTCAAGATGCTTGTGTATGTTGATAGAAATAGCCAGTACACCTCCACGCAAGAATCTTGTAAAGCATTATCATTGCCCCCATTTTATAAGTAACAAAACTGAGTACTCAAAGGGCTTAAGGAACTTGCCCAAGTTCACAGAGCTAGCAGAGACAAAGGCAGCACTGGAACCCAGGCTGTGCGACTCCCAAGTGCCCTTGACCTCTACCCTTGTATGAGTTCGGCCTCATCCTGCCGTGTAACTTTTGGTGGAGGTTTGACATTATTTGGGCCGAGACAGAGAAGAGGACCAATTAGAAGTTATAAGGAAAAAAAGCTGTCCTGGCCCCAAAAAGGCTAGTTCCAGACTCATGATACTGGATGCCCCTGCCTTCAAGCTTTTAGCCTATAATCAACCCATATTGAAACCAGATTTACGAGCTCTTCAGAGGAGAGCTTTGTGATTTTCTAAAGCAGACATGTTTGGTATTTTAGAAGGTCAAACCCCCTATGGTGCAGTGTTTTTAATAAAATCAGTTCAGCAGAAATTAGAGACACACCAGTCAATTCCTAGGAAGCCTCTGAGCCATTCAAAATAAGGGTGTGTGTTGGAGGGCAGTGGAAATAACATAAAAGACATAACCACATACAGATCAATTTTTTCAAAAGGGAAAGAATGGGAGGGGGGTAGATATAGAAACATCATGGCAAATTTGGTCCCATTTGTCTCTGGTTGGGGCAAATTTCCACTTAGAAAATGAATCAGACTGGGGGGGGGGGTAGTTCTATGTCAATATTAAACAAGGGCTGTTCCTGGTTAGCTCGGCCTTGTCCTGTCACCTCAAAGTAACAGTAAACAGCTCCAGGAGGGAAAAACAAACACAGCAGTCATCACCTTACTTACATCACCGACTCAGGTAGGTAGTTATTTCATGAAGGGCCCTTTATCTCTGCTCTTGGCAGCCTCCACGCTCTCACAGGAAAGCAACAGGAGAACCTATATTTAGTTCTTGGTAAAAATCAAAGCTGAGAGACCCGCAGTATTTTCGTCGAAAGGCCGAGTTGTGCCCAGAACTGCCTTTTAAGACTGGCGGCGAGGGCAGTGCGCAAACACTCAATGAGTAAGGATCTCATTTATGAACACGACACGCGAGGGGCACAGGGTTCGTCTTAGGAAGACACGGGAATAGGAATAGCCAGTCTATTTGCAGCAAGCACGTGAGCACCCGGACCCCCAGTCCACCGGTGGGCGGCAGGTGCACAGCACGATCGCACCCCCACCCCAGAACAGGATGGGTGTAAACGGCCTCGTGGATTTACAGTAGAAACAAGACGCAGGGCTGCGAACACTGAACACGGAAGCGGGGGCATTTTGCCTTCATCTTCCAGTAAAGGTCTGGGATTTCAGTGCCAGCTGAAACCCAGGCCTTTCCTGGAGGATGTGGGTTTACTAGTTTCCAAGTGATTCAAAATACGGGACTTCAGATCCTTCATTGCCTTTACTTAACGAATTCCTGAGCTCTTAGTTAACTGGTATTTGGAAGAAATGGGGTGAGTAAGACTAACAGACACTGGCTACTCGAGGCATCCCCAAGCATGCTTGACGTAGGTGAAAGCAGGAGGGGGAAGGAGCAAGAAGGCTTTTCATCTTCAAGCTATGAAACTACTGTAATTTGCTCTGGAGCTCACAGTGGAGGTGAGGGTCGAAACTCCATCAAGGGCCAATCCCAGTGAATTTTCTTCTCTAGATGGGTTTGGATAGTTGGGCCACAATTCTCTGGCTCCCTCGAAAAGCAACACACCAAAAACTTAATACCCTTTATAAACTGGAAGTCACACATGCAAGAACTGTCATTCTCAAAAAGCACAATACGAATGCCATCATTTATTAAAATGTGTATTTATTCCATAGCCTACTTTGTATGGGGCTGTGGCCTCCTAATTATTGGATAATCTAGGTACTCATTTTTTTAGACTAGTCATTGACTCTGATTCTTCCATGAACTTGGCGACTGCATCTGTCTTAAACGACCCACATTATGCTTATCGTAAAATAACCCCCCAAATATGCACACAATCTTTTAACACTCAGTAAAAGAAAACCCCATACTCACATATGCAGACTAGAGGTTCATTTTTAAGCAGAAGTTTCAAATATACAAAAGAATCAGGAAAAAAAAAAAGAATCCTAGGTGGCAAATTCTTTTCACGTTTAGGATAACAAAGACCTATTTTGGGGGGAGGGGTACACAAACATGGCATGGGTTTGAATTTAGACTGAGCAGTCTTGCCAGAGAGAAGGTCCTACAGGAGTGAAAACACTCACTCAGTATGTCAGTGGCTGAAGTCAATGTGGGGGGCATAGGACCCTCGTGTTCTTTAAATCTCAGTTGATACAAATAACCCTCAGTATTGAAACCCCTTCTAAACACTGGAAAAAAAATATTAGTATAACACTGCACTGAAGGAAGGTTTGAAAACTAGGAGCATGACACAATCGAGTTTGGCTAATTTGGGATCCAAAATACTTAGTTTGGTCTGAGACAAAAGCCAACTGATAGGGTAAATCAATCCAAACATAGTAAAAGTAGACAGTGACTAACTGTAACTACAAGAAGAAGTTTCATTTAGCGGGCTTGGTTTGGTTTTTCTTTTTTGGTTGGAGGTAGACACATTTTTAAAAAGCATTTCAGAGCAACTGGAGGCAAGTTGATGAATATGACCTTTTCTCAGCTCCAGACACTGATCCATCATATCCCACCTGGTCTGAAGAAGTTTAGGATTTCTCATAGGTGAAAGCTAAAAAACCAGGGTTATCCTAACACCTAACAAAAACACGTGGGTAAGACACTGAATGATGGGCAGGACACATTTGGAAATTCTCCACACTGTTAAGAAAACTACAAATATGCAGGTAGGGACAAACATGATCTTGGTCTTGTTTAAATACCAAAAAAAAGGCAAAACAAAACAAACAAAAATCAAGCCAAATCCTATAGTTGAGACCCTACTATGAGCGACAACAGATCTTCATTTGTATAATTAACATGAAGTTTCTTACACTTCCCACTTGGTTTTTAATTTATGACAAGACACTGCTAAGTTTCAGACAAAATATATATATATATATATCTTTTTTTTAAATCTTTACAATAAATCAAGACGTTGGAGCTTACACAGAGCACATTTTAGTTTATTTAGGTACTCAATTCCAGCTCGTTCAGATGCAAAACCCTGGTAACAGTGTGTACGAAGTCTTCTCTTTGCTTTTTATAATTTTAAAGCAAATGATACATTTGACTGTATTTAAGAGTCTGTGCAAATAATCCTTCAGAAGAAATATCCAAGATTCTGTTTGCAGAGGTCATTCCGTCTCTCCAAGGTGATTCGATGAGTTCCTTTTTCTGCAGATAAAGTGCTCCTGTCCAGCAGAATCCCAAGCCTTCCAGCGTCCAAGAACTTCGGTTTGGGGTCAGACCCCGTCATACGAACTCCAGCTTCCCGTGCCCGCTGTACATGCCCCAGTGGACGAGCGAGAGGATCTTGTCGTTGCTGAGGTCCGCTTGTCTCATCTTGTCACAGGTCAGACAGCAGTTCTCGTGGCCGCTCACGGGCACCATGCACTCCAAGTCTAACTTGGCCACCTGCCCCTTTTTGGAATGGTGTCCGTGGAAGCTGTAGTGCAAACGGGAGAGCATCTGCTGCCGCTGATCCTGCAGTCGCTTGTTCTCACTCCGGAGCATCCTCAAGGCCAGCATGATCAGCAACACCAGAATGAGGCCGCCGGCGATGGGAACGGCAATCACGGCCGCCCGGAACCACAGCTCTTTGGAGGAAGTCAGCTCCTGCACTTTGGTGATGAGGTTCCTGCCGCCTTCGTGCTGATAGCGGTTTCCTTGTCCTAGAGCAACACAAACGCCGTGAGCAGACTGCGGTTACGCCCTCCCACCGGGACTTACGATCATCTATCCATCTGCAACGAGACACCCCGTGAGAAAGCAGCTTACGGTGAAATCAACACTATTTACAAATGACACGCTGCCCAGCGGTGCACAGATCGGCTTCCGAGAACAGTCTGTGTAGGGACTGTCGTTCCTGAACAGGAAGGGTCTTCTGGGTCTTCCAAAGTGGAAAAGCCAGGCACAACCTATTATGCAGACAGACGTCTCGTGCTCAGGCAGACATAAAAGCTACTCAACAGAGACGCATCTTCGCAGCCACAGCCAGGCCTCTCCCCCTGGTGTCTCTAATTACATTAACGACAAAATCAATAGCAGACATACAAGTCGGGGCTGCCGAGTACCAGAGGCCGGCGTGCTGGTCCGAGGGGGCTTCTACCTACCTGAGGCCTCCCCCTTGGGAGGGGCGAGCACATCGTGCAGCCCTCGGTAATTGCACATGTCTTCGTGACAGCATTCCAATGTGGGCACGGCGGTGCCAGAGTGGTTTCGGGCCCGTTTGGCTTGGCAGAGGTCTGCTGTGCTTGCGAGAGAGTCCAGGCAGCCATGGGTGAGCGGGGAGTTTGTGTTCTGAGGATCGAGAAGCCTGGAGAAGCAGGCGCTCAGCTCCGATTTACACATATAGCCGGTCGCCACGCAGTGGGCAGCATCACAGTAGCATCTGATTTCACCTGAAGACAATGAGAAATTGCGTCACGCGCCTTCCTGAACCCAGATAAAGCCTCTACCTGGGCAACCGCTCAAGTTCAAAGGCATGAACTTTTAGGATATTCAGCCGAGCGCCGGCTTGCGGCAGCCCGGGGCAGACTGGGGAGAGCCCTCTGTGCAAGGCAGTGCTTAAATTTCCACCCAGTTAAAGGTAATTTTAGAAACGTACTAATCCCAACTGCAGAGAATCAGGGTTCAATTGCGATTTCTGAGGAGTTCGCGGGTTAATTCAAAATATTACTTCTGGATCTGAAGGAAAAGAATCATCACGAGAACTTCTCCTACCGTAAGGTGAATTACACTGTTTATCCCTTTTAATCCTACGCGACCATACAACATAAAAATGCCAGGCTTTTTGACTTTGTCAGCATAAATATTTGATCGGAACTACTGAATTGTTTACTACCTTAAAGGGCTGTGCCAAGATTTAAGAGCTTTAGCTAACACCTTATAAAGTTATTAACTAGAAACACAACAATCTAGAAATTGCTCCGGTCAGGAGGTTTTAAAACTATGAAACTGGGCAGCTATTTGCAACCTCTCTAGAAAAGGCAAACTTTGCCTATAAAGATCTTTTCATGCAGAGGAGCTTATAGTCAGTATATTGTAAAACAGGAACTAGGCAGTTTACAATTAGTGGTTTGCTTGCCAAAGTCAATTTCTTTCAGCCCAAATGGAAAGTCATAAAACTGGGGGCGGGGTGGGGGGCGGGTGATGAGGGGAGGCGTGTGTAAAAGCTAACTTCTCCTCCCCTTAACTCCCCAGTTTTACATGTAATTCAACATGGGATCTAAAAGGGGAAACACTGAAACTGAAAATCCTCTGCTGGTTGAATGAAAAACCCTTAAGGAAACCTCAAATTTTTCTCCAGGAAGTGATTAAAAGTTTCCTTTATAAAACTTATTTGGGGAGTTGCAAGTCGCTGGTAACATTTGGCTGCAATGCATGCTTCTGAGGCGTCTAGCATCCACCTCTAGTTGAAATGACCTGGGTCTCGGAGCGATCACCAATACCGCATCTGACCCCATGGGCTCTGGTCCCCGTCAGATGCCACAACTAATGCTACTATAAACGGAACCGAGGCACACACGTCTTCCCAGCTCCCCAGTCAGAAGTTCTAGTAGTTACTGAAACTCCGGCTCTGAAATTAAACACCAGGGGCTGTGGTTTTATAGACCTACTCCTACCCTCTCCTTTCTTCCTCCTCCTCCTCTCTGCGAATGTGAACGCCTGAGTGAGGTGTCTCATTTAATTATCTGTCCAAATTCCAGGCCACTGTATGGTATGCTCAGGTTTTCATCAGACGCTAATGCTTTCGTTCTTTGGGGGGGGGGGGGGGGGGGGAACAACCTGCCAGCTAATCACAGATCTCTGGCAATTTGAGTTTAACTGTCCAAAGCTGGAGGTCCTGCTCAACTGTCCAAAGCTGGAGGTCCTGCTCTAGCCTCAGTTGGCGAGCTCCCTGCTTCTGTCCCACTCTGGGCCTTCTCCAGGAAGACCTTCAAGTTGGAACCTTGCTTTTTAGAGGTTCTCTCTCCTCTTTCCAAGCTTACTCGATGCTTTGCACAAAGCTCACCAGTCTCATGTGGTGATGACTACGTATCCCTAGCCTGACAAATCCCACCGACAGATTTAAAGTAGAAATAAAACAGATTCAAAGTCCATTTTGATCCCATGCACCTCAAACCCAGTGCAGAAAAAGAGCACTGAATGAAAAAAGAAAAAAAGAGTAAAATGTTTACGAGAGCCTATTTAAAATACTGTATTTTCAATGACCTAAAACAGTCTAATAAAATTTTGACAGGTAACTACGAAAGTTCTAACAACCTTTTTTTTTTTTAATTGGAGCCACATTTCAACAAGTTGAATGGACTTTTCTATTACTGTATTAAAACTGTATTTCTGTCGTTTCATAAAGTTTCTTCCTGTGGCATGCAAAAGGCCCAGAAAGGGGACTGGTATTTGGAAACAGTGAACAATGCTCTTCTGTTTCCCCCCCTTTCTTGTTACTGTATGTAGTGATTAAACAAAAATGTCTGCTTTAGTCAAGATGGCTACAGGAGAGACTGCTGGCTTCTCTTAAAGCTTTTGAAGTCCACAGCAGTCAGAAATCTCTGATCCCCTAATTATATCATTATCAGGCACATAGTTTCGGTATCTGTGACTTCATGTCAGCCTCAGTCCCTCCCTGTTCTGCCGGCCTTTGATAGGGCCAGGAGGCTCCCCTCTGCAGGCTACCAGGGCTGTTATTTAGGGTTAATTACACCCTTCCTTTCAAAATAAATAAATACCGCAGCACAGCATCCTTCTGGGCTAGCTTATCCTTTAACCTCATGCCTGCTACATGGCAATTAGAGTGGGGGGGG
>PISX010000896.1:0-32542 GCA_004024625.1 Mellivora capensis
AAGACCAAGAGAATCAATAAGGTAAGAAGTTGTTTTTCTTCAGAAATAAATCTATGACCCCTAGCGAATGATGAAGAAAAAAGGAGAAGGAAAAACACATTACTAACATCAGGAATGAAAGAGGAGACACCACCACATACCTCACAGTATTAAAATGATAACCTCTGTATTTTTTGAAGAACTCTATACCAATAAATTTGACAACCTAAATGGAAAAAGTACTATAAAAGACAATACAACCAACACTATTGAAAAAGAATGGATAACCTAAATATTTCTATGTCTATATAAAACGTTTAATTCATGAATAGTTTTCCACAATATAAGCCAGTTCCAGATTGCTTCACTAATTAAATCAATCAGACATTTAGGGAGCAAAAATACCAATTTTTCAGATAGTATAGGAGTAAAATCATTCCAACTCATTTTAAGAAGGCACTGCACTGTGTTAGCAAAACCAGACAACATTGCCAAAAAAAGAAAAGAGAGAAAATTGCAGAAAAATCTGTCTTATGAAAATAGATGCAAAAGTCATTAAAATATTAGCAAATCAAATCCATTATTATAGGAAAAGGAAAACAGCATTAATATGTGAGAGTTCCATTATTATAGGAAAAGGAAAACAACATTATCATGTGAGAGTTATATCAAAAAATCTAAGATAAGTTTATCATTTAAAAACTTCTGTGTTTTAGAGGTGCCTGAGTGGCTCAGTTGATTAAGTGTCTGACTTTTGATTTTGGTGCAGGTCATGATTTCAGGAGTGTGAGATAGAGCCCCACACCTGGGCTCTGTGCTGGGCTTGAAGATTATCTCTCTCCCTCTCCTTCTGTTCCTTGCACCTCTCTAAAAAACAAACAAAACAAAACGAAACAAAACAAAATTACCGTATTTTAATATGAATAGCTTAAAAGAATATATTGTTTGATTATTTCAATAGAAACAGTGAAAGAATTTGACAAGGTAGAACACCCATTTTTTTATTAAATATCTCAGTAAATTATGAATAGAGGTTTCTTCAACTTGATAAAGGAAATCCATGAAAAACTCACTGCTAATATTTTAAGGTGAAGTTGGAAAATTAAATTAAATCCATAGATCAATTTCAAGAGAATTAACATCTTAATATTATTAAATCTTTCAGTCCATAGGTCTGGTGTATTTCTACAGTTATTTAAATCTTCAAATTTATATCATCAAAGATTTATAACTTATAGCTTATAAAATTCTGCACTCATTTGTTAAATTTATATTTCAGTATTCAGTAATTTTTATTCTATTTTAAACAGTATTTTTAAATGTCAGCTTTAATATTTTAATATACAGAAATATGACTTAGCTTAATGTTAACTTTGTATTCTGAAACATTACTAATCCCTTATTATATCTTATACTTTCCTCGTAAATTCTCTCAATTTTCCATGAATACAATGTCATCTCGGAATTCATAGTTTTTTTCTTCCTTTTTAATCACTAGGCTTTTATTTCTTTTTCCTATCTTTTTGAACTAATACATGTAGTATGAAATTGAATAAAAGTGATGTGAATTGAGCAGGAAAGACCAAGAGGGAAATTTCTGGGGTAGTGTAAATATTTTGCCTTATACGTTCATGTAAACTGATTGCATAATGTTTATTGTATGCGTGTTCGCCTTATGTAAAGTAGACCTTAGAGTATACTTTTTAAATTCTTCAATGAGATAAAAAATAAGTGAACAGAACAAAGGAATTTAATTTTTGAGAGTTAATTCCATTTTACTTTTTTTAATGTGCTACTATTTGTATCCTAAATTATGTATCTATTTCTTTCAATAGTAATCAATTACTTATTGCTGCAATAAATTGCATCATTGACCCCAAATTTTTATTTCTCTATATTCATGAAATTGGCCTTATAGCATCCTTACACTCTGAATCTACCCTTGTCCATGTGCATTTCTTCGGAAAATACATGGAATTTATATAGAAGGTAGACAGATGGTTAAATAGAAGGAAGATGTGTGTCAGTGTATGCCTAGTTCTTAACAGGATCTGTGTGTTCCAATTTTGTTCTAGTTAGTTTTTGTATTCTCATCAGAACTTGTACATACTAGCAGATTGGAGGATGAGGAACGTGTGGAGCAGATCAGAGCATCCTAACCCATCTATATCAAGACTAGCTAGACTGAGGCACCTGGGTGGCTCAGTTGTTAAGCTGCTTTCAGCTCAGGTCATGATCCCAAGGTCCTGGGATCAAGCCCCACATAGAGCCCAGCACCAGGCTCCCTGCTCAGTGGGAAGCCTGCTTCTCCTTCTCCCACTCCCCCTGCTTGTGTTCCCTCTCTCTCTGTGTCTCTCTGTCTAATAAATAAAATCTTAACAAAAAAAAAAAAAAGACTAGCTAGACTGACTGAAAGCTATCTGACCTCAGACATATCAACTTGTGGTTCAAGGTCAGATGAATCACCTCATTGAATCCCCCAGCTGAATCCAAATATCAAAATAATAAATGCATATTATTTTTGAGTTGATATGAAGAATATTGAGTCACTGATTAACACTGCTAAATTTTTTTCTTGATTTGTAAGTAGTTTCCCTTCCCAACATGACACTGGTTTTTAGAATGCTAAAAAAAAATTGTATTTTCATTATAAACCTATTGATGCTTCTTAACATCTCACATATCTAATAATTAAGAACATAAAAAAAGTTCTAAGAAAAATTAAGAAAACAAAATGTATAAACACAAATATTAATCACTTATGACATTCAACAAAACATTTTTATACTGAAAAATAATGTTTTCTACTTATATTTCATTTTATATCTATGCTTTATTCTATGATACTATAAGTAGGTGGTATGTTATTTGGATTTTGATCCCATTCAGCACTATAAAATTCTTAAATCTAAAATAACTTGTGATTGGGGGCACCTGGGTGGCTCAGTGGGTTAAAGCCTCTGCCTTCAGCTCAGGTCATGATCCCAGGGTCCTGGGATTGAGCCCCACATCGGGCTCTCTGCTCAGCAGCGAGCCTGCTTCCTCCTCTCTCTCTGCCTGCCTCTCTGCCTACTTGTGATCTCTCTCTCTGTCAAATAAATAAATAAATAAAATCTAAAAAAAATAAAATAAAATAACTTATGATTGAAATGTGTTGGTCTAGGTATCAATCTCAGTAGAAATGAATCTTTTGCTTAACTTTTGTGGGAAAAGATTTGCCTATGAATTTGAAACTGACTTCAAGAGTTAAGAAAAAAAAAAAGTGTAAGT
Source organism: Mellivora capensis (assembly GCA_004024625.1). Classification (NCBI taxonomy): domain Eukaryota; kingdom Metazoa; phylum Chordata; class Mammalia; order Carnivora; family Mustelidae; genus Mellivora; species Mellivora capensis. The sequence continues at coordinate 3,250 of PISX010000896.1, forward strand.
CAATCCCTGGCCCAAGTGAAGACAAGGAATGAAAACAAAGAAGAAAGAGATAAAAATATTTTTAAACATATGTTGACTAGAGAATTAAGGGAATTTTTTTCACGTTTCATTTAAATTCCAGTTGGTTAACATATAGTATGATGTTAGTTTTAATAGTAGAATTTTGTGATTCATCACTTACAAACAATACACAGTGCTTATCACAATAAGTGCCTTCCTTAATACCCATCATCCATTTAACCCAACTCTCACCCACCCCCCTCCAGCAACCCCCAGTTTGCCATCTATAGTTAAGTCTGTTTTATAGTTTGTCTTTCCTTTTTTTTCCCTTCCATGTTCATGTGTTTCATTTCTTAAATTCCACATATGAGTGAAATCATATGGTATTTGCCTTTCTCTTACTGACTTATTTCACTTAGCATAGTATACCCTAGCTCCTCCACATTATTGCAAATGGCAAGATTTCATTATTTTTTATGGCTGAGTTATATTTCATTATAATATGTGTGAATAATTCTTACTTAACCATAATACTTTCAAAATAGATTAATACATTTCAATATTAAAACAACAAAAATATTTATTTCATAGGGATTTACTCATAAGAATGCTATGTATACATATAAAAATGATTATGGCCTTTTTCTAATAAAACTATAAAAACAGTCCATATACAGGCCAAATTTTGGCCAATAGGCTATAATTTGTGGGCCACAGATTTAAAATATGTTACATCTGATTTTCTTAATTCCTTATAGACCAACAAATTTTATGTAATACAATTAAGTTTAAGTATGGGAGAAATGAAATTATAAATATTAAATACAAGTATGAATTTGCAATGGGGGGGTCATTAGAAAATAAATTGCTCCCTCAATCTGAGATTAATGTAAATGCTTACTCTTAGTCTCATCCTCTCTGGGAGAGCAGTGAAAGGTTTTGGACCAGCACTGATCAGTGGGGCACACTTTGAGAAGCTCTGTTCAGGGCTAAAGACAATGGCTCACATCTCTCCGGTTGAAGCCTCTTGTCTTTACAACATTGGACGAATGCCCCTCACTTTCTGAGCTGTTAGTCTTCGGTTTTTCCAAACATATATATTTTAGTGAAATACACTCACAAACTCAGCATGGTCAACTCATTTTGAGGTACCGAGCCTTTCATGATACATTGAAAGGCATAGTTTTTTATAACTGGGCTTGCCTAAAGATTGAAGTTTATCTCTGTCATTCACACATTACTGATTTTTAGACTAATCCTATAGGTGAATATATATTTTTTTAAAAACCTAAGTATAAGGACTCAAACACTAAAATTCCACTTGGTATACCATCCCACAACTTTATAATTATATTTGACCTTTGTGTCTACCATCACTGAGTCGACTGATTGGCTAACTTCTCTTCTATTATTTTCTTCCTTTTGACCTTCAAAAACTAGACAGCTTGATTAGTGATAGCTGGAAACAGGCATTTTCTGCAATTATTTTTTTTGTTAATCAAATAATGAGAGATATTCAGTTTCTTCTTATGTTAATATCTAATTCCTTGTTTGAATTAAGTAGTTATGCTATAAAATATATTATTTTCTAGGTAGAATTAATGCAAATTATTTTTAATGTGATGATGTAGGAATGAGAAAATCTGCATTAAAAGGGAAATAGATTCATAAAATTAAACTATCTAGAAAACTAAAGATTATATTTAACTTTGACATCATTTTCTGTTCTCTAAATCCTTATTTAATTTGATTATTTGAAATAATATAGCACTTCATAAATTATTTAAAATTTTAATTAGACAGTAAGTAAGAGTTTTACTAAAAGACTTCCAGGTCAATAAACTGAACACAGAATGAAAATCAGTGAGTTGTATAAGAGTTATAAAGAAGAAAGTATACAATTACAAGACACTGAAGACATAAAAGTTTTAATAAACATACAGAAAAAAGAATTTAGCAATTTAAATTAAGTAAAATTAGAGAACAATATTTTATATAATTAAATTTAAAAGAGAATTACTGATGTGGAAACATTTCATTTTAAAAAAAATCCATTTTTGGCTTTCTAAGTAACCCCAGTAACCTAGAGTGGGCCAACCTACTTAGTACCAGTATTGTGGAATGATATTCAATGAATTCTACTGCCCATACTTTTATCAGTAATGCTATTTTCCATTAAAAATATCTAGACCTCAACTGGGAGTGCTGCTTCCATGAATTGGGATGCAGAAAACACTAGGTAACTTTTAAACATATAGCGCTCCCACTGAGAAAGTGGATAATGTGACTATCAAAAAGCAAAATAATTAGAGTAAGTTTTAAAACCTGAGTTTGCATGTAAAAAGCCATGAGAATATTAATACTAACAAGAAAATTAATATTACTATTAAATTTACAAAAAAAACCCATAGTTGACAATATCAGCAGTGAAGAAGTTGGCCACACTAAAATCTTGTACAGTTTTATTAATTGTAATAAATTAGGAAGTGTTGAGATATTTACATATTCCTTTTCATCTGCTATCTACATATGTGTTTATGAAACAAGGGATGTGGTTTCCACTATCTATCATAGTGGAAACAGATGGATCCGGAGAATCTCAAGCAAGCCAAGCAGTTAATAGGTTTCATTGGGCACTTATCTTTTGTTTTCAAACCAGAAATTGAGTGCAGGACTAGAAGTATTGAGTTTAATTCATCCAAGATTATTATAAAAATTAATTAGCTGTATATTTTCCAACTTTCTGTAAAACCACAGAGTTCTAACATTTTCACTGTTGAGCTAACAGTTGGGAGTCTGTAGCTGGTTGACCCAGTATTTCCCTCTTTCTCTCTTTAGTGCAGTTCCAGGAGTCTCTGAAGCCTAGTTTGGAAACAGAGTTGTAGATATTAGCAAACTAGTCTTGTGGCTCCAAGGTTGAGTGCTTCATTGTCATCAATACTTACTATGATCCCCTTATGTTAACATTATTGGTTAAAACATCATCCATTGCTCTTGGATGGTTCATTAGAATCTTGTAACACTAACAGTCAAAGATGTCTTTGCTGTCACCTAAGTCAATGTGCTTTTCAAATAATACTGCTCTAAATAAAAAAATAATAGCAATGAGCTAGTGGGAAAGTTATTCTATGAATGGTAATATTGAAAATCACAATATCACTTCAAAAAATAAAACAAAACAAAAAATAAAGTAGGAAGTAAAATTAAGTTCAGCAATAGCCCAGGCAATAAAGAAGGTCTCTGACTGACTAGCACCTTCAGTAACAAGAACAGAGGAATTGCTTTATATGGTCTAGTGGCTGCTCTTCTGTAGCACCTGTATATTGAATATTTGTAAAAACAATACCCTTTTTCAAGTACCACATTGATAGGATTAAGAAAGTTCTAATAAACAATTATATAGTTAATAGTCATATATTTATTGGCCTTTCAACCTATCTTGTAGTGTTCAGAGGTATTATTTCTGATTGTGACCATATCTGTTTTCTTCAATTCAACATGTTTTCCATTTCCTTAAAATCTATTGTATTGGGGCTAATTTGTTTATTGTTTCTGAGTAAAATGTGGATCACTGCCTTATTTCAAGCCAGAAATTTATATTACTTTCTTCAGTGTGGAGGGGCCAAGGACAGGCAGTACCTAAATGTACCATTGGGGCATATTGATTATTTAAAGAAAAAGGGCATATGATGTGATCAGCACTGGGTGTTATATGCAACTAATGAATCATTGAACCCTACATCAAAAACAGTACTATATGTAGCTAATTTAGTTTAAATTAAGAAAAGAAATATTGAAGTGTGTGGGGTGGAAGAAAGAGTGTTTTAAAAAATAAAAGGCAAAATTCTTATAAATGCTTATAAAAAATAAAATAAATTAAGTTACTTAAGAGACTGTCTAAGCAAGAAGGACACCAGATCTCTGCTTCCCCTTGAAAGCAGGAAATAAATCTCCTGTGTGATAAGTACTGTCCCTGTAGCAAGTGGTAAAAAGGCACGACCTTATCACCAGATAGGGCACTTAGAGCCAAGGAGGTTGTATAAAACCCCTTCTTATGTTTTACTAATTTACTACCACACACCAAATTCTGTTTAGAATCCCATACTAATTGGAGCTCCCAAAGTTAGGTTTTCTTTGTTCTGTCAGTTTTTCACAGGGTTACTGTTTCTTTAAACATATAAAAACTTCCTTGGTCATTTCTTTAGATCTCAAATTATTGGACCTCCATGAGCATTAATATTTTTTTTTCCTCCAACTAATCTTCTTTCTGTAAATTTAATTCTTAGTCCTGCTGGAAGAACTTGAAGGAAATTTTTTTTCATTTTTTGTAAGTTTTTACATTAGGGAATATCACTTAATAATCATGCTTTAATAATCCTATTAGCTAGTCAATGGATTTTTAAGAAATTAAGTCAAATAAAAAGTAACTCGTAATGTAAATAAAATTAAATGTGACCTCTGAAATTAGACTTTTGAAATTCTATTTTGTACTAATGTTCTGTGTGTTTCTTCAGTTTGTATAAGTGAATGTTTGTGCAGATTAAGTATATAACCCCCAAAAGTCAATTGTATGATTCACTGAATTGTAGTAGAACACAATATTCAGATATTTTAAGTATGTACATTTTTGTATGATCAAGAAACCAAACAATATTATTAGGATAAAACCATGAAATTAGTCAAGATCAGGGAAATTACCTTTGAGTACAAGTCACAGAAGTCTTCTTCATTCACACTTCAGTAAGGATTGCTTTAATAGTTCACTCAAATTTATAATCATATTTATTACCTATTATGCATATAATGCTGGTTGGGATGTGGAGAATATTAATGTACAAAATGATGACAAGAGACCAACAATATAACAATGGAGAGAATATATTTATCATGCTGATTTTTTAAAATAAAAAGTCTTTGTGCAGAGAGTGGCACTCAGGGATGATAACTTAAGTCAGAAAAGAAGAGAGGAAGATCATCAACAAAGATACCCCCTGGATACGAAAAGATCCATGAAACCAACACAGATTTCTCTGGCAGAGGCATGCAGGAAAGATTGGAACACTGGACATTAATTCAACCAAATGTAAAATCCCTGGGATTTGGTGCTAGCCATCTACAAAGTGATAATAAGCATGAAAGGAAATAAAGAAATAAGTAAGCAAATAAATATAAATAAATAAATAGCTTTGAGAGTGAGTTATCTTTAATGTTTAAGAATAAAACAAATTCTTTAAAGCAAGAAAGAAGAAATAAAAGATGAGGTTCAAAAGTGGATTTCCCAATTGGAAAATGATCTCTAGGCAATTTAGCAGTGTTTTTTAGCTTTGCATTTTTTTTTATTACTGAGGATAGCATTGTAGTGAATCACCATATATAAAACAAATCAGTTGTAATTAAAAATAATATGAATATATATTAATCAAATTAATATTTAAAAATATTTAAAGAAAGGGCGCCTGGGTGGCTCAGTGGGTTAAAGCCTCTGCCTTCAGCTCAGGTCATGATCCCAGGGTCCTGCTGGGACCCTCGGGCTCTCTGCTCAGCAGGGAGCCTGCTTCCTCCTCTCTCTCTCTATCTGCCTCTCTGCCTACTTGTAATCTCTGCCTGTCAAATAAATAAATAAAATATCTTAAAAAATATATTTAAAGAAGAATGTCCAAGGTAGAAGAATTGAAGGGTCAGTTCTTTCCCATTAATCTTCCTAGAAGTAAGTAGTTAGGACACTTTTTACTGTGTCTTATGAGTCTTCTCATATACGCCCTCATACTTTTAATTTATATGTTTATACCATATCATGATTAATCATTTTAAAATACTTATTGATTTCCTATTTTCAGAAATGAGTTACTTCTCTTATGTCCTACATTTTTCCTTCTCCTTATATCTTCAGTTGCCATTAACCACCACTGGGTTAAATCAATATGTTGGGCTTATGGTATTTTGATTTTAGAAATATATTTTACACTTGGGCTGCTCAGTGTACTATCATTAAATTGTCTTCAGGCACAACTTTTTACTTTCATTTTTTTGTACATTGAGTCACTGACAGTTTTGCTGTATTTCCAAACTAACTCTATCCACACCCTCTCCAGCCTCTTAGTCAAGTTTCCACACCATAGCTTAGACAACCTGTGATTTGTTTGTTTTCAGGAGATTGCAGCTTTAGTGTCACAATCGCTCTGAGACTGAGTTGCTGGGATAGGAAGTGCCTGTACTGGTATCCTGGGGAATTTTTTTGCTTTTCCATGCTCTGGTGAGTATCTTCCTTCGAAGATGCTCTATGTACCTCTCCCTTCCTTTTACTCCTTCAATGAATTAGCTTAGCTTCCTAAGAAAGGGTGCCTAAGTCAATCTTTCTTTTTTTATTTCTTTCTTTCACATGCTTTGTTTGAGTTTTATTTTATTTTACTTGCTTGTTTGTTGAAATATTCATGCCAAAAAATATTTTCATTGGTTTTCCAATTTGTCTGATCATTTGCTTGAGTATAGGATTCTAGATTAAAATTTATTTTTCTATACATTGTGATAATATTATTCCTTTGAAATGAAAACCTACCCTTTCCTTATGCTACTATTTCTTCCTTTCCCAACTGTTCTTTCATGTTCCACCGAAATGTCCATCAGCTGATGAATGGATAAATAAAATAGAGTATATCCAATAAATAAAACATCATCGCTTTGCTCTCTCCTTGTCCTTTTACTTTCTTCTTTGATTGATATATTTTGTTAATTATTTAAATCGGCAGTTTCAGAGAGTTGGCAACTGGCAAGACCAGTGCTCATAAATGGCTTATCCAGCACAATTTAAGGGATCATTGGTGATAACTTGACAATATTTGCTACTACTTGACATATGAATAAGAGACAATTTTGCATAGTGCCATTTACTTCACACCTCCTAAAATTACTGTAATCAAAAAGATATCAAAATGTGGTGGGGAGGATGTGAAAAAGTGGAACCCTCTTACTTAGGAAAAGTTTGGACGTTTCTCAAAGATTAAACATAGAATTACCATATGACCCCACAATTTTTATACTAGGTGTATACCTGATAAACACATATGTAGACAAAATTCATAGCAGCATTATTCATTAAAAAATCAAAGAATGGAAACAAACCAAACATCCATTAACTGATGAATAAATAAAATATAATATCTCTATGCAATGGAATATAGTTTGTCACTAGAAAGGAATGACATACTAATACATTCAAGGATATGAATGAACATTGAAAATATGCTAAATGAAAGAAGTCATGAAAGACAGACCTATTGTATGGTTTTATTTATATGAAATGTCCAAATTGGCAAATCTATAGAGATAGGAAGCATATTGGTGATTGCCTAACTCTGGGGGTTGGGGTTGATCTACTAACTTGCTATGGTTATAATGTTTCCATTGAATGTAGATCAACATAATTCTGATATTTCATTGTAATAATTGTGAGCTATATTCTTTCATAAATCATGCAAGGCCCTGTTTTCTCCTTCTATCTAGAAAGAAAAGAAATTAATTAGTTTGAACCAAGTGAAAAACATATATTTCTGTTTCTCAGAAATGTGGTTGGGACTACTAATTGGTATATTGGTGAGATTTGGGGTAATGAAACTATTCTAAAGTAGTCTGTGGTGATGATTGCACAAATCTGTGACTATACTAAAAAACATTTAATTTTACACTATAAATAAATGAATTATATGATATGTGAATCATACTTCAAAACATATGGAGACAAAGTTTAGAGCAGCATTATTCATAAAAGCCAGAAACATGGAAACAAACTAAATGTCGGTGTGTGTGTGTGTGTGTGTGTGTGTGTGTGTATTAGGACTTGGAATATGTATGTATCCATATATTTATATCTACCTATCATCTATGTTTCTTTTTTTTTTAAATATTTATTTATTTATTCAACAGAGAGAGACAGAGCAAGAGAGAGAACACAAGCAGGGGAGTGGGAATGGGAGAAGCAGGCTTCCTGCCGAGCAGAGAGCCCAATGCAGGGATTCTATCCCAGGACACTGGGATCATGACCTGAGCCAAAAGCAGACGCTTAACGACTGAGCCACCCAGGCGCCCCTATCATCTATCTTTCTATCTTTGGGATATGGTTTAATTCTGGAAATACATCAAAAAATCATTATTAATTATTATTCATTTGAGATATACCCAAACTTATTTGGAAAGAGCAGCTTTGCATAAACTTGCACCACTTTTTCTTTATTTTTACCTTGTTTTACCTGGGATAAAAATCAGTAAGTTTATCAGAAATAACCTATTTGTTATATTTGTGAACAATAAGTCAAATTAATAAGCTCGCTTTTATACTCAAACATGTGCCAGAACTAACCTTTCCTTCTGGGTTGCCAATTTAAACAAAAGTATATCCTTTTATTACTGGAATTCTGTGCAGTAATTGGAAAAAACTTCTCACCTTGATTCTACCTAGAAATGATCTATCACTATATCTTCATTCTGTGAACACTGTGATGAAAGTAACTCTCATGAACCACAATGCAGCAATTTTTACATTTAAGTAATTTATGAAAACACCAGTGGCACTCTATTCCAAAATGTAGTTAATCTGTACCACAAAACAGTTACAATTTACTGAAAGATAATGAGCAATGGAAGCATTTGAGAAACTTTTAGATTAGCATAATTAAAACAACTTTATTCAAAGTCTAGTTAGAATTTAAGAACACTGATCTACTAACTTGCTATGGTTATAATGTTTCCATTGAATGTAGATCAACATAATTCTGATATTTCATTGTAATAATTGTGAGCTATATTCTTTCATAAATCATGCAAGGCCCTGTTTTCTCCTTCTATCTAGAAAGAAAATAAATTAATTCGTTTGACCCAAGTGAAAAACATCTATTTCTGTTTCTCATAACCTTAGAAACTGGGTTTGTTTCTCACAGTAAAATTAGACATTGTGAATTGCTAGGGTCATGACAAGTAAATTGGCAGTGATACACCAGTGTATAATGTAAAAGGACTTTTTAACTTCTGAATGTTTTTAATGTGGTGTGTAAGTAACTCAGCTAGAAATTCTATTAGTTGGGGTAAGCAATTTATATATACATAAATTTTAATTCTTTAGTGTAAAATTTAGGGTAAATGTACATGAGCATGACTTTTATATAATTTTATAATAACTATGAGACTACAAATTGTCCTAATTTCTTTGTAAAATTAAAAACAAAATATGTCGGAGGGAAGATTTATGGGCTGAATTGTGCCCCCACCAGAACTCAGATGTTGAAATTTAACCTCCAATACCCCAGAATGTGATTGTATTAAAGAAAGGACCTTTAAATAGGTGATAGAGTTAAAATGGGGCTATCTGTGTGGGCCATAACTTAATATGACTGGCATCTTATAAGAAGAGAATATTAGGACCCACATGGAGATACCAGGATTACACGCCCCAAGAAAATGCAAGGACACAGGGAGAAGGTGACCATGTGCAAGCCATGAAGAGAGACCCTAAGAGAAATCAAACCTGTCACCACCTTGATCTTGGACTTCAAGCCTCCAGTTGTGAGGAAAATAAAATCTACTGTTTAAGCCACCTAGCTGTGGCATTTTGTTATGGCTGCTCCAGGACATTAAAATAGGAGACGGTTGCCAAGAAGTCAGAACATGTTTTTTGTTTTTGTTTTTTTTCCCCAGATTTAAATACCTCCTTATTAGTGCATTTACCTGTGTGTAAGAGAAGATGGTGTTTGAATTCCTTTACAAACTCTCATCATCTATGTTCTTTGTTTAAGATGCTATCTGCTGACATAACATCTATCCTCAGTCCTTTCTAAGATCACTTTCGCATGACTGAGAACGGAAGATCAAAATCTACATTTAGAGACTTGCATACAGCATACAGAGGACTGAGTGCAAGTCAGACTGTGTCTTCTTGAAACAGCTGTGTGAGATTCAGAAGGTAGAAGAACAGAGAGGGCAACATTTCTGTAGCAATCTCAACTTAAATAGGGGATCTTTAGTAGATTATCCTACACTTGCAGTGGGCAGAATCTACTAGTGCAGTCACAGCCCTCATGAGTGTGGTGGCTCTGTGTCCACAACAATGGGATCAGGGGCAAGGACCTGGGTCATGGCAGCAGTTATGTGCTGTTATAGACAAAGGACCTAACTTCCATTCATCTAGACTCACTAATGAATTAGCAAACATGCAGTTCCCTGTGTTAAGTCCATTTCAGCTTGAAATACCCAGAATTATTTCTGTTTCCTATGCTGAATTCTGATTTTTTTGTCTAATTTACTGTTGACTGTAAAAAGAATTTTTACCAGCAAAGAATTGAAGAAACCCTATAAAAAATGTTTTTGCACAATCAGGCTAGATTGGGAGAAGGAAAAAATATTTCAGCAGCTTCTACCAGATACTTTGAGGATCTCCTAAACAGATGATTGATTGCCTCCTAGTTTCCTATGATATTAAACATGCATCATGTTTTTTGAGTCAGTGCCAGACACGGAGGGAGAAAGTGAATGAACTAAGTTAAGGTTTTAAAAAAAAAAACTGGAAATGGACACTGGATAATGTATCGTATAATAAAACAAAGCAACACTGACAGTGATTACAACAATGTGAATTTGCTGTATTGTTTACTTTGCAGGAGCCAGTTTATGAAAAAGCTAATGTATGTGTGTATGAAAATTCTCAACACAGAGAATTTTCATACACACATATGTGAATGTGTATTCATTTGCTCAACCCAGAGCAAACCCAGATGTGATCTTGCTTATTCTTTGTGCCCAAGTGGGGTTTCATATATGTGGATTCCTGTTCCTGTCAATTTCCAAGGTAAAGAATTTACAAAACAAGTATTCAGCTACTTCATGACAGAGTGTCTCCTTCAAAATAAAGATAAGAGTTGCATCTTAGAGCTTCCACAACCAAGAAAGAAGCATAATTGTTGGCTGGACTCTTCAAGTTTAGGATATATCATATTCGATGCTTGATAATACTGTCCCAACCAATTCATCACATGATACATGAGGTTTCTAGTTCTGCATGGGTGGTAGGATAACAAAGGGCTCATGTATAGCTTGTAATAAAAGCAATCCTGCCTCATGGACCATATGGCCTAACAGATACTATGGTTCTAGAGGTGTCTGTCATAAAGACAACAGGAGGATCTTCCAGCAAATCCAATCTGAGAGATCCAGTGCATTTCCCCCATGTTTAGGATCAAGAGAATTCTATCTACAACTGAGCAGTGAACACCATTCAAAACATAGCTCTTGGAATGATACTGGATCCTGGTGAAAAGCTAAGTGCTAAATGTGGATCATCAAGAACATGTATCCCAAATTTTCCATCAGGAAAAAATTATTATCAAGCCACCAAAATTGGAAAGTATCTATATTAGTGATAACTAAAAAGTGTATCATCAGTGATTAGGAGAGATCCTTCTAGGGATCAAATTTACTAAAGCTTACTTTTTCATTTATATTGGGTGGAAGAGAAATTTAATGAGTTAAACATATGCATGAGTTCATAAGCAGCGGCATAGGACATGCTAGTTGGTCAGGAGCCTGGAAGTAGCAACTCTGGAAATCTGATGAAAAGGAATTCTGGAGAAGAGGCATGTGGGTGGTGTAATAGGAATAAGCACAAAATTTGAGAATATCTGCATCATGTATTACTGCTCATCAGAAATCATCATTTGTAGAAGAGGTAATAACCCAGTAGACAGGATGACTCAGCCAATAGGTAGATATAAGTCAGCTTCTATCCTGACATGTCATTGCTTTCACAAGACACTACACAGTAGTTAGAGATAGAGGCTCCAAATGGACCAGTGACATGAATTACGTCTCCACAAGGATTTTCTGCTACTGCTACTGTGGAATATCTGACCAATATACAACAGAGTTAGAAGCTGAGCTCCTGATATAGAATCCTTTAAGAATTTCTGCAAGTCACTTAGCCACTATAAAACAAGCCATTCAGAGGATAGAATGTTATGTACCTGGATTTCTAAATTGAAACTTTATTACTATGCATCCCAGAGATCTGGATTGAAGAGGCAGGAAATCAAATATGGGAACAAGTCACAGAAAAAAAAATTCACAAGCCAAATGAGCAGTAAGACAAATTTTGAAAACAGCATTAGGAAAGTCAATTACCTGAACAATTAGTAAATTCAATTACATTTTATTTCATTATATATATATATACACACACATATGTGTGTGTGTGTGTGTATACATATAATCTCAGAGATAAAAGACAGAATTTAATCTTTTTTTAAAAGATTTTATTTATTTTTTTTTTGTCAGAGAGAGAGAGAGAGAGAAAGAGATATCACACAAGCAGGCAGAGCTGCGGGCAGAGACAGAGAGAAGCAGGCTCCCTGCTGATCAAGGAGCCCGATGTGGGACTCGATCCCAGGACCCTGGGATCACAACCTGAGCCGAAGGCAGCGGCTTAACCAACTGAAGCACCCAGGTGTCCCCAGAATTTAATCTTTGCAATAAAAGTAAACATTTACTTACAAGAGGAAATGGCTACATAAAACAGCAATTAAAGGATTTGTTGTGAAAAATACATAATTTCTAACTCCTTAAGTCAACAAGATGGAAAATCTGTTGAATAGGGAATTAGAAAAAAATTTAACCTGGAATTAAAATGATAATCCAGAATGGAAACCAAAACAATAAGGAGAGGAAAACTGAAAACAGGAGAAGTTAAGAGTATTCAAAATAACTTGAGAAGAAGCAATGTCTTTTTATAAAGAGTTCCAGAAAAATAAACAAACAGAATGAGAAATGCAAAATATTTGATGAGGCAAAAAATTAATGTAGAAGGAAGTAGCCAAAAAGCTATGGTAGCAAAAAAAAAAAAAGAGAGAGAGAGAGAGAGAGAATTAAACATGTTAAGTCTAAATGAATACTGATATAAAAACAAAAAAATACCATCCATTTGAAAACAAAAGAAGAAAGATACATAAGAAATATAGTGAATATCAGGTACATTAACACTCAATACTGAAAGTGAAATAATAGAGATATTGATTGAAGGACAAAATTAACAAGATTATTTAAACTTACAGACACCTGGGTGCCTATATGGCACAGCCCATAAGTGCTGACTCGGTTTGGTCTCAGGTCGCAAACCCATGGTCTTGGGATCAATCAAGCCCAAAGTGGGGCTCCATGCTCAGTGGAGAGTTTCTCTCCTTCTCCCTCTGCCCCTCCACACTGTGTGCTCTTTCTCTCTTTTTCACTCTCTCTCTCTAAGACAAATAAATCTTAACAAAGTAAACTTACAGAAACCTAAAAATATAGTCTTTAAAAATATAAAGCAGGGGTGCCTGGGTGGCTCAGGGGGTGAAAGCCTCTGCCTTTGGCTCAGGTCATGATCCCAGAATCCTGGGATCAAGCCCCACATCAGGCTCTCTGCTCGGCGGGGAGCCTGCTTCCCTCTCTCTCTCTGCCTGCCTCTCTGCCTACTTGTGATCTGTCTCTCTGTCAAATAAATAAATAAAATCTTTAAAAAAAAAGTATAAAGCAAGGACTGATAAAATTACAAGCAATTACACAATTAAATTGGAAGGTTTTAATACATATATGAGTAATTTATAGCTCAAGCAATCAAAAAATTAAAATACATATCTAACTATCACAGGTAACAATATAAATAAATATTTTAAAATTGACTATGTTCTGTGCTGTGAGAGAATTCTCAAAATACTGCAAAAAATACATAAAATATAGGCTACATTGTTGGAATCCATAAAATTCAAAATTAACACTAAAAGCGTACATACAGGGGCGCCTGGGTGGCTCAGTGGGTTAAAGCCTCTGCCTGCAGCTCAGGTCATGATCTCAGGTTCCTGGGATTGAGCCCCGCATCTGGCTCTCTGCTCTGCAGGGAGCCTGCTTCCTCCTCTCTCTCTGCCTGCCTCTCTGCCTACTTGTGATCTCTGTCTGTCAAATAAATAAATAAATAAAATCTTTAAAAAAAAAAAAAGCGTACATACACAAACGCAAATACTTGAACCTTACTATTGGAAATGAAACAACTTCTAACCATTATGGAAATAGGAAATAATAAAAACCATGAATGAAGCAGATAACAGCATGCAGAATTTTATTTTTTATTATTTTTTTTAAATTTCATTTATTTATTTGACTGACAGAGATCACAAGCAGGCAAAGAGGTAGGCAGAGAGAGAGGAAGGGAAGCAGGCTCCCTGCCAAGCAGAGAGCCCAATTCGGGGCTCGATCCCAGGACCCCGGGACCATGACCTGAGCCGAAAGCAGAGGTTTTTTTGTTTGTTTGTTTTTTTGTTTGTTTTTTAAGATTTTATTTATTTATCTGACAGACAGAGATCACAGGTAGGCAGAGAGGCAGGCAGAGAGAGAGGAGGAAGCAGGCTCTCTACTGAGCAGAAAGCCTGATGTGGGGCTTGATCCCAGGACCCTGAAACCATGACCTGAGCAGAAGGCAGAGGCTTTAACCCACTGAGCCACCCAGGCGCCCCAGAATGCAGAATTTTAGATCATTATAAAGGCACTTGAAATTATAAACTCAGAATTTGATCATCACGTAAAGGTGACATACGGTGAATATGTGGCAAGAAAAAGAATTGAGATACCAGGAAAAGCAATTGCGCAATGGTTAATGAAGTCAGAGCAAAGGATAAAAGCATCAGTTGTCAAAAATGCATATGCTTTCCATTGAACTAACATAGAATTGAAAGGAAGGTCCTTCCTTACCTTATAGTATCTAAAATTCTGCTTCAGACACAACGTCACATCTTTACTATTCTTTTGTACTTGCGACTGGGGATTTTTATGAATGATTTACTTTTCTTTTTTCAGGTATGTAAGAATAGGAGGGTCAATAGTAGATATCAACAGAGCAATTTGGTCCATTCTGACAAAGATACATGGATGTCTACTCTATATTGTAAGCTTTCTGATGCTGGAAATTATAGTTTGTATAAAATATAAACTATTCCAGAATTTTATTACTTTTGATACTTCTACTTGTGAATGCCAGCAACAGCCAATAGAATTGGATTCTTAACACTTTTTGCTTTATGCATGACTGTATAAATTCACTTTAAATTGCATTTCAAGACATATTTTTTTCTGATTTCCTGTCATTTGTGCTACATCTGATGATTTTAAACACTGTTCTTAAAAAATGAGTGTTTTACATTGTCCAACACTAAACTTGAATTCTTCCAACCAATACAAATTGATTTAACATAAAATCAATTGATATTCTTGGTCCTTTGTACTTCTCACTAGGTTTGACTAACACTCATGAACAGAAATCAGAAAGCTTTCCTTTTTATAAATAATGGTGTAATTCTACATGGTTTTTCTGAGAAGATAGTGAACAAATGCAAATTTCCATAAAGCTCAAAAGACTATTCAATGTGCATTTTATAATAGTATGACTGTGTTGTTTTTAATGATTCCTATAATCTTTTTTTAAAGATTTTATTTATTTATTTGACAGAGATCACAAGTAGGCAGAGAGGCAGGCCGAGAGAGAGAGAGAGAGAGAGAGAGGCAAAACCAGGCTCCCCGCTGAGCAGAGATTCTGATGTGGGGCTCGATCCCAGGACCCTGGGACCATGACCTGAGCTGAAGGCAGAGGCTTCAACCCACTGAGGCACCCAGGTGCCCCATGATTCCTATAATCTTTTTAATAGGATGATCTACATTATAAAAAGTGAGCCAATAATAATTATAAAAATTTGTAATTTATGGAGAACAATACTACATGCAGAAAGCCTGAACTTCTCTTGCAAGGTAGGTACGATTTGTTTATGTCATAAAATAACAATTAAATTTCCAATTATTTGGTCAGCTATATATATCCATGAGCAGAAACCTTTACCCAATCATATAACTAAGTCACAGGTAAATTTTGATCACCTGCAAATGTACTCAGTTCACCTCTGCCTCCAAATTAGAAATTCAACAAACATCACCTGCATCTACATCAACAAATTTCATTAACCTTTCCATTACTTGGAGTTGCCACTTATTACAAAGCTGCTTCCTATAGTTCATTCAGTCTGTAATTTATCACGAAACTCATCCAAACTCCCTAAATGCTTACTCTCCACTTGAGAAAGTTCTGTTTAAAATACTAGTAAATCTTGTAGTTCTCACTTATCTAAATTTCATTCAGATTTTTGCTCCAATGCCAAATCTTGATAAAGGACTTTAGTGATAACTCAATCTAAAATTGCATTGTTTTTGGTAAAAAAAAAAAAAATAAACAATTATCTACTTGGTTTACTTTTCAACAAATCACTTGAATGACCTTATATTATATCATCTAACACATATTTGTTTATTATCTGTGTTTTCCATTAGAATGGAAGATCATTTATTGGAACAGGGGTTTATCTACTTTGTAAACTACCTTATTTTCTGTATCACAAACGTGACTGGTGCATAATAGGGGCTCCACAAGTATTTATTGAATGAACAAATGAAAAGCCACTGTAGAGAGAGAAAAATCTGTCCACTAACCTTGCATTAATCTCTATGATATAAAAATATTTTTGTATTTTATTTTGTCATAATTTAGAATGTAGAGATTATCCTTGGGAAAATAAGAAATACTTCCACAAAAGAGAAATGATCAAATATGTTGAGAAAAAAAGCAAAACCTGACCTTTAACTGAACAAAGTAATAGAAAAAAGAATTTGAGGAATGAGAGGATATAATATCGCTGGTGGATATTTATCTACATACAAGTAGGTGAAATAGAATAGGTACCATAATAAGAAATGGAAATTCTTGGGGCGCCTGGGTGTCTCAGTGGGTTAAGCCTCTGCCTTCGGCTCAGGTCATGATTTCAGGGTTCTGGAATCAAGCCCCGCTTCAGGCTCTCTGCTCAGTGGGGTTCTCCCTCTGCCTGCCTCTCTACTTACTTGTGATCTCTCTCTCCCTCTGTCAAATAAATAAATAAAATCTTGAAAAAATAACACAGAAAAGAAATGGAAATTCTTATGAAGAATCCATTCAAATATTATTATGAAAATAATTATGCAAATAGTTAACAAAAATCATATTGAAGATTGTTAAAATGACCAAAGAACAGAAGTGTCACGTATCAGAGCTGCAATTTGGCTCTATCAGTGTATAGGTTAGCCATATGATTTTTTTAACTTTCATCTTATTTATTCACAAATCAACATATAATATGGTTGTTGAAACAGTTAAATGGGGTCACTCACAGAAATCACTTGTAAAAGAGACTTGAGACAACTATGCAAAATCAATGATCTCCCCTATTACTGGATACAATGTAGCCTACATTACCTATTCACTTTTACTTACATGCCCCGGGACTAAGTTCTAGTCAATTAAACTGCCAATTGGATGTCAGTCCAAGTGAAGAACTCCACTTGCAGATGTGATTTCTTCTTCCATCTTGATGGAGAGAAAAGGACATAAGCCCTAGGGTAACACTGGAAGCCATGTGTTAGATATCCTATGTTAGCTTGGATCCCTGAAATACTGCATGGAAGAAGGCTTCCTGCAGACATTTTGGCCCACTCATTACTATTATAAAAGCAAGAAAACAACTTATAATGTTTTTAGTCCACTTTATCTTTGGGGAATTTTTTTCCAGCAAATAGTAAATCTTAACTTATTTTTATACCATAAAAATATGATATATTTAATGTAATAAAAACTAGTCAGCTGTGTTATTTTAGCAGCTACTTTATGCCAGGACACGTTGAATTTTCTAAGTTATAGAACTAATTAATGAGTCATTACTTATTTCATAGGCAGATGTCATATGAAAATCTTTGAAAATGAAAAAAATCAATGTCCAGGTCCTTGTCCAGGTCCAAGTGTCAAAAACTCTTGTATTATAAAATATACCATTATTTCATATGTAAAGTTTATGTTAAAAATTACCACTGATAAGTGGATTTTTAATGATTAGCTAGAATTTGGTTTATTTGTTAGTTAAATGACCTATTATTAAGCAACAATTTCAGATTTCATGTCATCCAAGTTCCTGGTACAGCACAGTTTTATTTAGTTTATTTACAGCCATAGTACAACAGATTTTAAACAAATGATGAAACTAGTTTAGTGTTGTAGTCATCTATTATAAATAATACACCACTAAACATCTCCCAACTATGTGAATGATCTATAAAGTTTTATATTAATTATTAGTTACTTTTATGATAGGAGGAAACTGAGATATTAACTTGGATTGTATTATTTAAGACCTGAGCCTTCTCAATCATTTATATGTTTGCTTTCTTCACATGTATTTAAAGATTGTAAGGGGAAAAAAAACTCTTAATTTTTTTATTCTAGAAAATATCAATGAAAATAGTGTTTAAGTGGAATATTATTTTAAATAATTGAATAATTGTAAGGCTTACATAAAAACTTATGTGTTAGAGGAACTAGGGACCAGGAGCACTGCAGGACTTATTAACTGAATTTTGGTTTTCTGAAAATAATGTCTTTAATACTGAAGGACATTGAAACACTCTAAGAAATTTACTTTATTCTACAGTATTGCATTCAAGTAAAAATCACCTCAGTCTTTTGCAAGACCATCAGATGGTGTCCTGTCCTTCAAATAGCTGCAGAGGCTCAAAGTCATGGGTTGAAGACAAATTTGTCAATAAGCATTAACGATAGTAAATACATTTAGAGTGAAATGAAATTGTGGATATTCAATTACAGAGCAATCAATATTGTTGATTTGTTTTAATACTTGAAAGACACCCCCAACTCTCACAGATTAACAACACACCATCTGTATCCAAGCTTGACATTAATTGCCAGTAAAACAAACGTGAAAGCTTATTTTCCAAAACTGCAAATTGCAACTTGTAATCAAATTCAAGGTGGTCATTTTCCCAAAATTTGTACATGATCCTATAAGTAAGGTAAACTGAAGATTTATCATTTTTTATCTCTTTTGAGTTTTCTCCTTAAGCATTTTGGACCGTAGTTGATAATAAACTTACTGTGTTGCATTTTTATTTTGAACCTCAATTATTTGTTTTGTTTTAGTTTTTTTTTTAAGTACTGGAAGATTCTATTTATTTCAAGATCAAATATAGGCAAAAGTAATCAATGGTGATAGAGATCAGAATATTGATTACCTCTGATAAGAGTAGGGTATGGAGAGCTAAGAGGGAGAGGTATGGAGGATATTGTCTGAGAAGGGATAAATTTGAGGGTTGCTGGCAGTTATTTGTTTATGTGCATTATACTATAACTCTTCTAAGTTTAATAAAATAAGGAAGACTTAATACCTGGTTCTCCTGCTAATAGTAATTCCTAATTGTCTCCTTATTTCCATAAATAACCTTGAATTTCCACATGACTACTATGATGGCAATATCAGGTATTACCTTATTAGATTTCAGTTGTGAGGAGGCTGCATTTTGTAAGAGTAGAAAATATATGCTATAATGTATAATCATTGAGGTAGAAAATATTCTTATTTGAAAAATCAGCTTTAAATAATGGATGAAGGGAAGAATCTAGCATGGTAGAACAGGTGAGTCTCAGCACCCAAGTTTTCAGGTAGGTTTGGGATAGTGGAAACCATCTTTAGCCAGGGCTATTGTTACCTTTGGTAACTGTAATAATCATCTACTAAGTGCTAAATAAGGGCAAAGCCTGATTCTTATCTTGGAAGAAAGTAATCTTGCAGTGAAAATAAAAAGGGGGAATGCTGAAATTCTAGGCCATTGGAATAGAAAAGTACCAAATTATTGAAGAGAGATTATTGAGAAAGAAAGAAGACAAGTACTCAAGGTTGGATGGAAAGCTATTGTCATATTACCTTCTATATTCTCTACTTTCCATTTCCTAGGATGATTGAGGGGTCTTGAATCTTGATTTGGAAGAGCTCCAGGGCAGAAACTAGTTTATAGCATATTCCCTGGACTTTCTCATTTGATTAGATGACTGATTATAATTAAAGATTTATATCACTTACTCAATATCCATTTTTAAAATGCAAATGGAGTATGATAGTTAAAAGGGATTCACTTGCTGCAAATTAATTTGATCCACCTAAATTTCTAACAAGGCATAAATTAGAGATACTACGTGTGTGACCATTAAACTTAAAATTAAAAGAGAATTGGGGAGGAGATAGATAGAGGTTGGAAGTCTAGAAAGTTTCAAATGGGAGAAGAAGCCTAAAAGAGTCACAACAGAAAAAAAAAAAAATCTAGGGCAATGTGGTTCATAGTATAGTTTTAGAGACATCAGTTAAAAATTAGGACACTAATAATGTAAGTGAATAAACAACTTAAAATGCATTTTCTCTCCTGAAATTTTGCCTAAAATTCAAATTGAATAGTTTTACGTTCACAGAAATTAGGTGTTACCAAATTCTTTCCTTTGAGAAGTATAATGTGGAAGAGAGAGACTCTGTATATCCTGTGGTTAGAGCCATCTTGCCTGCTTAGGAGCGCTAGCAGTTATGTGAGTGGGAAGTAATGAGCATTTGATGGTTTGTTGCAGTCTTCATCACCGCCTTCCATTATGAAACTACAAATAGTCTTGTATGTCATCTAAATTGAATATAAATTATGCTAAATGTACATTAGGATGGAAAAATCTAACATAAAGCAATTGGGTCAATTCCTAGTATTTAGAAGAGTTCAAAAGAGATCTGTGAACTGAGTGGTACTTGAAGTTTCAATGTTGTTGAAAAACTGAAGACTTTATTTAAAAGTCCTCCTAAAATAACTGTATAAAGCATGATAAATTTGTCCAATAACAATTAGTTTTTGTGTTAACTGAGAGAAATTTTGAAAAGAGTATGTTGTCTGACAACTCAGTTTGTCCCTAAAATCCTTCCATTGTCAGAGAGAGAAGAGTAGAAAGAAAGGTGTGGCAGAGAATTAGAGATAAAAGTACAAAGAGTGTGATTTTGTTAACTCTCTAGAAAATATGTAATTTGAACAATACTAATTTAAGATAGAAAAACATCATTGTTCAAACAATACTGAAGTATCTTGGCATCTCTAGGGTACTAGTTCTTGCCCCCCCCCCCAAAAAAAGTGATGATTCCTAGCAGAGAAAAACAGGGACAATTGAATTTGTGGTGATGATAGAGATAGAGAGTATGTGGAGCATGCAAAGGTGTTCACTGAAGGAAAGCTGAGGCAGATAAAATAGAAATACTGATGGAAGGTATGTGGTAACTCACCAGATGTATCTGGTGATGTATGCAGCAGAGTGAATCTATCAGTAATATCTAAGCATTTCTCAGAAGTGCTATAAGACTTATATCAGACATACTAAGAAGGGGACCCAGAAACAGATTTCATCATGGGAAGTTCCCGCTTAAGACTTCACCAAGACGGGGGCACCTGGGTGGCTCAGTGGGTTAAAGCCTCTGCTTTCGGCTCAGGTCATGATCCCAGGGTCCTGGGATCCAGCCCCACATCAGGCTCTCTGCTGAGCAGAGAGCCTGCTTCCTCCTCTCTCTCTCTCTGCCTGCCTCTCTTGCCTACTTGTAATCTCTGTCTGTCAAATAAGTAAATAAAATCTTTAACCAAAAAAAAAACTTCAAGATGGTGGTAAAGGAGACCTCACCCTTTATCTCCCACAAAGATCAACAATTCCAAAAATATCCAAAAAAAACCCCAAAAAACCAAAAACAAAAAATAAAACAAACAATAAAAAACAGCTCTGAGAGAGTGTGGTGTCCACCTAAGAAACTTCAGCAAAACATCACCCAAGAATAACTACACAAAAAGTTGTGCAGGGAGGGAGATAACTTCAGTTTGTCTACATTGTCCCATGTCCCAAGAGGGAACTCCCTAGCTAGAAAGAGCTCCCCTCCCTGGGAAAGAAAATACAACAGTGTGAGTGACCAGCTTCCCAAGTGTTTGGGAGCTCCTCCACAGGGGTCCCACTTCTTTTCACTCCACCTAGACTGGCAAAACCGAGATGTCTAGGAACAGGAAGAAAAAGAGGGCTACCAACAGCACCCACACAGCAAGAGCCATTGTTGACCACAGTGAACTGCTCCACAGACAAACTCAGCAGGGTTTTTTTTGCCACCGAAGGAGTCAACAGTTCCTGTGAATCCCTTGAAGATTTCATCAGCTTTTGCTCCAGGTATTGGCATTTGCTTGAGCCAACTGCTTGAGTCTTGCCTCTGCCCAGGTCAGAGCCTGGGGAACTGAACTAGCAGCCAGCTTGGGCCTCTGGAGGTGCATGAGTGTGAGATGCCATTAAAACCTCCGTGGTGACCTCCAGCTTCATGTGCACCTGAGGCTAGCCCCTCCAGGATCACCTATATGATCCTAGCCTGACACATCACCCGTGTTCACTGCCATGAAACCATGGCAAGACTCAACAGGCATGATAGTACACAAGGACAACCAGGGCACCCACAGCTATCCACCCCACAGAAGGACCTGTCCCTTGCTGACTTCCCTGGCCCTCGCCACTATGTGTGTGTCTTCAACTAGCATCTGCCACGACTCAGGCACCTACAGCCACTCCTCCAGTCACATGTGCACATGTAACTGGCTCTGGTCATCAGAATTCCTTGCCCTGATTCCTAGATTCTGGACATCAAGATGCTGCTGAGAACCCCAGCATTTCTTGCAGCCACTAAGGATTCTCCACAGTGCTCATCAAGGACCACACAGTTGCTGTTGCTATAGGATCCAGCCGTCTGAGCTGAAGAGACATGATGCCACCCTGAACCCAGTGCCAGCATGTGCCCATGTATATGGGGTCCTGCACCTATACACCCAAGGTAATAGCACCTTCCATCATGTCCCCACATGCAAATCAAAGTCTTCCCATATTAAGTCAGTCCCAAAGGTCCAGAAGAGGGTTCTGCTTCTTTAAATGTACAGATACCCATGGTTGGCTACAGGGATTATGAGGAATCAGGGAAACATGACTTTACAAAAAGAATACAATAAAATTTAAAATTCTAGTAACTGACCACCAAAATTTAGGGATCTACCAGACAATGAATTCAAAATAATCGATCTACATATGCTCAGCAGTCCTATTTCTGTGTATATATACAGAAAATGGAATTGGGATTTTGAAGAGATAACTGCAGTCCAATGTTCATTGCAGCATTAGTCACAATAACAAGATAAGGAGATATATTAGTTGTCCTTCAATGGATGAATAGGTATAGGTATTGTGTCGGATATGTGTGTGCGCGTGTGTGCACCTATGCATGCGCACACATACATGCAGGTACAATGGAGCCTTAATCAACCATGAGAGAGAAGAAACTCCTACCATTTGTGACAACATGGATGGCCTTATGGACTTTGAGGGCATTGTGTTAAATGAAATATGTCAGAGAAAGACAAGTATTGTATGATATCACTTACACGTGGAGCCTCAAAATCCCAATCTCATACAAACAAGAGAGTAGAATAGTGGTCACCAGGGACTGTAGGTAAAGAGAAAATGCAAGTCAAAGAGTATACACTTTACACTGAATTGCAGAAAAAGAGCCAGGGAATACATTATATCAAGGTCATGAGACTTACTCTCAAGTTAATCTAAAGGGCATTTTTAATGAAATTATTTATTGATAGCATGTGTGCATGGCCTCTCTACCGAAAATTTTTTATGCCAACTGGAGCTGAAATTTTCTAGTTCCAATTCTGCCATTATTATATTAACATCCTTATTATATCCCTAATCTCTCTGTGGCTTATTCCTTTTTTTGTCAAAAAATATAGTGGCTCAAGAAAATAGCTTCTAATATCTCTTATAACGTTTTATTTTTTGTTTATAACTTAGAACAACAAAAAATTGAGATACATTTTAAGAATCAGATTGCATTTTGTCTATAACCTGTTAATCAGATTCTAATTAATAATGACATATCCAGAATTAAAACATATAGTGGAAGAAAAATCTACTTCTTACTTATGTTAGAGGAATACCACAGAAAAGTACGTATGTATGGTGATACAACCTGACATATATTTACAATTGTATGTCAAAGAATACATTTATAAATTTGTTAAACAGTCTGATTGTCCCAAAGACAAAAACACATCAACATGGATGATTAAGGATGTGAAGGAAGATCATGTGTTTAACTGTCCAGAAATTTCATATGAAGGGGACAGAGATTTAATTTTATGTGAAAAGGAAAAATCACCTTCAATGTACATTTCCCAGACTAAACAGTTTCCCTGACAGGGGATTAATTTATAAACACAAGAGATTAAATTATTCATTTGTATGATGTTTTTCAGAAAATGCAGCTTGATAAATTAAACTCAATTATTTTTTGACAATACATTATTTTCTCTTGTTCTCCAAAAATAATTGTCAAAATGGCATTAATTTCCCAAAGCAAAATTCAGGAATGGGTGTATATTTTTTAAATTCTCATTTGGATCTATGTTTCAATAGAAGCACTCTTTTACCTAAAGCATTTCATAAATTTCAAAAAAATTTTTGAGGAATTTATGGATTTTCCTTAACATAAATGAAATAAATATCTATGTACACTTCAAAACTTCAGTCATATTTCTATGACCAGAGTGTACTATATTTCATTTATTTACTTGGTGGAGAAGATAATATCTAAGCTATGTAGAAAACATGACTTTCTTTGTAATTTTGGCCATAGAATTTCAAGTTGCCAAACACTGCTCAGTTATTTTTTTATTTTTTTTTTAAGATTTTATTTATTTATTTGACAGAGAGACAGAGACATCAAGAGAGGGAATGCAAGTGAGGGAGTGGGAGAGGAAAAATGGGCTTCTCACTGAGGAGAGAGCCCAATGTGGGTCTCAATCCCAGAACCCTGGGATCATGACCTGAGCCAAAGGCATATATTTAATGACTGAGTCACGCAGGTGTCCCCATTCCTCAGTTATTCAAAATGTGAAGGAACTCTGGTAGCTACAGATTTCAAGGACATGTATGTTCATGAAGATACCACATTTAATAAAACATACTCATCATTTTAGGGTGAGCTACTCTAACATTTATATTGGTAATGGCATCACTAAGATTCTGTGTTGACATCTCTTCAAAGTTACTATTGATGACAATGGCTTACCACCACCATGACACATCCCTGTCAGGATGGTATTCCTGATGTTGACTTCAACAGGATAGATCTTTATTATTTTATTATTAATTATTTTTATTAACATATAATGTATTATTTGACCCAGGGGCACATGTTTATGAATCATCAGGCTTACACAACTCACATCCCTCACCATATCACATACCCTCCACGATGTTCATAAACCAACCACCCTCTCCACACTCCCCCTTCCCCCTAGCAACCCTCAATTTGTTTTGTGAGATTAAGAGTCTTTTGTGGTTTGTCTCCCCCCTGATCCCATGTTTCATTTTTTCCTTCCTTACCCCCCAAACACCCCACTCTCCCTGTCAAATTCCTCATATCAGGGAGATCATATGATAAGTGACTTTCTCCATTGACTTATTACAGTCAGCATAATACCCTCTAGTTCCATATATGTCATTGCAAATGGCAATATTTCACTTCTTTCATGGTTGCATAGTATTCCATAGCATTCCAGTGTGTGTGTGTGTGTGTGTGTGTGTGTGTGTGTGTACCACATCTTCTTTATCTATTCTTCTGTTGAGGAAGTCTAGGTTCTTTCCATAGTTTGAATATTGTGGACATTGCTGTTAATAAATACCAGGTGCATGTGCCCCTTCGGATCACTACATTTGTATCTTCAGGGTAAATAGTAGTGTGATTGCTGGGTAGTAAGGTAGCTCTATTTTCAAATTTTGAGGACTCTCTATGCTGTTTTCCAGAGTGGCTTCATCAGCTTGCATTCCCACCAACAGTGTATAAGGGTTTCCCTTTCTCTGCATCCTCTCCAGCATCTGTCATTTCCTGACTTGTTCATTTTAGCCATTCTGACTGGTGTGAGGTGATATCTCATTGTGGTTTTGATTTGTATTTCCCTGATGCCGAGTGATGTGGAACACTTTTTCATGTGTCTGTTGGCCATCTGGATGTCTTCTTTGCAGAAATGTCTGTTCATGTCCTCTGCCCATTTATTGACTGGATTATTTGTTCTTTGAGTGTTGAGTTTGATAAGTTCTTTATAGATTTTGGATACTAGCCCTTTATCTGATATGTCCTTTGCAAATATCTTTTCCCATTCTGTCAGTTGTCTTTTGGTTTTATTGACTGTGTCCTTTGCTGTGCAAAAGCTTTTGATCTTGATGAAGTCCCAATAGTTCATTTTTGCCCTTGCTTCCCTTGCCTTTGGCAATGTTTCTCAGAAGAAGTTACTTCAGCTGAGGTTGAAGAGGTTGCTGCCTGTGTTCTCTGCAAGGTATTTGATGGAGTCCCCTCTCACATTGAGGTCTTTCATCAATTCTGATTCTATTTTTGTGTGTGGTGTAAGAAAATGGTCCAGTTTCATTTTTCTGCATGTGGCTGTCCAATTTTCCCAACACCACTTGTTGAAGAGACTGTCTTTTATCCATTGGACATTTTTTCCTGCTTTGTAAAAGATTAGTTGACCATAGAGTTGAGGGTCTATTTCTGGGCTCTCTATTCTGTTCCACTGATCTATGTGTCTGTTTTTGTGTCAGTACCATACTCTCTTGATGATTGCAGCTTTGTAATAGAACTTGAAGTCAGGAATTGTGAAGCCACCAACTTTGGCTTTCTTTTTCAACATTCCTCTGGCTATTCAGGGTCTTTTCTGGTTCCATATAAATTGTAGGATTATTTGTTCCATTTCTTCAAAAAGAAATTGATGGCATTTTGACTGGGATTTCATTAATGCATAGATTGCTTTAGGTAGTGTAGGTGTTTTCACAATATTTGATCTTCCAATCCATGAGCATGGAACTTTTTCCCATTTCTTGGTGTCTTCCTCAGTTTCTTTCATGAGTACTTTATAGATTTCTGAGTACAGATTCTTGGCTTCTTTGGTTAGGTTTATTCCCAGGTAGCTTATGGTTTTAGGTGCAATTGTGAATGAGATTGACTCCTTAATTTCTCTTTCTTCTGTCTTGCTGTTGGTATATAGAAATGCAACTGATTTCTAGGCATTGATTTTATATCCTGACACTTTCTGAATTCCTGTATGAGTTCTAGCTGTTTTAGAGCAGAGTCTTCTGACTTTTCCACATAAAGTATCATATTGTCTTAAGGAGTGAGAGTTTGACTTCTTCTTTGTTCATTTAGATGTCTTTTATTTCTTTTCATTGTCTGATTGCCTAGGTTAGGACTTCTAGTACTATGTTGAATAGAAATGGTGTTAGTGGATATCCCTGCCGTGTTCCTGACCTTAGCAGAAAAGCTCTCGGTTTTTCTCCATTGAGAATGATATGCATGGTGGATTTTTCATAGATGGCTTTGATGCTCTTGGGGTATGTACCCTCTATCCCTACACTTTGAAAAGTTTTAAACAATAAAGGATGCTGTACTTTGTCAAATGTTTTTCAGCATCTATTGATGGTATCATATGGTTCTTGCTCTTTCTTTTATTAATGTATTGTATCACATTGATTGATTTGTAGATGTTGAACCAACCTTGCATTCCAGGAATAAATCCCACTTGATGGTGTGAATAATCCTTTTAATGCACTTTTGGATCCTATTAGCTAGTATTTCAGTGAAAATTTTTGCATCTGTGTTCATCAAAGATATTAGTTTGTAATACTCCTTTCTAATGGGGTCTCTGTCTGGTTTTGGGATCAAGATAATGCTGACCTCATAAAGTGAGTTTGGAAGTTTTCCTTCCATTTCTATTTTTTGAAACAGTTTCAGGAGAATAAGTATTAATTCTGCTTTAAATGTTTGGTAGAATTCCCCTGGGAAGCCATCTGGCCCTGAACTCTTTGTTGGGAGATTTTTGATGACTGCTTTGATCTCCTACTGGTTATGGGTCTGTTCAGGTTTTCTGTTCCATCCTGGTTCAGTTGTGGTAGTTTATATGTCTCTGGGAATGCATCCATTTCTTCCAGATTGTCAAATTTGCTGGCATATATTTGTTCTTAATATGTTCTTATACTTGTTTATATTTCTTTGGTGTTGGTTGTGATCTCTCTTTCATTTATCTATTTATTAATTTGGGTCCTTTCTCTTTTCTTTTTGATAACTCTTACCAGGGGTTTATCAATCTTATTCATTATTTCAAAGAATCAGCTCCTAGTTTCATTGATTTGTTCTACTGTTCTTTGGTTTCTATTTCATTGATTTCTGCTCTGGTCTTTATTATTTCTCTTCTCCTGCTGCGTTTAGGCTTTCTTTGCTGTTCTTTCTCCAGCTCCTTTAGGTATAGGGCTAGGTTACATGTTTGAGAACTTTCTTCTTTCTTGAGAAAGGCTTGTATCACTATATACTTTCCTCTCAGGACTGCCTTTGCTGTGTCCCACAGATTTTGAACAGTTGTGTTTTCATTACCATTTGGTTCCATGATTTTTTTTTTCAATTCTTCCTTAATTTCCTAGTTGACCCATTCATTCTTTAGTAGGATGCTCTTTAGCCTCCATGTATTTGGGTTCTTTCCAACTTTCCTCTTGTGATTGAGTTCTAGCTTCGGAGTATTGTGGTCTGAAAATATGCAGGGAATGATCCCAATCTTTTGGTAGTGGTTCAGACTTGCTTTGTGACCCAGGATGTGATCTATTCTGAAGAATGTTCCATGTTAACTAGAGAAGAATGTGTATTCTGTTGCTTTGGGATGGAATGTTCTCAATATATCTGTGATGTCCATATGGTCCTATGTGTCATTTAAGGCCTTTATTTCCTTGTTGATCTTTTGCTTGGATGATCTGTCCACTCTTATGAGGGGGTTGTTAAAGTCCCCTCCTATTATTGTATTATTGTCAATGTGTTTCTTTGATTTTTTTATTAATTGGTTTATATATTTTAAATATGTATTATATTTATAATTTATAGATAAAAACTATATATTTTATACAAATTTAAATATTTAAAATTGTTATATTCTTGTTGTACAGACCCTTTGTGTATGATATAGTGTCCTTCCTCATCTCTTATTATAGTCTTTGCCTTAAAGTCCAATTTTTCTGATATAAGGATTGCCATCCCAGCTCTTTCTGTCTTTGGGTCTAAAGTGAGTTTCTTGTAGAGAGCATATTAATGTGTTTTGTTTTTGTTTTTGTTTTTGTTTTTTAAATCCATTCTGATACCCTGTATCTTTTGATTGGGATGCTTAGCCCATTTACCTTCAGGGTAACTACTGAAAGATATGAATTTAGTGCCATTGTATTGCCTGTAAGGTGACTGTTACT
>PISX010000896.1:32642-228972 GCA_004024625.1 Mellivora capensis
TTTTTTTTTTTTTTTTTTTTTTTTTTTTTTTTTTTTTTTTTTTTTTTTTTTTTTTTTTTTTTTTTTTTTTTTTTTTTTTTTTTTTTGTCATGGAAGCTTTTTATCTCTCCTATTTTCAATGAAAGCCTAGCTGGATATAATATTCTTGGCTGCATGTTTTTCTCATTTAGTGCTCTGAATATATCATGCCAGTTCTTTCTGGTCTGCCAGGTGTCTGTGGATACATCCACTGCCAATCTAATATTTCTGCCATTGTATGTTACAGACCTCTTTTCCCCCAAGCTGCTTTCAGGATTTTCACTTTGTCACTAACACTTGTAAATTTTACTATTTGATGATGGGGTGTGGACCTATTTTTATTGATTTTGGGGGAGGATCTCTGTGCCTCCTGAATTTTGATGCTTGTTCCCTTTTCTGTATTAGGGAAATTCTCTACTGTTATTCTCTCCAATATACCTTTTGCTCCTCTCTCTTTTTCCTCTTCTTCTGGAATTCCAATTATTCTAATATTGTTTCATCTTATGGTATCACTTATATCTTGAATTCCCCCATATGGTCCAGTAGCTGTTTGTCTCTCTTTTGCTGAGCTTCTTTATTCTCTGTCATTTGGTCTTCTATATCACTAATTCTCACTTCTGCCTCATTTATCCCAACAGTAAGAGCCTCCATTTTTGATACACGTCATTAGTAGCTTTTTTAAAAATTTCAACTTGGTTAGATTTTAGTTCTTTTATTTCTTCAGAAGGGATTTTATTTCTCCAGAAAGGGATTCTCTAAAATTTTCCATGCTTTTTTCAAACCTTGTAGTACCTTGAGAATCACCATTTTTAACTCTAGTTCTGACATACTACCAATGTCCATACTCATTAGGTCTCTAGCCATCAGTAATGCCTCTTATCTTTTTTCTTGTGGTGTTTTTCTGTCTTGTCATTTTATCCAGATAAGAATATATGAACAAGAGAAAAAGAGAATGAAATACTAAAAGGGTGGCAAAACCCCAGAAAAATGTATGTTAACCAAATTGCAAGACTTCCAAAACCGGGGGCAGAAGAGAGGGGGGAAAAAGAAAAAAAAATACATATATATTTAATACATAGAATTATATATAAATATGTGATATATATTGATTTTATATATTATATATTAATATCTAATATATATTAGTTTTTCATATATATATTAGACTGGTGAACAGAACAGAGCCACCCAATTGATTTTGGGTGTATTTTGGTCTCTTAAAAGAATCTACCTCAAAAAATTTTAAAGAAAGTAATACTTATATATGTACAGAAATAAGGGTAAGCACGGTGAAGGTATGGAATATGACTGCAAAGATGAAAATTTTTAAAAAATTCTAAAAAAGTAATATAAGATAAGTTTGTTGGAAAAAGGAAAAATAAAAATAGAAGGGAATGTGCACAGGTTGGAGACTAGAACAAAGCCATGTGCTAGATATAATTATATTTTGATTTATTAGCCGAAATTGTATCCCAATTTATCTTAGGAAAAAAAATCTATGTGTATACAAAAAATTAAGGTTAAATACAATGACGGGCTAAAATATGACTATAACAATAAAGGTTTAAAAAGATGTCTTTTTTTTTTTTTTAGGAAGGTACTGTTAAAATAAACTAGTTTAAAATGTTAAAAGAGGAAAAGTTTAAAATATAGAATAAGAAATAAGATGAAATTTTTAAAAAAATTAAATTTGCAAGACTAAAGGATCATGGGAAAAAGCCATGAGTTCTATGCCTTTCATTTCCCTATCTCTGGAGTTCCACTGTTCTCCTTGTTCGATGAGTTTGGTTTTGGCTGGGTGTTCTTGCTGATCTTCTGGAAGAGGGGCCTATTGCAGTGATTCTCAAATGTCTTTGCCCTAGGCAGAATTGCACCACCCTTGCCAGGGACTGGGCTAAATAATCTGCTTGGGTTTGCTTTGGAAGGTTTTGTTCCCTGAATGCTTTCTTTACCACTTTGGAGGATGGGAATTAAAATGGTGGCCTCCCAATCTCCAGCCTGGAGGAGCAGAGAGCCGGGGTCCCACTCCTCAGTGAACTTTCGAAGATAAGCAGTCAATCACTCCTGTCTCCCTGGTCTCCAGCTGCACTTTGAGCTCACCCGCCTGTGACTGAGCATTTCTATCTCTGGCCCAGGCCCCTTTTGGAGTCTTCAAACCCAGAAGATTCCTGCCACATTGCTCCTCCCAGGGGAGGAAGGTGAGTCTCCCCAAATCTGCCACTTGTGTGGTCCCTGCTCAAAGACAGTGGTTTAACTGTGCCTTGGATCATGGTTTAAGGTAACCCCAATCTGAAAGCTCACTCTTCAATTCTTTGTCTGTAGTCGGCTTCCTGTTCTGATACTTAGCAACTCTGCCACATTCAGACACCCCTGATCTTTCTCTAACCCTGTAGGACCTGAGACCACACTGTCCCCATGAGGGCTCCACCCCTGCTTGGCTTCTGAAATGATGTTCCTCAGTGGAACAGACTTCTAAAAGTTCTGATTTTGTGCTCCACTGCTCTGCCACTTTCTGGGAGGCAACCCCTTCCCTCACGGTCTGCCTTCCTATCATTTCGGATTCACGTCTCCAAAAGTCCTACCTTTCAGAAAGTGTTTGACTTTTTGTTCCTAGAATTGCTGCTCTTCTTCTCTTCTATCTCCTGTTGAGTTTGTAGGTGTTTAGAATGGTTTGATACCTATCTAGCTGAACTCCTGGGATCTGATGTCATTTCAGTCTGCTACTCCTCCGCCATCTGGCCTCTCCTCCAAACTTACCAGTCTCTTTAGTCATTCCTGATGTAGTTTTGGAATATAGGTGAGGTTCAGTGGGTGGAATCTGGAGCTGATGACCAAGAAAGAATTGTTGAGATGTTTTTGGTGCAAAATGGTGGTTTATTAAAGCATGAGGACAGGACCCATGGGCAGAAGGAGCTGCTCGACTGGGTAGATCTTGAAAACCATTTAGCACCATCAGTATATAAGCCAGTCACATATGGGTTTATGCAAGCTAAAATTGATTTATGGCAAGAATCACACATTGAGATGCCTTGCATAATGGAGTTGAGAATAGCTAAGCTACCCTAAGATCAGAGGGCTCCTGGGCTTCTGTCAAGCAACACTTGACATTAACCTAATTATAACTATTCACACATCATGTGTGAATGTTACTCAGATGTTACTCAGAAGGGGGCTCAGCTAAATATAGATATAAATAAAATTAAATAAAATAAAATAGTTGTGTGTAGTATTGAGTATTATATAAATATATTTAACCTCTTTCCAAAAGAGCAAGTGCTTAGATATTGATCATTGACTATATTGTTACAAGTTCCAATTTTAAGGCTTTACCTGATATGAGGATAAATGCATCACAGGACAAAATGGACATGTCTGGTAATTTGATATGGTGTGGCTAATGTCCATTTGGTGAGTTGGTAAGAGCCAACCCCTGGAATCTCATTGTTGTCTGATGTCTGCTGTTAATATGTAACTACTATAACATAATTTTTGTTCCTATTTGGTTTGTCAAAGGTCCACTGGTTCCCCTGTTCATTTATCTCCACCTGATGCCCAGCAGTGATGATCTGTCTCTCTCAGGGTGGGTTGGCCATCCTACACATTTCACCTAAAGAATCATAGGTACTACTTTCATGTCTCTCATCTTTCCAAAGTCTTTTGTCAGCTTGCCTTCTAGCATCAGCTACCTCCCACCTCTACCCAAAGGAAAGAGCTAGATTCCTTTTATACATACATGATGAGAGTGGCTAAGAAGAGCAAACCCCATCTCCCTTCTGCCCAAGGTTGTTGCTGAAAAACATTTAAGGTTGTCTTGTCCCAGGACCCCAAACAGAAACTGAGATCCCTTTTCTGCCTGTATGCATCTATTATTTCTTCACACTGAACAAGACTTGGTTTTCTGATCTCCCCTACATCTGTCCACCATTTTCTTCCAAAAATCTTTCAACCTGGATAGAGTGAGTGGTGCATTACCTTTAGAGCATAAAATATAACACTATGATTTAAGCCATTAAGCTTGGCTCTTGATATACAAAATAGGAACTAACAGAGCCTAAAAATATATATTTCCTCCCTGAAAAAAAAATATTATATTTCAAATCTTGGCAAAAACAATAAATGATATTTTGTTTTTATGTTTTATTTCTACTACAGCAGTCCTTATCTACTATTTTCTAGATCAGCTGGGAGATGATCAGATACATAAAATTGCAGAAGAGAATACATTACATATTTAGAAAGTAGTACTTTCATTTCATTAATGATGTTTAATGATTTTTATGCTATGTACTTACTATGTTAAAATTTTTATTCTATGCACTTACTATTTTAAAATTCTACTTAAGGGGCACCTGGGTGGCTCAGTGTGTTAAGTCTCTGCCTTTGGCTCAGGTCATAGTCTCAGGGTCCTGGGATTGAGCCCCGCATCGGGCTCTCTGATCATCAGGGAGCCTGCTTCCCCCTCTCTCTCTGCCTGCTTCTCTGCCTGCTTGTGATCTCTTTCTGTGAAATAAAATCTTTAAAAAAAAAATTCTACTTAAAATAAGTAACCTTATTAGCAATTACCATGTATAATTATCTATGCAAAGCAGAATACACATTAGTTCAGTTAATCTTTACTATTATAGTCCCATGTTTAGAGACCAGAAGACTATGGCTTACATGAATCACCTCACTCCAGACTAAAGAGCATCTAAGTAATGTGAAGCTAATATTTAATGCCAATGAATCTGTCTCCAGAGTTTGTGTTTTAGCCATTATTTTATATATAGCATTTATATTCATATTGATTCAACATCTATCCATTAAGTATTTCCTTTGGAAAAACATTTTGCTAGATATGTGTGCTGAGGTACCTCTAAAGTTAATTTAACAGACCTTCAAACAGCTGTTAGTGTAAGAAGTAGTACAAATAATACATTTTCAGGCTGCCTATGAATACTCCCAGAAGAGCTATAAATATATCATAAAATATACTTCTTTCTTTCTTCCTTTTTTGATTTATGTGTTCTTCTTTCTTTCACTTCCTCATATGTTTTACATATGTGACCTGTGGAAAATCCATGATCCTTTTCATCTTCTATTATCAGCAAAGAGAGAACCAGAACATGCTGATGCAAATGTGTCCACACAATTGAAGATGTCAAGATAATTGTTTTCCAGGTATGAATAAGTGATGCATATGATACCCTTTGGACCTATATTGTCTGGAGAAAATGAACATTCACTATCTTTTTGTATTCTTTTCCTTGCATTGACACTCAATTTGGGGATTTTCCATAATACTTGTTAGAACTGCACTCAGGACTATCATGATAGGTATAGAAACTGCCACAATGCAGTTTTTCAGTAGGGGAGAAAAATTGGGCTTAACTCCAGATATGATATGGAAATGTGAAAATGTACAGCCAAGGACCAAGGTGTGGTATTTGGCAGATAGAAAATTACTGAGAGGAAACATCAAGGATAAACAGGGATTCTGGTTAAATCTGTCTAACAGGATTCTTGTTGAAGTCAGGCCAGCATGATTAGGTATCAACTGAGGATGTGGGGGGGTGAATAGATATTGAGGGGCGACTCTGGCTAAATTGACTTAACATGATTCTTACTAAAAGTGGGCTGTTGGGGATATTCCCAAGAATGGAACCCAGCTGAGAGAGAGCTCAGAGGAGCCAATTAGAATCCAGTCAAGGAGAGAATCTTTGTCATGACCAAATGGCCAATATACTAGAGTGAATGGGCCATGCTCTAGATCAGTCTGGTATAGTGAGTAAGAAGAGCACACTGTCTTCCCAGGTTCTAATTTTTTTTTTAAGATTTTGTTTATTTATTTGACAGAGAGGGAGATACAGCAAGAGAGGGAATACAAGTAGGGGGAATGGGAGAGTGAGAAGCAAGCTTTCCACTGAGCAGGGAGTCTTTGCAGGGCTTGATCTCAGGACCCTGGGATCAGGGCCCAAGCCAAAGGCTGATGCTTAATGACTGAGCCACCCAGGCATGACCCCACCCCCACCCCCAGGTTCTAATCCTGACGTCCCCTTAGCAACCTGTAACCATGGAAAAGCTATCTGACCTCTCTATGCCAGTATCTTAATCTGTGAATGAGGATAACCATACCTTCTACTTGGGTCAAAAAAATACAAAAGCAAGTAATTTGTATACTGTATGCACCACCTAAAAGGCAGTAGACATATTAGCATTGTTTTATTATTATTAGAAATAAGTAACTTTAAATAAAATGCTGGAAAAATCTACTGTATATCCAATAATTATACTGAGGAATCCTATTATAATATAATGCAATTGTAAATGAACTGAAAAATCTATTCCTATTCAGGCAGGAATGCTTATTTAAAACAAATAAATAAACAAAACAAACAAATAAATAAATAAACCAAAATCCTGATTTTGAATTAGGAATTCCTCAGGTCATGATCCCAGTGTCCAGGGATCTAGCCCTGCATCAGGCTCCCTGCTCAGTGGGGAGTCTGTTTCTCCCTCTCCCTCTGCCTGCTGCTCCCCTGCTCATGATCTCTCTTTCTCTCTCTCAAATAAATAAATGAAATCTTAAGAAATAAAAAAAATTGCAAAATGAGCATGAAGTCTTGCCATTTATAACAACATGAGTGTATCTAGAGAGTATAATGCTAACTGAAATAAGTCAGTCAGAGGAAGATAAATTAGCCATATGATTTCACTCATATGTGGAATTTAAGAAACAAAATGAGTGAAGAAAGAAAAACAAGGGAAACAAATTAAAGAAAAAAAAAAAAAAGCTCTTAACTATAGAGATCAAACTAATGGTTACCAGGGGGATGGGTGAAAAATGTGAGGGTGATGAAAAATACATTTATGATGAGCACTGAATAATGTATAAAGTTATTGAATCATTATATTAAACAACTGAAACTAATATAACACTGTGTGTAATTTATACATTAATTAATAAAATAAAATAAAACAAAACAAAACAAAATTCCCTGAGGGCAAGAAAACCCAAAACAACTGCCAAATGAAATTTTTTACTCTTCTATATATGATTGGCTTACTCAACAGAGATACATCAGCGCAAATTTTCTTACACAAAGGTTTTCCAGATGTATCTAAATGATCCTTTCTTTTTGGCAACCAAAATTTGAATCAACCAAGAATAAAATATGTAGGTAATTGTCCCAATATGAGCTATCAATTCAGCTAGCAAATGCCATTTGTAAATGTTTACAGGGATCTGAACTAAAGTGGAAGAAAAAATAATAATAAACACAGAAGGAAACTGAACTATAAGATATTTAGGAGCCTAAAATTCCCCTACTGTAGTTCTTCTAGTCTTCATTGTCTTTTATAATAAAAGTTCTTAATCTAGGGGTACCTGGGTGACTCAGCTAAGCATCTGCCTTTGGCTCAGGTTATGATCTTGGGGTCCTTGGATCAAACCCTACGTTGTGTTTCCTGCTCTGCGGGGGAATCTGCTTCTCCCTTTACCCTTTGCTTGTGCTCTCTCTTGCTATCTCTCTCTCTCAAATAACTAATATCTTAAAACAAAAAATTCGCAATCTAGCTTCTATGAGGCTATCTTTAATAGAGAAAAAAAATCATAAAATATTTTCAAAATATCAATAATATCAATAAAGTACACATATGTATTAAAACAACACATCACCACGTTTATCTTAACATAATTTCCAATTAATAATAAAAATGTAAATAGACCAAAATGTTAAAGATTATTCAGAAAGGGGCGTCTGGGTGGCTCAGTGGGTTAAAGCCGCTGCCTTCGGCTCAGGTCATGATCTCAGGGTCCTGGGATCAAGCCCCGCATCGGGCTCTCTGCTCAGTGGGGAGACTGCTTCCTCCTCTCTCTCTGCCTGCCTCTGCCTACTTGTGATCTCTGTCTGTCAAATAAATAAATAAAATCTTTAAAAAAAAAAAGATTATTCAGAAAGAATTGATTTTTGTTGAGTGAAATAAATTGTCATGTGGCTTCTGCTATGTCCCAACATCGTTTTTAACCCATGTAAATAGAAATCTGAGTCACTTTGACCTTTTGTAATAAGGGGCAAATTATGCTAGAAACACAACTGTTCCATCTACTTCTGCATTCAGTTTTAATCAGAGCTCCATTTAAATTTTTGTTCTCGGCAATCATGGCATTGCAAAACAACGAAAGAGCAGAAATAAATGAGATGTTGCTTTGCCCTGGTTGATTAAATCATGATTCAAGGTAACATTCAGGTGACATTACAAGTTGTCAGAACAGCAGTGTGCTATACTTTGGGAGGGAAAAATAATGTGTGAAGGATGTTTATTTCCCCATCCAATATAAGTGACAAGGTTGAAATGAGAATGCTGGTGTGTCTATGAAAATATATTACCATTTAAGGAATCCTATTATTAGGCACAGTGGAAGATCTATCTGGAAGAAGCTTCCCTTACTGCGGGTAATTATCACAATCCAGCATGCTAATTGCTT
This sequence comes from Mellivora capensis, assembly GCA_004024625.1. Taxonomy (NCBI): domain Eukaryota; kingdom Metazoa; phylum Chordata; class Mammalia; order Carnivora; family Mustelidae; genus Mellivora; species Mellivora capensis. The sequence goes on from PISX010000896.1 coordinate 41,128, forward strand.
TTCGATCTGCAGGCTGTGCTTTCAGTGAGTCTTGTGGAACACCACTGCGTTGCACCTAGACTGCTCCTTGATGAGAGCAGCCCTTATCAAGGACAGCAGAAACTCTGACTTTTCAATCGATAGGGAAGCATTATCCCAGGCTTTAACGTTTGGAAACATTCTGGTCAGTAGACTTTTGTTCAAATACTGTGTATTTCAGGATCATTCTAGAAACCATCACATTCATTCCCTAAGTCTATGAATAAACAGCACATAGAATTCATGGGGAAGCAATGAGCAAGGATGGGCCAAGATCTTCTTTCTGTTGGAAGTTATATAAATGCAGTGACACACAAAATGCTCTTTGGAGTTTCAATGTGTAAGGAGATATTTTCTCATGACTTAGTTAGTGGACCTTTCAGAAAACTGGGCCTGGATATTAAAATATTATGATCTGATTTCTTTATGTATCCATGTGCATATAGGTGCAGTTCATATTTACTGTGTATAATATTTTGTGCTTTGTACTGTGCATAAATCTAGTTTAATTTACAAACCCTATATATGTGGGATTGTTTCATATTTTAATATAATAACACTGATATTGAATAAAAATAAAAGAAAAACAAATTTTCTGAGTGTCAGTATGAAGGCTCGGATTCAGCTCTCTATGGTATCAATACTCATACTTAGTACAAATTTTAAAATTGTTATATGATATATATAATATATATGTTCTATGATATATATATTATCTCTTTCTCCCTTTCTCTTCTCTCTCTTTATAAATATATATTTATAAAGATATATATTTATATCTTATTTCATATATAATTTTATATATATTTACATATATCATATATATATGAAGAGAAAGGGAGAGAGAAAGAGAGCAGGAGACACTTAACCAATACAGAATTATGTAAAAGACTGGAGCTCAAATATACCAGACTGATTGTACCTATTCAAGAAAGAAAAAAAAGTCAATGCTTCTTTTAACATGCCAACATTCAATATGTAGAAAATAGTCAGACTTACAATTAATTAATAAAAAATTAATCCTGCCATTGGAAAATTAGAAACTAAAACATGCTATATAATAATACCTATTCTAATATATAAAATTTCAGGCACAGAAAGTCAGGAGCCGTAATGAGGCAAACATATACCACATAGAACCAACATGACTATAGCAATTTAGATAGATAACAAATTTGGGTGACGTTTGGATAAACAAAGTATAGTCTTGATTTATTAGGCAATTGTATTCCTAAAATAGATGTATGGTGTCTATATGAAAACCACATGTTCACATGAAACACATTGTGCTTATAAATTGTAAAGACTCAGATTTTAGGATTAAATGCTAATAAATAAATTGCTTACCTACATGAACATACAAAAGGACATTCTCATAAATATGCAGAGCTTGGAACATTCTTTTATGTGAGGGAATTGCTCAGCCACCACTAGCCATCAAATAAACCAAGCCATTAAGGGCCCATGGTAACTCCCATTCATTAGGAAAGCAAACTTTTTCCACTTCCAAAACACTTCAAAAATCACAGTGGATTATTTTATTTACATGCATGCATATATATGTGTGTGAGCATATATATATGTGTGTATATATTTGTATATATGTATGTGTGTGTATATATATATATATATATGCATATACAAATTACAATACAGCTGGAGTCATTCTATTTGAATTGCTATGTGACAAACTTTTCACCTAATGCATTTTAAAGAGATTTCCAATCCTGTAACACTTTTAAATCAGCCTCAGTATTTTTAACATCTTTATAGTATTCTATGAAATGTGTCACCATAATTTAGCTATTCCCTACAGGCTCTTATACTGTTTACATCTTTCTAAAATCCTATGGTCTTACCCTTATTTTAGGATTGTGTTTCAGAGTCCTTATAACTAACTTACTCAGATTATTATCAAGTTAATGCCATACCAGACTTTACATTCTAAGCATTAGTAATTGCATCAACAGCGGCAGCTAAGGTTTGACAATGATACCTAGTAGAGGCATTTACACAACATAATTATTTGTGAAATTAGCTATTTTAGTGGGGATGTTGGGGCCCGTTCTTCCTGGATCCCCCACATTCCTGAAAAGGCCAGTTCTCTGAGCGCAGGTGCGTACAGGCGGTTTAGGAAGGTTTGTATATTGAGATGTTTCATGATAGTAAGGTTTGGAAGTATCTCCCTGTTTGAAGCTGTTCTAGGCTAATAAGGATAAATACATGTCCATGTCCTCCTTGGAAAAAAAAATTTGCTTACATCCCAGGGTAAAGAAAAAGGCACTCTGCCTGTCTATCTCTGAGAAGAGGAGTATGGACAGGTCACCAGTGACCCCATATCAGATCAAAATTTCTCATTCAGGGGTTGCTCCCCTGTACCACACCGCACTCCACGTACAGGTACCCACGGAGCCTCACTGCTTCACCCTAAGGAGATTGGGACTTGGGGAACAGACATAAGATGTTGCTCTGGCTTCCGCTTTTCCGAAAGTAATAGAACTCTCTTTCTGTCTGACCCAGTGATCTCATGTATCTGTCACTGTGTGTGAGTGTGTGTATAGCTACACGTACATACAGTATGTATGAGTATAGGTGTGTGTGCATATGCGTGTATATACAGTGTGTGCGTGAATATATATGTAATGTGTGTGTATATATATGTATACACAAGGTGTGTGTGTGTAGATGTATATACACACACACATATACTATTTCTGACTAAATTGTTGGCTTGTAAGTATGATAAAATCTCAGATATTGTTTCCAACTTAGTGGAGGATGGGTTAGGTTATGTTGCTAAAACAACAAAACAAAATTGAAACCTTAGTGGCTTAAGACAAAAATAGGGTGTAGCATATGCAAGAAATAATCTTTTATTGATATTATTGATATAAGCCAATAAGATGTGTGTGTGTGTGTGTGTGTGTGCGCGCGTGCGCGCAACATAAACTGTCCCTAGGGTAGAAGGAGCAAACAAATAAGCAAATGCAAAATACTGCACTGAACACATACAAAGTAGATTTTCTTATGACATTGGGTGAGTCAATTAGCTATGCCCTTAGTTTTACATTTCTAAAACAATAAAAATAACTATATGGACATTAACACTCCCATAGAAAATAAATATTCTAAAGTTTTTTGAAAATATTTATATGCAATAAAACAATTCTTTCAAAATTAATTAGGCACTGGCTATTCCGAAGCAGTGGGGTGTCTATGGATGCTGCTTAGTATAAGGTCATAGGACAGAAGATATGTCAAAATACAATATATGGTCCTTAAAAGCTTCTGCCCAGCATGTTGTTGGTCAAATTTTGTCATTTCTCCGGGCCTGTTTTCAAAGGTGACATAAGTACAATCCTATCTTAATGTCTTCAGTTGTGGGAACTAATATTCTGAAACCCCAGACTACTCCTCTGAGGCATGATCTTGACATGATTGCGTGAATTAAAATCGTATTATTCCAGAATATAGATTACCCTGACATTTTAAATAATAAATTCACAAATGAAAAAAGTTACATGTACGAGGACTATCTGATTAATACCTGTTTATTATTAAGCCTAAGCAGAACAGAGTATCTAATAGTGGCCAAAAGAAGTTATTTTATCCAATACTATATGCTCACTCAAAAAGCCAGAACTACTTTTTTTGTTTTGGGACAAGAATTCAATTGTATAGGGGCTCCTGGGTGGCTCAATGGGTTGAGCCTCTGCCTTCTGTTCAGGTCATGATCTCACAGTCCTGGGATCGAACCGAACCCTGCATCGGGCTCTCTGCTAGGCAGGGGATTTCCACCCCCTTCCCCCTCTGCCTGCCTCTCTGCCTACTTGTGATTTCTCTCTCTGTCAAATAAATAAATAAAATCTTTTTAAAAAATCCAATTGTATAAGAACACTTTAGGTAACCATGACCAAGCAATGGCTAAACCCTTCAGTAAGAATCCTCTTCATTACTTAAAAAATAATCAGATCTCTAGATTCTGATATGAAGTCAGTGAAATTGTCTCCATGCATTTATATGGTACTTTACTGTCTTTTGCATCATCTTGCTGAAAGCAAAGTTCTATGAGTAATTAACTCATAAAATGTTAAGCAAATGATCTTTAGTGAGATGATTGTTGAAATGGTTTGTGCTAAACATGGTGCTTATCAAGCAATTGTTACTTTCATAATTTTCTAGATTTGCTGCATTGAAATAATCATGCAGCAGATGGGTTAGGCCTTCTCTGTAGTCCATGCTCTTGCTATTCCCATTTCGTCCAAGTTCTTGAGGAATTCTTAACGAGGTAAGAAATCCATTCACATTCTCAGCTCTACCTTCCATGAGTCTACTCTGCCTCCTCCATCTGTATTTCATATTGATCTAATGTAGTTCCATTAAGGGAGACGTAAATAGATCTGTATTATTTATTAAAATCCCTAAAATTTTATGAGCAACTACAATATTTTACATAATCTACAATGCGTTGTTAGTTCAGTAATGTTGAGTTTATAATAGTATTTGTATCTTAATTATCTGTAATTTATATTTATAGATAAAAATCCTGTGATTAATAGATATGACATAATGTTTCATATACATAATATTCCATAAACAACCAATGTAAAGATTAAAGTGGCTCAGGATTTCTTACAAAAATGTTATTTTTTGTAAGTCCCTTTTCCCACATTTGACATTAAAGCTTATTTTTTAAATCTCTCAGAAAATCACATTTTTAAATTTATTTTTTATTATTATGTCCAATTAGCCAGTATATAGTACATCATTAATTTTTGATGTAGCATTCAACAATTTATTAGTTGCACATAACACCCAATGCTCATCACCATTTTTTTCTCTAAAACTGGGCCTTTGTGTTTTTTTGTTTGTTTGTTTATTGTTGTTTTTGTTTTTTTCCTGATATACCAAATGTACCACATCTGGGTATTTACATGGACAGAATTGCCTCAGAGTTACTTCTTCATCAAATGCAATAGTTTGCTTTTATGTTTCCATTGTTTTGTATGTACTGTTTGTTCATTCTGGAGCACTTTGTAGGTCAACTTTCCTTGAAAACCCATTCTGAGATGTCTTAAAGCACTTAGAGCCTCAGATGTCATAAGTGCTCCTGGCATCAACACCTGTTGGAGGCAAGAAGCAGGAACAGATGAGGGAAAGGCTGGGTTGTGATTCAGTCTTAAGGGACTCTCTGCTGATACCGTGGGGAGTTCTGAGGCAGGAATATCTCTATAGAGTTGAGGTTAGTAAGTGGGCTGGTGCAGAGAAAAAAAGAAAAAAAAAACCACAAAACCTGAAGCTTAATTGAATAAGGAAATTAAATTGCAAACTCACAGATATGAAATGTCTAGCCATCTAGATGATGCAAATGTCAGGCAATCAAATCTACTTGTTTGGTAGAAATTTCAAAATATTTTCCTGTAAGACCTGGATAAATTGATATAATGAGAGCAGTTAAGCCACTTCACCCAGGGTCAGACCTGGTTGATTCTCTATAAACACTAGAATTTCTTATTTCACAGAGTTGATATCATGATTTTTAACCTGTGTTGGTTTTTATGACTATCATTATGGTCAGGGTTATTATCATTTTTCTATTCTAAATACTATTATCCAACAGTTTAGCTTTTATGAAAATCATAAATTCATTGTAAAACAGACACAGGGCCAGACAAGGGGAGAGTTACAGCACAGCTGCAGATGCGCAGTTTAGCTGTGAAAACCGTCCAGCTGTTAATTAGACAACTCAATTTACCTACACGATAGCATTAAAAATGAATGTTAACTGAAATCAGTTATTCTTCACTTAAAATAATTTTATGATACCAGCCTGGCATGGAAAAACAAAACAAAACACTGCACTTGCAAAAAGTGCTTGTAACACTGCAAAATGCAATTAAATGTAGTAAAAATTGCCAAATCCCTTTGTGAACAGATCTTAAAAGTTATGGTAGTTGACTTTTAAAAAATACTGCCTCCTTCATCCTGTTATTTCATTCTGAAACCTCTCATGGACAGAAGGAAGGATTTCCAGATCTTTACTATTTTCTCTCGCTTTTTAATCTATATGCTTATATGTTATCAAGCTTTTAAGAAAAATTCCTACGTCCAGTCTTTTGACTCACTCTTTTCCTTTAAAGCTGTCAGTTCTGCTGTTCAACCCGTCTATTGTATTATTTTTAATTGAGAGGGTGAAATTTTTAAATTCCAAGATCTCCAGAAGTATTTTTAATAATGTCAATACTCAAAATTTTTATTGTAATTAACATATAAATTTATTTATTGTAAGTAACTTCATTTACTATGCCAGTTCTGTTTACTTTTTTCCTGCTTATTGATTCATTTCCTCTGTTCAATGGTGGTAGATTTTCTGATTTTATTTATTTATTTATGAAATTTAACATCTGATCCTTTGTGAATTGTTGGGGAGGAGCAGATCTTGGTTCTCTGAGTGTTGTCCTGGTACTGTACTGCAAGGGGTGATGCTTTCCTGTCCCCTCTGCACTGACGAGTTTGGGGAGAGGTGAATCTCCTACGCAGGGATGGGCTCTTCTGCTTTGGCGGAGGAGCGCCCTGAGTGTTGCAAGCAAGAGAGAGAGATGGGCTGACTGACACGTTGGTCTGGGGCAGTTGAGCAATTAATCACCCTGAGACTCTACAGGGGCTTCCACCTCCTATGGACAGCTGTTGCTTCAGCTGAGAGCATTTTTTTTTCATTTTGGTAATCTTTATTAAATTTGCTGATCATTCCCTAGGGTCGCAACTGCTAGTCTTTTAAGCAAATTTCAAAGGCAATTTTGAGAGCTCTTCTGAATGACCCTGACTTCCATTTAACACTTACCTCGTCCTTGGTTGGAATGTGGTTCCCTTTCTTTGTTTTGTCATTATTTTGTTTTGTTTTCTTTTCTTTTTCCTTCTGTCTGGACCTGTAACTTTTTTTTTCTATTATTTATATATTCTTCCAACTTTAAGGAACTCTTTCTGACACTTTTGTTTCTTTTTTTTGAATAATCTTAGGGATTTAGATTTTTTTTCAAATGTTTGTTACTTCATGAAATTTATGCAAATGTGTCTTACCTTCTATTAGTAACCATCTTTTTTTTTCTAAGATTTCATTTATTTATTTGGCAGAGAGAGAGAGATCACAAGTAGGCAGAGAGGCAGGCAGAGAGAGAGGTGGAAGCAGGCTCCCTGCTGAGCAAAGACCCTGATGCGGGGCTCAATCCCAGGACCCTGAGATCATGACCTGAGCCAAAGGCAGAGGCTTACCCCACTGAGCTACCCAGGTTCCCCAATAAGTAACCATCTTACTAACTCTTTATCTGATGTATTTAATAGTAAAATCAGATCCTATTATGTAAACTGATTTGGGACCTTCTGTTTCTTTTAAGATGACAATGACTTTATTCTATAGCATTATTTTAATACTACATTGTGCCATTTTTATGAATATAACAATTTATTCATCCAAATTTATAATGTGTTTGGGTGTAAATGAATAACACTAGTTCAGTCTTGAATTCTTGAATAGGATTAGATTTTGTAATTATTTGTTATGTAAGCAAATTTGAACTATGGGAAGATCATCACTCAATATTTAATGTTAAACCATCTTCCTGACCTAAAGCATTTTGTTTTCAAAACAGTAGTTTATTCAATCACAGACATTAAGAATACAAGATATACAAAAAAATATATTGTACAGTGGTGATCAATAGCCTAACAATCTAAGACTAGTAGCTATTGAGCTCCTTGAGGACAGAAATAAACTATTTATAGTCCCATTGAAATTGGATTTTGCCATAAATCATCATCACTACTCAAAATTTATTTACCTTAAAAAATTTATATTTAAGTTACTATATTTGCACCTGTCTTTTACCTACCCTTCTTAAGATAATTCAAGAAAATTTTTAGAAATAAATTTAACATAACTCTTCAAGATGGATATTGATGTAATTAGAGTGATTTTCTAAATAATTGCATTGTAGCAAGGTATTATCAAATAATATATTCATGGTATCATAAGAGAAACAGAAAAAAATGCACACTACTCAAATCTTGTTCACAAGTACCTTCATCTGCATCTCTAAATACATACTTTGATACATAATTTACAATATATTTAACAATTTGTACAAGTATGTTTCAATATATTTAACCCTTTCAGCAGAAAATTAATTTCCAAGTTATGTTCATTAGTAATTTTCTCTCATGCCCTGTGATTTTCAAATAATTAGCTTATGAAATCATTTACTCTTACCATAATCTTATCAGATTTGTGCATTGTGTTATTTCTTACTGACCTGGAGGTTTTAATATAATGACTACTGGGACCTACAACAAGGTTTACCTTTTCACATCTTAAAACAGGAATCCAGCAAGTTGCTTACAAATTTTATTAGGTTGCTACTGTTTCAAGAGTGTCTTGGGGTGTCTGGATGATTTAGTCAGAAGAGCATACGACTTTTGATTTCTGAGTCATGAGTTCAAGCCCCATGTTTGGTGTAGAGTTTACTAAAATAAATAAATAAATAATCTTACAAAAATGTGGGGCACCTGGGTAGTTGCTTAAGCATCTACCTTAGGCTGAGGTCATGATCTCAGGGTCCTGGGATTGAGCCCTGCATCAGGCTCCTTGCTCAGTGGGGGAGCCTGCTCAGTGGGGAGCCCCCCACTTGGACTCGCTCTATCAAATAAATAAATAGAATCTTGGAAAAAAAAAGAGTGTCTCCTCAGGAAAACGATTAGAAATACTGTGTCCCATTTACTTTTATGGCAGTGAAATTTCCCTTGATTTTCCTAGAAGGTGAATCTGTTGTTGCTGATGTTTTCACTGAGCCTTGGAAACAATATGTTTAAGTTGCCAATGCTGTTTAAATCATATTTGTGAGAGAAAAAATAATGTAGAATAAAATATATTCAAGCTTTAGAAATTCAATATGTAAGTTCTTGCTGATATACTAGTATTACTAAATTAATCTCTTTCTGTTATATGCTAATATTCTTTGAATATAGAGTTACACAAGTGTTCATTTCTTAGAAAAATATAATTTGACACATTAGGGAAATACAACTATTTTTTTTTATTTTTTTTTAAAGATTTTATTTATTTATTTGAGAGAGAGGCAGTGAGAGAGCATGAGCGAGGAGAAGGTCAGAGGGAGAAGCAGACTCCCCATGGAGCTGGGAGCCCGATGTGGGACTCGATCCCGGGTCCCTGGGATCATGACCTTGAGCCGAAGGCAGTCGTCCAACCAACTGAGCCACCCAGGCGTCCCGAAATACAACTATTTTTTACATACCTGCACCATGAAAAAATAATTTACTTGGGTTATTTTGGAAATTGCTACTATGGCCAGACATAATTACAATCTAGTCTTTGAAATAATGTTTCGACATCCCAACTGCCAAAATGATCTCATTTATTATCTGTCTGTTGTGACCTCCATCCTTGCAGGTTGCTCATGAATCCAACCACTGAGATCCATTCTTGGTTTAAACAACGTAACTATACACTACAGTCTTTCCTATAACACATCTCTGTAGACTTTTTCAGCTTGATTTTTCTCGGCTTAATTTTACTTCCTTCATTTCCTTAAATATGTTTTGGGAAATATCACCAGTGATGTCCTGATTTTCAAATCCAATAGACACACTTGGTTCTTACCTGTTTTGGTCTTTATGAAAGATTGAACACTGTCAATCAAGGAGGCAGCATTCTCCAAGGATGCTGAGAATGTCTCTGTTATCAAAAGCAAAAGTCTTTGTGGTTCATCGAAATGAAAGGCCCCTAAGAAGATATTACATGTAATTAGGAGGTTTGGCTTCTATTATTTTTCAAATTTGCTTATCACCTATCCTGCCATAATGGGATCATCCAAAAGTAAAATATACTTTGATATGCTGATTGATGGCACAGGAACTTCTCTGAATGCCCTGAGTCCTCTCTGCTTGAGAAAACCCAATAAGAATGATTTCTGATTTCAAAAATGGCCGTATCTGTTTTTGGCAAAGCTGCCGGTAATACAGCTGTGAGCTCCAGGCTTCACGTGAATTATTTAACACCTAAAATCTCTTTGTGTTTTGTGAAAGATAAACTGAATAGAATGTCTTTGTACCCATGTGGAGAGTAACAAAACACTAGAAAAATAATTAAAATAGGGCAAGTTTCATGAATGTTTTCTGGAACACAGAGAGTAATATAAATGTTAATTTTCTGCTTGCATTTGTGATTTCTGATTGCTTTTTTTTTTTAACTAATTCCTACCTTCTATACCTTTTTAAAACTTTTCTCTCAGTAGATGACATAGACCATGTCTACATGCATGTTAGATGTTGTATCTATGGTATTAGAGCTGTTACAGCATGTTTTTCTTTTTTTTGTCTGAAACTTTTTAAGGTAAGTAGGTAAAAAAGTTATAAAGGATTGTGCTGATAGATATTTGAAGAACAAGTGCAGTAGTTTATCATAACTTTTTAGTGATAAATGTAAATGAGATTTTATTTTCAAGAATCATTCTTGATTGGCATAGAGAAAAGCCATTTAGAATTCTTAGCGAGATTTCCTTCATGACAGAGCTAAATGAATTGAAAAGTATTCACAGAAGTTCCCCAGAAATGAGTAGTGAGTAGAAATTCTTAATATAAGAGAAATGTTATTAATGTTATTTTTTCAGAATTATTAATCAAAGAAGGTCTAAGAAGGAAAATGGAAAGAATTATGGTCATTTATAGGTTATATCTAAGATCTGTATGGAGAGATTTTAAGTGGGAGGAGATAAAGAAAAAGAGATACTCATGTTGCATATTTGTTGAATGTTCATGTGATGGTTTTCCCTCATATGTCAATTATTCGGAGATGCCAGATAGTCCATTTTTATTATTTAATATTATTTATTATTTGAAATGTTTATTAATTTTATACAATTTGTCTTTGTGGCACTTCAAGAAAAATATTACCTTTTTGCATAATTGTTCATTGTATACCTTGTTATTTGAATGGATACTCAAGGATATTAGGAATTTAGACTCATTTATTATTCTATCCCCAGGACCTATAAAAGTGTAGCATAGAAAACACTTAATGAACGTTTACTGAATGGAGGAGTAAAGTGAAGTTCTGACAGGCTTGGATAGAACTTGCAAGATTTCCTTGGTCTTAGGAGTTGCAGAAGGAGTCCTAGCATCTCTTGGTCTTCAATACTGGTAAGAAAATAGGTATCTCAAACCTAAAGCAGAAGCTTAATTAACTATGTGTGTGTGTGTGTGTGTGTGTGTGTGTGTCCAAGAATACTGAGAGAAGAGCACAAATAACAACCGTATTTGAAGCATTCTTTATCACAAAAAATAGGAATAATTCCACAACTACTTGAATGAACAGATCCAAAGGGCAGAGATAAATAGCCATAAATTCCAACTTAGACTAAGTTTAATTGCTGGCCCAATGGGCCTACTGTGCTGGTGTTTCTTAACTATTCTGTTTCTTATACAGAATACTGCTTGTCTGTGTGTTATTCTACAGATACCAAGGTTTAACATATACTAGACTGATCACAGAATAAAAAGGGCTAGTGATAGAGCTCAGAAAAACCTACTACAGATATAGACAGGGTCCAAAAACCAACTGTTAAGTAACTTTCTTCTCCTAAGAACAATGGGAAGCTAATATGAAATTTAATTGACGAAGTAATAAAGCATGATATATATTTTTTAAAAATTTGTATTTTTTTTACATGTTGAATATAGTGTAGTAAATAAAAGAGAATTAGGCAAACAGATCAGGGGATCACCACAGTCCAGTTTAGGGGTGATAATTGTCTAATATGGAACTGTGATAATTGGGGTGACTGTAAAATACAGAATCCAAAGTTATCTAGGAGGTACAAATGACCAGAATTGGTAAGTGATTGGGTGATGGAAGAGATGAAAATGCCTAAGATAGATTTAATTGCAGTTAATAACGTGAATACCTCTATACTATAAATAGATTTAGTGAAGAAATGTGATAGATTTTTACTCTGGACCATCGAGTTTGACTTGCTTGGATTATAGCCATTTAGAGCTGACCCTATGAAAAGAAGGAAATGAAACGAAGAAGGAAGGCAAGTTAATATTTAGGATAAATACAGAAGATCTTATGACCAGTAAATCATCATCTTATTTAGAAGGAAAACTTGACATAAAAGGATGATACAGAATGACAGAGAAGAAAGAACTCTGATCTACTGAAATTTTGGGTAACAACCCCAGTTGGAAGGGTGAAACATGAGGATATCAGTTACTAGATTGAGATAAAATCTATACTTGAAGAGGTTTCATCTTTCTGCGATTGGAAAATTAACATAACAGTGTTCAAGAGGACCTCATGTCAGAAAACACTGATGATCAAAGCAAGGTTACTGGCATCTGCTTTAAAAAACATGAATAGAGACTGCATAAAACTTATATTTTAATTGGTAGAAGGGGAAAAGATCACATTTTCCAGATATCATGTGTTCATATCTCCTTGTTACTTTTTGCTTTGAGAACCTTAATCAAAACTCCTTCATCACAATATTTAACATTTATGTATTGCTAACACTGTTCCAGGCACACACAATAATGTGCATTCTTTTTATTTTTAAGATTTTATTTATTTATTTGACAGAGAGAGATCGCAAACAGGCAAAGAGGCAGGCAGAGAGAGAGGAGGAAGCAGGCTCCCCACTGAACAGAGAGCCCGATGCGGGGCTCGATCCCAGGACCCTGAGATCGTGACCTGAGCCGAAGGCAGAGGCTTTAACCCACTAAGCCACCCAGGTGCCCCAGTAATGTGGATTCTTAACATTAAATCTCCTTCTAAGAACTTCAGTAACTAGGTCATATTATTATCCTTTACAGGTGAAGGAAATTTGGATCAAAGAGGTAAGTAAACTCCTGAATAAATTCTGGATCTTATTCTGAGCCCAGGCTGGCACCATGGTCTGTGCTAGTCTGCTATGCTCTCCCTGTAAAGATTACACGTTATACACTAATCTACAAGTTGTAAGTTATTTTATTTTAGAAAAGCATACTTACTTCCCTCTGGTCTGTTGCTCACCTCCCAAATCAAACCCTTACTATATCTGAATGTTTACAAGTCTGCATTTTAAAATAAACCCATTCTGAACAAGAGGTCTACTGTCTTATTAGCTTCATACCTTAGTAATATGGAAGATTAACATCTTCAGAACCATCCGTCTTCACCCTGCTATTAATTTACTGAAAAAAAAAAAAAAGAAATCACAGGCACTTGCAGGAGAAAGGAGGTTTAAGGAAAGTACTATCCATCACAGTCCCCATTATTCTGAATTGAAGGATCCCCGCTGGAGTTATTTATGTATACCTTGGATCTGCTGCCGATGAAAAGCAGTTTGGGAGTATTAGGAAGGATATCATAGGTTGGTAGTTATGGAGTTCGGGTTAAAATAAATTTAGGATTTTTAATTTAATGAGTTTCATCATCTACTTTATAAACCTATGGTTTATAAAGGAGGAATAACATATATGCACAGAATACAGTGCATTTAATACAGAAATCATGAACAATTTATTTCTAACATTTTTTATTAAAATAGGACAGAGAAGTTCATTTCATATTTTGCTGAATTTAAAATTGAATTAGAACAGTTCACTCGGCTCTAGATTCACCTTGAAGAGCATGCAAAGCCTCACTTGTTATGTAGTACAAGGACATGTCACGTGATTTGAGGAGAGCTAGTCATTCAAATCCTCCCCTGCCATCTGCCTTCACTAGTCTCCGTTAATTTTGACCACTAGTGCTAACAGGGTTTGGACAAGACTAAACCACAGGCAGATCTAAAACCTGAACCTGCTAACTCTGGTTTCTCTTCAGATCGCATAAATCTTTCGCCTTTTAAAAACTGGACCTGCTGAAGGATGTTCCTGGAAAACAGACATATATGTCGCCTAGTTTCATAATAAATTATCAAACCTGGGCTGAAAATTTTATTTGTATTTCTACTGTGTACTTTGATCTTCTGAGGGGAGTCGGCACAAAGCCAAAGTCCCCAGAATAGTAAGGCGAGGTGGGTGGGGATAGAAGCTCTCATGGTCAAAGGCAGGGAGCTTTTCCTTTCCAGTGATATCCTCAGAGAGGATGGGTGGGATCACCCAGAGGTGACAGTTCCGAGGAGCTATGGGGCTCTGAGCAATACATGTTTGCTATTTCCTTATTTATATAATGTTCTCAGTAAACTTACATATCATTTCCTACAAAAGAAAATGTGCTTCTTATCTTTTTGGTACTACTCCATTGTCCCATTTTGATAAACACGCATTTTGAAAAATACTGTTTGTTCCCATAAAGGAGCATATGCACGTGTGTTCTGTTATCAAAAATTAAATTGAACATGTTTTAGTTCATTTTATGTCTTCAGTAAACATGCTCATTGTTAATTTGACACATACAATATTTATTCCAAATAAGTTAACAAACCCTGACTGTTTTTTAGTTGTGAATATTGCATGGCAGAAAAAGATCTGCAAATTGAATGACTCTGAGAAGTTACAAAATTTTAATGCTCTACAATTAAGATTTAACTTGTTAAGTACTTTCATCAAATTGTTTTTTAATGAAGGAAAATTAGATGTTATTAACATATAAAAATAACAGAGACATCATAATTTTAACAAATGCCCTATTATATTGTGCAAACTATGCTAGTGTATCTATCAACATACTTACTTACAAAACATGACATATACTACATCACTAAAGATTTTACTGTTTTAAGAATAGTAGAATAATCTAAATTTTAAAGATAATATGCAGTCACATTTAATTGCTTATATAACAGTCTTGGTAAATTTCAAAAGCTTCTCTTATGAAGAGCATCACATAATAACTAAAGCCTGAGAAATGAGATTGGAGGGTCACCTGAGTGGCTCAGTTCCTTAACTATCTACCTTCAGCTCAGGTCATGATCCCCGGGTCCTGGGATTAAGCTCCACATCAGGCTTCCTACTCCATGGGAACCCACTTCTCCCTCGCCCTCTGCCTGCAGCTCCCCTAGCTTGTGCACTCTCTCACTCTCTGTCAAATAAATAAAATCTTACAAAAACAAATAAAAAAATAATTGATTAGACTCATTTATGTGAATACCAGTGACAAAAGTAAGCAGCTCTATTAATTTTAACAAATGACTTTAAATATTTATAATTCATTGTATCCATCAATAAAATGGGGATAATATTAGCATATGTTCAGAACATTGTCATGATGATAAATCAACACAAGTATGATGTTTAACATGGTGACTAAAATAAATAAAATAAAAAAATAATTAGGTGACTAGGAACCTAATTATTAAGACTCATAAAACTTCAGCAGTGCCTGGGTGGCTCAGTTGGGTAGGTGGCCAACTCTTGATTTCAGCTCAGCTCAGAATCTTGGGGTCCTGAGATAGAGCCCCACTTTGGGCTCTGCACTCAGTGGGGAGTCAACTTGAGGATTCTCTCTCTCTACCCCTCCCCCTGCATGATCTCTCTTTCTCTAAAATAAATAAATAACAACTAGTAAAACTTCATGATGACCTTCTCCTTCTACTAGAAGTAATTTTGTGCTTATTTCCCGTTAATATGGAGACAGATTAACCTCCATAATAAATTAAGTATTATAAGAAAGCCTCCTGTCACAGGAATTGTAGATTCCAAGTTATAGTATGATCTAGAATGAAATTAATTTATGGATTATATATATAAATTATATATATAAATATAAAATTATATATATAAATATAAATTATGGATTTATATTTATATATATAAATTATATATATAAATATAAATTATGGATTATATATATATGGTTCATCCATAAATGGACGCAGGTGTCTGCCAGTGACTCAAAGAAATTTCTTCTCAAAATGTTGGGTATCTCCCTACTTTCTAGTCAATCCAACCAACAAGTTGAGAATTTAGGGATAGAGAATGTGAGTGTATCAAAGTGTTCTTCAATATTTGGGAATATATTTGTTTAGGATCCATTGAAATTACTTCAGTGCACAGTATGTAGTAGATGAAATGTAGTCCAAGAATGTACTTTCTAATCTTTTCACTGATACTGGATTAATCATATCTCTTCTTTTTGCAGTAACCAATTTCTGCATCTTGGCATATTGTCCTCTCTCCTCGATAAATTAAAAGACAGAAGTACTTTCTTTTTGCCGTATCTTCATAAATGATTAGAGGAAAAATTTTAGCATATTTTTCAAGCACTGGCAATTGGATGCCCAAGATAACAAAATACATGTTATATTTTAGTAGAATTTGTTTCCGTTGAATATTTGTTTTTTTTAATCAAATGACATTAACTACATTATTATCATAACAAAAGAAAAGTCTTTATATTTATTATATTTATTTTATCCTTTTTATCAAACAGGACTGTGATACAAATAAACTTCATTTAACCAATGTTAGTTAGCTAAAAAGGTGGAAGAAGAAGAAGAAAAAGAAGAAGGAAATAAAGAAGAAGAACAACAACAATAGCAGCAGCAACAATAACAAATTAAAATACAGGTAAATTTTTCCAGGGAACTTCAGAGAAATTACATTTCCCTAAATTTCCAAAGAGGTTCTATTTTACTTAATTTTCCTCTCCCTATCTCCCTATTATGGTAGCATTTGATTTAAGTGACTTAAATAGTATGTTGAGAGTTTTTTGCCAGAGACAGCTGGTTCTTATGGGTGATTAGGAAGAAAAAAACGTCTAATTTAATAATGAAGTACCCTGCTGTAATAAGGGGAAAACCTGTTCTATAAACTACTGTAATATAACTAGTGAAAAGTGATTGTACTTAACTTGGAAAAGTAAGTGGACTTATAAAGGGCAGAAGTAAAATTATAAGCCACTTCCCGTCTCTTTAACAACAGCTCACTTTATGTAAACATGCATAAGATCCTGAGTTTGTATTAAGAATAGTTACCTGTCTTATCATTTATTTCCTCTTTTTTATGTAATTTCTTTCCCTTTTTTAATTTACTTCTTTTCTTAGGCTGTTTGTTCCATAGTTCTTCAACATTCACAATATGTATATATTTTTTAAAACCTTAAGATTATTATTGATTTTCTCCATAATGAGCATACATAAATACATCTAAAATTGTATGAAATATGTCCTACAGTATCATATTGAATATAAATTAAAATTAGGGATGGCCCAGTTACAATTTTCTAATTTAGACCAACTCAACAGAACTTGACAGTTTCAGGTTAATTGTTGCTAGAAAAATATCCCTGCTAGATAATACAGAATAACGTTTACATTAATTGTTGCCTTTATTGTAGGATTCTGCATAAATCAAATTTATTTTATGATAAACAGCTGCAATATTTTACATATTTTGAATGATGAAAACCCTTTACGTAACGACCATATGTAAAGGCTAAACATTTCAGTACATTCCTTGTAACAAGGATCATTGCTAAAAATAATGATTATGTATATGGAGATTTCATGTTTCCAAGACACTCTGAGAGGAGAAATGCTGGATACATCTGTAAAGAAAAATAAAGGTGTAAATCCAGGCACATAAGCTCAATAAATATAAAGAACAGTATTCCTACTTCATAGTACTTTTACTACGACAAAAATATTACAATAAAAATATAGTGCTCCACTTTCAGAAAAGTCCCCTTGTCCCACTTGTAATATTATAAATTGAGACAATTTGATTCTCAGCTCTTAAGATACAACGGTGTAATATTGCCTATGTGGAATGCACATGTGGTCTTTTCCCGTATTTATAACTGCCAATTATAATTATCTTTGTGTTTAACTGATCCACTAATAAGTAATTAATGATAAAATAACAATGCTGTTGACAACTAATTTTTTTCATAATTCTACTAAATCTAAAATATTATTTATAATGTGAACAAAAGATAAAATATTAGTATTCATAGGTTGTAATAATTAAGAAAAATATTACAGTGTGATTGGGACTAGTAGAAGAGCATGATTTAAGAAGATACAGAAAACATCTATATAAATACTGCTACAGTAACAGAAGAGCACATTTTTTTTTAAATCAACTTCTTCCATTGGTCTATTGTCACAATTCACAGTCCATTTCCCCCCTGTAAATGGTCCCACTGGCCAAGTCTCTACCTTGTTACTTAATTCTTGAATGTTCCATTTCCCCACCATCAAGAAAACTTTCAGTAATCAATACTTCATTTTTATTTTTCCATTTACCTTTGAATCAGTACTAGAATGCATCAGTACAAACAGCTGGCCTATAATTCTGCTAAGATTTATCTTCTTTGTTTTTCTATTCCTTTTTTTTAAATTTTCATCATTACACATTAAAGTGAACCAAATATCATGCATTAACTTGTACTGAGAAAAAAAGGAAAGAAAAAAAAAGAGAGAGAGCAACTGAGATTTGAGCTTTTCCTCCCATGACAAATAAGCTAATCTGTCATTGATTTTATATGTCAGAAAATCTAGCCTGGATCTTGATAATGCTATATGATTTTTGTTATTGTTCTATCATATATCATATCATATCATAGCATAGCATAGCATAGCATATCCTGTCATATCATTTTCCCCCAAACCCAATTCTCTCTTAAAATTATTATTGATTTTATCATTGACTTTCTTGTAATTCCATGTACAATTGAAATCCTTTAGAGAAAGGATGCTCTTCCATACAAATAGACTATGAAAATGCTTTGTTTCCCATGTCTGTTTCCACTGAGAAACAAGATAAAATAGATTGATATTTTGTACTCTTTCAGTATTGAAAATTCAAGCATAGAAGAAATAGTGTGGAGAACCATAGAGGAAGGGAGGAAATTTTGAATGGGAAGAAGTCAGAGAGGGAGACAAACCATAAGAGACTCTGGACCCTGAGAAACAATCTGAGGATTACAGAACAGAGGAGATGGGGGAGATGGGGTAATCAGATGATGGGTATTAGTGAGGGCACATGTTGTGATAGTTACATGCAACTAATGAATAATTGAACACTACATCAAAAACTAATGATGTACTATTTATTGGCTAACTGAAAATAATAATAATAATAATAATAATAATAAAATTCAAATATACCTTACATATTCTTTTGCCAGAATAGCTTAGTTTATGTACTACATTTTATCTTGAGAAAATTAGTAAAAATCAGCTTTAACTTCCACCATGACATTTTTTAAGTATGTACAGAAACAGAACTATACTTCAGAGATATCTATTGTTTTCTCTGCATGCACTATTTTGTCTCAGTATTATATCTACCTCACAGAGGGGTGCCTGGGTGGCTCAGTTGATTAAGCAACTGCCTTCGGCTCAGGTCATGGTCCTGGAGTCCTGGGATCGAGTCCCACATCGGGCTCCCACCTCCTTGGGGAGTCTGCTTCACCCTCTGACCTTCTCCCCTCTCATGTTCTCTCTCACTCTCTCTCTCTCAAATAAATAAAATCGTAAAAAAAAATCTACCTCACAGAAGACAAAGTATTAATGTGTGCTGTGTCAAATAGAAATTTTCATAAAGGAAAGAATGAAGAATGGAAAACTACTTTGGCCATGTCCAGTTTGTATCCAAAAGATCCAAAAATTATTTAGTGAGCCTTTTCAATGAAGACAATGAACTGAAAGAACATTAATATAAAAGTCAACCTAGTAATGAAGTAAGTT
The DNA here is from genome assembly GCA_004024625.1 of Mellivora capensis. NCBI lineage: Eukaryota > Metazoa > Chordata > Mammalia > Carnivora > Mustelidae > Mellivora > Mellivora capensis. The sequence goes on from PISX010000896.1 coordinate 60,834, forward strand.
TTATAAACCACTAATTCCCAATAGAGATGGTTTCAACATTCCTAAAGAAAACATATATTCCATGGGAACTATGTAGTTTGAATAATGGATGCTCAAACATGTCCATGTTTGAATCCCTGAAACTTGTAAATAACTTTTATGGTAAAAGGGAATTTGCAGATATTATTGAGTTTGGGATCTTGGGATGGAGAGATTGTCTTGGATTATCCAGATGGTCCTGATGTAATCACAAGGGTCTTTATGAGAGGGAGGCAGGAAATCAAAGAGGGGAAATAAAGAAGAAGAAGAAGAAGAAGAAGTGGGAACAAACAAAACCAGAGGTTGGGTGATGTAATTTTGAGCCAAGGAATATAGGCAGCTTCTAAAAGATTAAAAAGGCATGGAAATGGATTACTCTCCAATCCTCCAGAAGGAATCCAGCCCAGTTGACATCTTGATTTTTGAATTCTAACTGCTAGAATTAGAATAAATTTGTGTCGATTTAAGTCACTAAATTAAACATAATTTATTATAGCAGCCATAGGAAAAAACACAATGACAGATATTACATCTGACTTGTTTGCTGTGGCAGCAAGAAAATTATATGGGATGTAGCAGGGTGTCAACATATATTTGGTGAATGAATGAATGGATTTGTGAATGAATAGTTGCCAGCTAATTAAATGATCATTGTAAGGCACGTGGTATAGATTAGTGTATGGACAAAATTGTTTCCCAAACCTCTGTCAGCAGCAGTCAGGCTATAAAAGCTTACACTACTTTTGATATCTCAAAATTCAGTGGGTCCAATAAGATAGACACTTATTTCTTGCTTCTAAAGTTCAGGAAGAAGGAAAGTAGTCCAAAGTAATAGCCATTTCTGCTCCACAGGTCATACAGGTTCAAATTCCTTTCTTTCTTATTCCAACATTGCCTCATGAGGGTCTTGAATTATCTGAAGTTTTGTTCATATATATAACTGGCAATTGATTCAGACTGTCCTCTGAGAACTTGGCTAGGACAGTTGAAAAAAATAGCAATGTATGGTCTTTCCATGTGTTGTGAACTTCCTGACAGCATGGTGGTTAGGTTCTAAAACTGGAACATCCAGACAAAAAATAAAAGCCAAATGGACACAATTTCTCTCTCTCTCTCTCTCTCTCTCTCTCTCTCTCTTTTTAAGGAGTTCATATACCATTATGTCTATCACACTCCATCATCAGGATAATCACACATCTCAAATCAGGTTCCTAAGGAGGAAACAGAATCCAGCAAGCATTGGGAGAGTTGTCAATCAAACTGTAAGAAGAGCATGAATGATGGGTCGTTTATCCATGTGCCATATATGAAAGATACAATCTAACAGATCCAACAGAAGGGGAAGAAGAGAATATGAAGAACAAACAACTTTTTTTTTTTTTTGGAAGACACATGATGTAGAGGTTGTATACTTCACATCTGCACTTATCCCTTTAACTGGATTTCAGTAAAATATTTGCACTTAGATGACACATGCCACAAAAACCCCAGGTGAGGGGTAGTTATTAGTAAAGGGGGGAATAAGTAGTGGTCTCTGTCACAATCTGCCATGCAAGTATCCAGGCACATCCCTCGCTAAATGTGAGAAGACATCACAACCTTCACAAGAGACAACCTATTGTTGCATTCAGTCATAGCGTCCAGATCAGATATTAAAATACTTGGGTGCAGTCCTCTCATCAAATACCTATTGTTCATAACAACTGTATCACTTACCTGGAGTAAAAAATATCATCATTATAATAAAATCTACCTTTCATTAGGAAAAGGGAAGGATGGCCAGGCAGTCACTAGTCAGAGAAATAATATTTTGTTAGGTAAGAACTGCAGAGATTCCTATGAGTGGAGTAAATTTCTTTCTCAGAACTAATTTCTGCTTCTTGGAAAGAATTTCATGTGCTCTGTCCTTTGGGGCCCTTGGCTTCTTCTTTGAAAAATGTGTTCTCGTTGTATCTCCTCCCTGGCCACATCTGCATGGATGTTAAAGAGATTGCTTTTCTCAGGAGCACAGCAGTTTTTATAGCCTGCTTCTGCTCCTACTGATATGGGCGCTAGAGATTTTTTGAAGGCTAAATATGGTTTTCTTGGTAAAACAATTCCTTAGGAAGCTCAGTAAGCTTCTGGTCTAATTGCTTCCAGCTATTTCCATGTGCTTGAAACCACATCCAAGGTTATTTTCTGGAAATAAACCTGCTCACGTGGAGTGGCTTTCTTATTCAGCCTGCATCATGCACTCCCATTTTAATGATGGCTCTACTGAGAACATAAAACCATATGAAAGAATAAGCTTGTTTGGAAGGTAACACCCTTAATCTGATCATGGGCACAGATCATCTATAGATTCATTTGTTGGGCTGAGAATTCTTAATGGGCACTGTTCAGAAAGGCTTTGAGCAGCAGGTTTATCGCCTACTGTTGGGATGATAAAGCAATTGGCTTTTCCAACCTTATCAGGTCCCACATTTCTGAACTCTTTCTATTCTCTTCAATATCTGCTTGAAAATTGTCTAGTGCTTGCTTGAGGTCATGAATTCTTGAAATAAGCTGGCTAAATGTAGCAATAAATAGCTAATACATGGTAACATTCTGGCTCATTCCAATAGCTTCTCTTAGAACTGTAGTCTATTTAGGCAAGTGTTTTGCTCTTCCAGTTACCAGAGGTGACATGTGAATAAATATTCTACCTTCACCCTGACTGCAATATCAGTTCCACATTTTTTTTTTAGGTTTTTACATCAGGCAACAAGTCTTTGAATACACTACTTCTTTATTGCCTAGAGTAAAAGTTGAGTTGCTACCGCTAATAAACTCCGACACTTCTGTGACTAAACACAACACAAGTGTATTCCCCATTCATATTATCAGTCCCATGAAGTCTATGTTCCATAATACAGACCAGGACCCCAACAAATTGGCTTTGCTGTCTACAACAAAGACCTTTGACTGTTGTGGGGTCATCACTATTTCCATTTGGAAGCAAGATAAAGAAAGAGGAAGTCACAGGCAATCATATTTAAGACGCCTTTGATGTTTGCCTATATCACTTCTACTCACAACCCTTTTACTAAGAACTTAGTCAAATGGCACACCTGGCCACAAGGAAGGTTGAGAAATACAGTCTCTATTTTGATGGCCATGAACCTGGACAGAAGAACATAACTGGTTTGGATAAGAGCTGAGAGGTTGCTACTGGTGTGGTTGCAACATATTATATCTGATCATTGCCATTGAGCGATCTCACATTATCTGTCTGAGAACATTTAATGGAAAGTTCTTGTAAAGGGGACCAAATGACAGTTGTTTCTCCTGTTATTTGGAGTACTTCAATAGTTGATTTTTCCAACATTGTAAGACCTCAAATTATTGAAAATTTAGGCAATTTAGATTACAGGGTATAGACAGAGCATTTGTCATCAGTTATATTTCCTTCTTTGTTTCCACACTGATTATTGTCACCCAGTATTATAATTATTTTATATACTTTTACAGAAGGAACTGAAGAATAAGCAGCCAATACACACACATATTCTGGTCTTTGAAAATTACTTTCCCTTAAGTTACAGGTTTTGTATACCAAACGGTTTACTCATCAAATGCTTTTTGACAGAAAATGATCAATATCTTTCTAGCTTGCATTATCTCCCATACTGCTGGGAGTAGCCATACAATAGAACTCTGCTCAGTGAAAAGTAAGTAGAAATCTCCTAGTTTTGCTTTTCTGATGAAAACAACTTGGCTCACAGAACCATTTTGTTCCATTTACAGCTTTTCCACCTGGAATAAAGGCTTGATACATAAAGATAAATCAGCCTTATGGCAATCATTAGGTAGTGAGAATGAGGATAAAAGCCAGCCTGCTGAGAATTACTGAATGGAAAGACAAAGAAACTGGATCCATGAATTATCATCATTGAGACTCTACACCAAGCCTATACTGTCTCCCTCTGGCCCTTTCTTGTTATATAAAGTGAACTTTTAGTTTAACTATCATTAATTGGTTTTTAGTAAATTGCACTCTTTCTCAATATATTGTGGCAGTAGTGTATTATATTCAAAGTCCCCATGACTGGTGGACATTAGGGTTTGCCTATGATTGGATGTTATCTGCAGTTTTCATCTAAATTAACCACGTGTCCTGATATTTGTGATTTGTTTAGTTCCTTCTGCCTAAATGTGAGCTAACCCCGGGTATTAACCAATGGAAGGTGATAAAAATGATATTGTGCCAGTCTTGGCCTTACCCTTAAGAATTCCTGTCAGCTTCTATTTTCATGCTTCAGGGAAATCAAAACTGCCATGTAAGAGGTCCTCCAACTCTCATGGAGGATCCCCATGGAGAAAGCAATCAGGACACTCATGTGGAAAAAGAGAGGACCTGAGATTACATGGAAAGAAAGTCTAATCCCTCCAACTGGCAAGAGCAATGCTTCCATACAAGTGACCACTGGCAAGAGGAGAAGAAGAACTGCCCAGATGAGCCCAGCCAGTATTAAATAATTGTGAAAAATTATAAAATGGTTGTTATTTTAAGTCACCAAATGTTGGTATGGTGTGTTTCCCTGTAAAAGATCATCACAATAGAAATCGGTACCTGGAAGGGAGATGCTTCTGTAACAAAAACCTGACATTATATGACATTGGTTTTGAAACTGGATAGTGAGCAGGGATCTGAAAAGCCTCATGGAAACAGCTAATAAATTCTGAAAAGACAGTGAGGAAATTTGCTATTGCAGACCTTAATTAAGTGGACCCGAGTTAAGTGCAGAATAATCACCAAAACTGCTGCCTACATTAATGTTGAAGATAGAAAGTCCTCAGATTGAACCAGTGGATGTGGCTATACAATTTCTAGACAGAATATGGAAAGTATCGATGGGCTTCTTTTCATGACCTAGAATTAAAGAGTAAAGGAGTGTGACAAGCTCAAGAAAGAAGCATTCATTTTTAAAGCATAATTTAGAGGAAATATGAAGAAGCCAGGGCTTACTGGGCTTAAAAGTAAACTATTTGTTGCCCACAGTCTCTCTTAACACTAGAGCCTCAAAGTAAGACATGTCATTAAGACAATATTAAATCCAGAGCAAGCTCCACCATTAAAAGTAGTAGCCTCAAGTCAGGGCGTGGTTCTTAGACTCTTTGTTGTTAATCAGAAAATGACAACTGGATGCTTCATAGATACTCTCAACAAGAAAAAAAAAATGACTCATAAAAATCTTCAAGGTGTTCATCTTAGACACTCCCTGACAGATAATAGTGACCTAGAAAGCTTGATGGCATTGTACAATGGCACCATGATTCTCAGTCCAAAGAAGGGCATGACTTGAAAGCTATTACATGGTGTTGCTTTTGTGTAATGGAGTAAATTATTAGTTGGAACCTAAGAGATACATAATTTTGTAAAAGAATTATATAAGTTGAAGAAAAAAAGTAGTAACAGATAAATTCCCAAGTTAAAGAGGCTTCAGAGCCCCAAATTTCTTAGGCAAGAAACAAGCTGAAAAAGAGGAAGATTTTTTAAGAAAAAGGAAAGACGACTCAGAGTGTTTAAGAAACCTGGGGAAGAGTTGTGTGGGCCTTAATCAAGCAACTGGCAACACAGACCAATTTGATTTCAGAATTATAAATGACAAGTCCCTGCTCCATGTCTCATTTTCTCCCTTTGGGAAAGTGTCTTGTTTTTCCTGTCCTAGTCTCAATGTTACATGCTGCATGGGTGTGTGGATGTGAGTTAACTTGTCTAGTTAGTTTAAAAGATTTCAGATGGAGGTTCTCTAATAGCTAATGATCCTTATTGACAAGTGGATGTAATGAAATCCAAATTTTCAAACCTGGTCCTGATTCCATGATGGAATGAAGCATCTGGTGGTCAAGGGTACTGGGTGGGGTAGGAGTATATTTTAAAAAGAGGAGAAATATAAATTGTTAGGGGCCAGAAGACATATACCATGATCATATGCTGATAGCCCCAAATGAACTTTGCTTTCAGGGAGATTAGATTCTTGTATAGTTTCCTTCTTTGGCATCTGAGATGGGCTTGGGGTTACTTTTAGGAGTAGAAAGTGCCAGAATTGATAACAAGCCGAAACCCTTACAGGACCTGGCAGTTACTTGGGTTCTTGGAAAACCTCAATGACTACATAAAGGTTTTTTCCACCAGGCAGAAGAGATAAAGAGGTTGGGTCAAATGGATTGCAGAGTGGGGGAGGGAAGAGAGGACTATGGAGAAGGAGAAGGAGAGAGCAGGAGAGAGGTGTCATTCAGGCGAGTCTCCAGCTGACCCGCCAGCTTCCAAGAACAGCAGATCTTTGCAGGTGAGCTTAGTATGGATATCCTGAGAAATACGCCATTATTTTTTTTAAATAATAATTATAATATAAGGGTAATAAGCCATTAAATTTTAGTCAACTCATGACAAGAGTAGATAGCCATATCTTGTCCTTTGACCCTTTTGTTACCAGGGCCTGGACGTGATGTATGGTGGTCCAAGAGTTTACGGTAACCAGGAGGCAGCGTGAGTGTGGATAAAGTTGGCATGTTGAGAATTAAAGCAGGGTAAGACAGAGAACCTGTTTCTGCCTTACTCCTCTACTTCTCTTGCTCTTTAAGAGAAAACTCCTTTCTGCTGAAGCCATATTAGATCAAATGTTCAGTAGATCACTTTCCTTCCTAATAAATTATGCCTATGCTGTGTTGTATTTAAAGTTCCTGCTATTGGTGAACATAAGTTATGCCTCGCTTTTGCCAGTGAATATAACCTTCATAGCTTATTTCAAATCAAATTCCAGAGGTAGGTTGTAAAACAGCAATCAAAGCTTTGGGCTTCATGAGTCTATCTTTTGAAACATTCCCCAGTAAAGCAGAAGAGTATAAAAATGCCTTTTGGTCCCTAGGCAGATTTGGTGAACAAGCACATCGAAATGTCACACTGGACCTATAAGGACTTAGTAGAAGCTTTTGGAACTTTCATTCTTCTTTTCTGTGGATGGGAATTAAGTCAGAACAATATTGGTTTTCCTTTTGTTTCTTTTCTTGCTGTTGTCATTGCTGTTGTTAAGCTTTCTATTGTCACTGCTCTGAATACAGTAGCATTGTAAATGCAAGGGAATTTTAAAAGTTAATGAATACTAAAACAGTTCCAGCTAAATATGAAAAAACACATAAAAATATGACCTTATTATATAGAGAAAACTAAAAAGAAATTTTAAAAATAAAATTCTTTCCATTATAGTTTTGCTTAATAGCAAAATAAAGTACTATGAGCAGATACTCAATTTCAAAAATTTGGGTAATTAGAACATAACCTAAAAAGCACTGGTTTGGTATATGAATAATATGGGTCAAGATATTTTATGTTTTTTAATTGTAAATTATGTTGCTTGTAAGTAAATTTGAAAAAGTTTGTGAAGTCTGGAACAGTTTATTAAATTAGAGCATGCAAATCACAAGGACCATTAACATTCACCAGTATCTGAGAGAAATGTATCGATTACCGTCGCATTCAGAAAAGAAATTTCTTGTGATTAGGCTTTGTGATCTTCAATGGAAATTTTTAGGGCCATTGAAAAATTGCACACACTTTTTTCTGTGTCATTCTAAATTCTTCAGAGAGTAAATAAGGAAAGTGAATGGCTTTGTTAGACATTTCTCAATCATCTTTAAGTGGGTCATGGTTTTAAATAGGATATGTCAAATTAGAACGATGTGAACTGAATTATACCTAAGTTTCACTGTACCATCTGCTTAATGAATTCTTTGCAGGGGGTCAGCGAGTCATCAAATACTAATTGCAATTCATCTTTCAGAGTCAAAATCAATGTGTGATTTTCACTAAAGTGGAAGTAAAAAATGAGCTTCAAAAAATACTGAATAAGAGGTAACTGAATAAAGCCATAGGTATTCAGTGTCTGTAGCAAACAAAAAATTCCATTAGTGTCTGATACATAATTTATTGCTAAATTTAGCTCCTTTCTGATTTATTTTCATGAAACCAGATATTGAGCAAGGATACATGATTAAAATAATCAGGCCATTGAGGCATCTTTGACTTTTCATCATGATCTTCCAAGACTTATGTTTCTTTATGTGCATAAAACATGTGTTTTATATTGTTATGTTACAGAGTTGAACTTCCTTTTTTATCATGATTAAATTTTGTCTTAATTTGGGTTTTTCATTTTCATTTTACTCTGTGCTGACATGAAGTTGTACAGTCTATTTTACAAATTTGGTTTCATACTTAAAAGTTTAACATGTAGGGACGCCTGGGTGGCTCAGTTGGTTAAGTAGCTGCCTTCAGCTCAGGTCATGATCCAAGCGTCCTGGGATCGAGTCCCGCATCAGGCTCCTTGCTCTGCAGGGAGCCTGCTTCTCCCTCTGCCTCTGCCTGCCACTCTGTCTGCCTGTGCTCGCTCTCTCGTGCTCTCTCTCTCTCTGACAAATAAATAAATAAAATCTTAAAAAAAAAAGTTTAACATGTACATTTGACTGAACAGTTTCCAAAATAATAAATTTCTGCTCTTTGTTAGAAATATCATTAATATTTCATGTCCTCTAGGCCATCTTTCTTCTAACATGGCATTGTGTTCTGTATTTTAATTCCATCTTCCTTGCCCCAAAACCTCCAGTATCCAAGTTATTATTTATTATTAACACTTGTTTAGATTCACCACCAATTTTACCAGTTTCTGGTCTCACCAATCCTTCTGCTACATCACAAGAGGATCTATTCCTATTTTCTGAAAGGTATCATGTAAAAAAAAAAATCCTTTACTAAAGGCCTGTCCATATGGGGTTCTCTGCTCTTTTATTTAATACTTAATCAAATTTTTAATTAATATTTTATTTTTTAATATTTACTTTGTATTTTATTTAATATTTTTATTTTTCCCTCAAGCTTTTATTTATTTGGATGGATAATTGTAGGCTGAGAATTATTTTCTTCCAATATTTCTTCTAGGATGTTGTCAGTAGGCCATTTTTAGTAGCACTGCTTTTTCTTTGGATGGGAAGGTATTGAAGCAAAGACCAAAGTTACCTACAATATGGTTGTTTATTTGTGTTTTGTTTTTGTTTTTGTTTTTCCTTAGCTAATGCTGCCCTCATAGTTTTTGAGGAGACAGATTCTTGCTGAATGTGGGGTGGGTGTGGGGTGGGGGTAGTGAGACTGCTCTGACCATACCAGGTCACACAGAAACAACCACTTGCTCTTTGGTGTCTGGCTGAGCATCCACTTATTTCCAAAATCAACTTCTAGTAGCCAACTACTTTGGTTGATGATGTTGTTACTTTTTATTTTATTTTATTTATTTTTTTTTTTTTTCAGAGGCTTGGTAGAACTATCTCTGGGTCTATTTCCCTTGCTGAGGGCTGCCTCAGATGTCCCTGCTTAGATAATTACTTTTCCTGTTTTTATCTTTAGCCTGGCTACTTAGGGCCTCATCACTGGGTTAGCATATGCACCCTGTTGGTCAAAAATTTAACTAGTTAAGATTTTTACTCTACTGTTGGTTTTTGTTGTTTTTTTTTTTTAAGATTTTATTTATTTACTTGACAGAGATCACAAGTAGGCAGAGAGGCAGGCAGAGAGAGAGAGGAGGAAGCAGGCTCCCCGCTGAGCAGAGAACCCCATGCGGGGCTCGATCTCAGGACCTTGGGACCATGACCTGAGCTGAAGGCAGAGGCTTTAACCCACTGAGCCACCCAGGCACCCCTGTTGGTTGTTTTTGTGGCTTAGAGGCTGCTACCTCTGTCCAGAGAGTTTATATTTTTGTTTGTTTGTTTCATGTTCGGATAGTGAATTAGAGTTTGGAGCTTTGTTCTCTGATCATATTCCTTTGGTGAACCTTGAACATGCACAATCTTCCTACTAGAGATGTGTGCAATTTTATTTTAAGTCTGGCTTTCTAAGAGCTGTTCTTGGATTAAGAGAAATGTATTGTTCAGATATTGTTTTATCAGTGGTTCTGCTTGAGGTCCTTGTGATCTGTGTTTTCTTGGGAGATGCTTTCTGGTCTACCTGGTGTCTTTCTCCGATTACTGCTTGTTCACGGGGTCAGCCTATACCAAGCACAGTTTTCCCAATCCCAGCGGTGGGGGTTTCTTTGATTCCCACCCAATATTGTTTTGCCTTAGCTGTCTTGGTTCTCTCTGCTGAGCTTCTGGCTGCTCTGTCCTCTCACTTGTTGCCGCTGGTATTATGACGCTACCTCTTGCTTGTTCTTCATACTTCTTCCTCATACTTGCTCTTCACCAAGCTCTCTTACTGTTATTGACAATGTCCTTAGGCACAGCATTCTTCATACTTGTTCCAAACAAAATCACCTCTGGCAGAGTTGTGGATCTCTTCATCCTACTGACTCACTGCTGCAGTGATACACATACTCAGTGTGCAGACCCTCACCTCATCAGTTTGCCCTTGTCAGTGTCCTATCTGTCCCTACAAGTGAGCTGGGATAGAGACCATCGGCTCCCGGACTCTTGCACTTCTGGGCTTGGGAATGGAGCTTTTCCTCTTTAATACAGCCTGAGTGGGAAAGAGAGCATTTGTCTTTTAGTTCCACCCACACTGGATAGATTTTCTACAACAGGGCCTGGAGGAGAGGTATGGCCTGAAAGGAGGTAAGAGGTGAGCTTCCTTTCACTCCTAGGGTAAGACTCTGGTCTCTGGCTGGAAGGGAGAGGGAGAGGACCCCATCCTTATTGACTATTCCCACCTAGATCAGAGCATCTGGAGGAGAGGTTGGATAATATACACAAGTGGATAGGAAACAGGTTGTGGCTGACAGGCTCTACTAACGAAGATTTAGTAGATTTTTTTTTTTTTAAATAATGTTTCTCCTTGGGTCAATTTCCAGAAAGTTAAATCAGTGTACTTTATATAAATAAATAATGAATAGTTGTTTTGCTGGGGCAAAGGTCTACTGGACTCTTCACTCTATCAGTCCAGAAGTCCTGCATCAGTATCCTTTAATGTAAATTTTTCACCTTGGGGACACCAGTCCTTCTGGGGAATATATCTTTCTATGAGCTTCTGTGAGTGATTTTAAGTTCTGAAGTACTGAAAAGATATTCATACTTTTTTGATGTCCTCTTTTTTATTAGGGCTATGTTCTATTTATCTTTGCAATGACATTTCAAGGGCCCCATCTTTATGTGGAACTCTGGGTTTCAATCTTCCCACTTGAAATGAACTCAGTACCTATTTGCCCTTCCTTATGCAGCTACAAATATCATATTCCTTGATTTCTGGGAGATCACTATCTATTACGCATAAAGCATCAAACTTTCATACAACTTTAGTTTTCAGTTTCCTTTTGTTCTTTACTTTCCTGAAATTATAAGCATTGATTTAAGAAGGATATTTATTAAAATTTGCCCATCATTTTACTGTTCTGTTTTCTGAGGATTTTCTGATTACCCAGTGCTCCCTTTAGATTACCTAACCCTTCATTAATCAGCACAACAAAGAAGTTAAAAATATTGTTAAAATATATGGTATGCAGTAAGTCAATTATAACTATAATATAGTATTCCTAAAATACAAAATGCTCTTTTACTCAATTTTTCAACTTTCAAACATGATTACTCTTTGATATTTCATTTTAGCAAATTTTCAAACCTAAAAAAATTTGTAATATTTACTTAATTCATAAATGTATTATAATAATTATTACTTACTTTATATTTTAATAGCATAAGCATATATTTTATGGTTTATAAGTTTCATGCATATAAAAATTCAACATTAATTTTCTTTAACAAAATTTATTTAACCCATATTTTATAATAGAAAAAAATGTTCCCAATGTTTCCATGTCCAACTACATGCAGAATTCTGGTTTCAAATTTATTTGTGTTCAATGAACCCACAGTGAAATTCATACACACACACACACACACACACACACACACACACACACGTCTTCTTTCCCTCTTCCTATTGGAAAAGATCCTTGGGCATTATTTCATGGCATTCTGAGAAGGTCGGCTAGATCATGTTACCTCTCTGCTGTCCTCAATGTTGATATCAGTGAAAATGTTCTGGGGTATAAGGGAATGGCAAGACTAGGATGGGCAATTTGTCCTCTAGCTGCTGCAGGCTTGCCACTGATTCTTTCCCCCCGGGACTGAGCACACACCAGCATCTGGCTTAGGCTCTCCTACCAGAGAATCTGCTGTGGGTTGCAACCCCTTCACACTATAATTGCACCCTTAGAAAATGAAACAAACACCTCTCCATTCTTAGTACCTCCCAACCTCTCGTCTAGTGGGTAGGAATACATTGACTCTCCCCTAGGTCCCACAGAACAAGAAAAGGAACATAATAAATGTAGGAGAGAGAGCTGTTTCAAGTTTTCTCAGCCTCAGTCTAGATCTGTCTAATGCCGTTCCATTCAGGGACAACTTCATGGGTGCACAACCTTCATAGGATCCTGTGCTCGGAAGAACCTCACACTTGTTTACTGTACTTCTGTTACTGTCTTCAAATTCTTAATAATTTTTAAACAAAGAGACTATCGTCCTAAACCACAGGTTGTCGTAATTCCTTATAGCAGCAAAAAGTATTTTATTTTGAACTGTCCTTGAAAATTATATAGCCAATATTGATTCTATTTGCAGCTGGGTTATATCATTGAAGGTTTTCAGTAAGTCTACTTTCTGGAACCTTCCTAGATTCCACAGGTCATGCCCTCTCCACCAGGAGAGCCAGTCATGGCCTGTTAATTCTTCTACTAGAGAGGAAGACAAAAACTAATGATAGTTCCATGGTCTTGGTCTTCTAAATGTTATCCAGGGGTTCTATCACCATTCCTGTGGGATTTGACCCAACCAGGTTTGAAATTATCTCCCATAACTGCAGCCTCTTCTATTCTCCTTCCTTACCTTCAAAATTCCATCTCTGGAAGTATTAATTCATTTCTTAGTCACAGGGGAACTGCTTTCCATTCTATTATTTATTACTTCTAGCTGTAATTATCCTGCTCCCACCCACAAATACACTTACACATACACAGTCACATACATATACAAATATATTTATAAACAGTCACTGAATTTGAATAACTCATGTGGAAATTAAAGCAACAGAAACAGAACCTCAGAAAAATTGGATCAGTAAGTTTTTATCACTACTATATTCTCTTTTCAAAAAAAAAATTGAAATGATATGTCTGGTTCTGATCTACATTGTGTGCCATCTGGATTATTTGAGAATGTACTTTAAAAATCAACAATTCAAGCTCTTAGAATTTGATCAATATGTTAATTCTTCTACTGTTACTCTCCTGAGGGATAAACATTAATCTACCTTACAATGCTAAAATGCCACAATCTTTTATATCAAAAGCCACCACATCTTTCTAAGGAAGAGAATAATTCCAATGATATGTCAAGATTTTTCCATTTTGTCATTCTGTGTTGCTTTAAAAATTTGATGTTGGGAAGACTGTGGCACAGAGATTTTCCATGCCTGTTCCTCTACCCAAACACAAGCAGCTCTCTATATCATACTGTGCTTAGAGAGATATCTCCATTTGATCGATACTGTATTAGTTTTCTATTGCTTCTATAAGAAATTACTACAACCTGTGGCTTAAAACTACAAAATGTATTCCTTTATATTTATAGAGTCAGAAGTACCACAGGGGTCTCACTTGGCTAAAACCAAGATGTCCACAGAGCTGCATTTATTTTTGGAGGTTCCATGGTAGAAGGCCTTTTCTTGCCTTTTCCACCTTCTGGAAGCCTGATGAATTCTATGGGTCATGGTCTCCTCCTATCATGAAAGCCAATGATGGCCAATCAGTTCTTTCTCACAAAGCATTCTTCTGATACTGACTGTCCTGCCTCCCTCCTCCATCTTTTGAGAACCCTTGTGACCACACTGTACCCAGCCAGATAATCCAGGATAATCCTCCTATTTTAAAGCTAGTTGATTAGCAACCTTAATTTTCTCTTCAACCTTAATGCCTTGTGCCATGCAAACTAATATATCCACATGTTCCAGGGATTAAGAGGTGGGTATCTTTTCACGGGGGCGGGGGGGGGGGGTGTTATTTGGCCTACCAGAGTACTTTTGACTTTTTTTCCACATATTTGACTGAATATAAGCATTGAGATTGAATTAAATTTGGAGAATGGATTGATTCTAATCTTCATGCTACCTCAGGTGAGGGTCTTATTAAAGTAACTAAGTAATTTTACCATGCAGAGCAGGCAGCCATGTTTTGTTTTCAAACTACAATATTAAGGAATTTTAAATATGTAGTCTTGTTTAATATTTCCTCCACTGATATTTTTATACTAGAGAATGTCAAAATTAGTTGATGATTTTTTCAGTTAAAACCATCTATAGTCTCTGAAATCTTATAAATTACCTTTTTCAGAATGGAAAGCAAAATATAAATATTTGAAAATAAAATGTTTAAAAAAGGTGACATGGAAATTTGACACTGCATGCATTTCGAAGAGAAAATGACAGTAAGTCATATCTATTTCCATGATATCCCTTTTTCTTTCAATACATATGTTTTTAGTTTATGTGGTATAGAAAGAGGAAGGAATAAGCATGTGGTTCCCACATCTTGCTTGGGAAATTTCATTGAATCTCCATATTCACCTAATTTTTACTAAAGCCAGTAATTCTATAAAAGTATAATCTCTACCAGAGGTAATTAAAATCTAGAACTTTTTCATATATCCTTTAGTGATTATTTGTGTTCTGATAAATGTTACTGCTTTAGACAGGCTTTGGGGTGTTGTGTGTGTGCGTGAATCCAAATTTTAAGATTGGCAGATTCCAAGAGGTGATTTGAAATTTTCATTCAATTTTATATTTTCATATTAACATGTCTTGTTTGAAGGAATAAATGTCAGGCAAGCGCTATAATTTCAGAGTCATGCATGCTTCTTTTTAACAAATACATTTACATTTGTGAAGCTTTGCATTGGCAGCATAAGGAAGATATATACATATATATGGTATATATATATGGAAAGTTAACTGTTAAATGCACTGTTAACTACTATATTAGTCAAACTGCATAAGAAAATAAGAAAATAATTTTAAAACCTCAATGGCATAAAACAGTGAACACTTGTTTTTCACAAGTTGCCAGTCAGCTGAGGTAGTTTGTCTTCTGCTTCTAGTTTGACAAGTGTTGTTCTATGCATATTCCATATACATTTTAATATACATATATTGAAATATATGTATTTTTAAGTCTTTATTGTTTAATGTTTTAAATAATTTATTTTTATAATTAATGTACAGTGTTATATACATATCTTGTCATTTTCCTATGAGCTCAGGTTAGTCAGGGTGGGTATGCTTTTCTAAGGGCGATGGGAGAAGCTGAAGTGGACATGCCCAAATTCATAAGCACATTTCAAAACTCTGCTTGAGTAGGCGGCCTCCCTTTTATTGGCCAAAGGAAGTCATGTGACGGGTCCAAAAGCTGAAAAAAGGGAGTTCACTTGACTCTCTAGGTTACTAAGGAGACTGTAAAGTCTCATGGCAAAGAACATGAATAGAGAAACACATAAAGAATTAGAACCAATAATTTATTACAACCCAATTTCATTTTGTCTCTTTAATTACCAAGATAAAGAATTCGGTGGTGACTGAATTGTATTGTACCGTTGAAACCAAAATTTGTTTCACTGAAAAATATTACTACTAATGACAGCTATCTAGTTTATTATTCCTTTAAAAAACACATCTGCATTTTACCATAACTTTGTGGTGATCATCAAATAGCTACAGAAAGTCACTGAGCAATTTTTGTATAGCAAGTAAATTCTTAAGTGCTTCAGATTACTTATAATCTCTTCAAAGACCTCATATTTTCTCCAACTGATACAGATTCCAAGACTTCTATAATATATTTACTTGCACAATAATACCCATTTATTTATTATGTACTGGTGTTGAATATAAATCTATGTCTGTACTGATGACTGAATATTTAAAATAATATTTCAAAACATTTTATTTAAAATATTTATGTGATTTCTATATTATGAGATATTTCCTTTTTAAAAATTCTGTTCTGGTGATCTCTCTTTTAGCTGTGTAGAGAGGAAGGGAAGGAAACATAGAGTATAATAGAATATCTTGGGATAAGACCCTTCGAGACCAGTGAGAAATAGACAGAGATTATTGTTCAAAAAATTGACTTTTGAAATATGCAGGCAAGCCTTCTGTTTAAGGTGAGAGCTTTTTGCTATTTTTCTTTGTGGAATTTAATAATTCAAAAATATACTTTTTGCTTAATACTGTCTTTTACTTTCAAAATAGTCAAATATATTTCAAGAAAAATCTAAGGTTTTGTTTTCTGCTTGTTCACTTTTCCATTTTCCATATCAGATAACTATACTTAATATTAATTGCACAGTATAATACTTATTCCTAAATAATAATAATGATATTTATTGAGTGTCACTCTTTTAAGAACATTAATATGTTAGCTTTTGTGTACCTCCCTTCACAGCAAATGTGTGAGGTACTATAGCCAAAACTTAAGCCCACGAATTGAAAAATTTTCTCAAATGTGCCCCCTGGAAAGTGGTGTAGCCTGCTTCCAAATGAAGGTAGTTTAATTCTATAGACCAAGATATTAACTACTGTGCAGTAACCCTTCTAGAAAATAAAACTTTCCAGAAATGACAGCATGGTCAGCTCCATCATCTTCTACCAGTTGCCAGACAAAAACATGATATTACACAAATTCTTGACACTATTATTTTTTTCAGATTGCTTAGTAAAACTATATTCAACATGTCCCAAGTTTTAAATGGTAGAAATTCCTGGCATCTATTAAGTGGATACTTTCAAGCTATTTAAATGATCACAATGGATATCAAAACTGCATTTCTGAAATGTGAAGAAAATCTTGTATTATTTTTTTAAAAAGGCATTAAAACCCTAGGTAGAATATAAGTTTGGATGGCCATATAAATGGGGTCAGTATTAATAATTATTCATGCTAACATTTAAGAAATGCTCAGGTATCATATAATACTCCAATTAGCTGTGACACAGATTATCCCCCCAGGAGCTGAGGGCAATACCAGACCTCTCATTGAAAAAGGCCAAATGTTTTACTACACATATAGGAAAGACTGAAATTAGATCCATTTGTCCTTTTGCCATACTTTCTCTTTTCCCACTCTGGGTAGTGATCCTCTACTATGACAAAGTTTATTATACTCCATATTTTATATGATGGAATGTTTAGAAAGTTGCAGTCATAACAGTTTTGCCTATTTTTGCCTTTAGTGATAATATTTGAAATTTTGTAAGGGTTAAAATATACCATTACTATAGTCTCTATTTTGTTTTTTGTGGTAACCACACAATTACCATGATGAAAAGCAATATGGCATTTTAAATAAGTTAATCTTATAAAAACACATTTCACCATTCCAAGCAGAAAAGTACCTTAAAGCAAAACACTAAAATGTCTGTCTCTATAACTTGCTTTTTTATTTTCTTTTAAATTGAGAACACCAAAATTCCTGAAATATGCAAATATATATATATATGCACATACATATTCCCATATAAATGAAAATAATATACTTTTTAGTAAATATATAATGTTTATATATTTTAGCTTTTTACATTTCATCTCAGAAATTGGGACTACAGGTGCACCTGGGTGGCTCAGTACTTAAGCGTCTGCCTTAGGCTCAGGTCATGATCCCAGGGTCCTGAGATCAAGCCCCTCATCAGGCTCCCTGCTCAGCCGGAAGCCTGCTTCTCCCTCTCCCATTCCCCCTGCTTGTGTTCTCTCTCTTGCTGTGTGTCTCTCTGTCAAACGAATAAATAAAATCTTTAAAAAAAAAGAAATTAGGACAATAGAAATCATTTAATAGCTGGTTTTCTATCTTTTTCAATTTTTATTCTCAGAAAAATGTTTTATTTACCCAACCCCTGGTCTCTATGCTTGGCATGTTTTCAGTGATTATGTTGTTGTACTGCCAAATCCCAGGACTGTAGAAGAGACATGTCTTTTTTTCTCCCCTTTTGTCTTAAGTGCTAAAAATTAAAATTACTGGTTTAAAACAGTAATCACATTTGGGCTTTGTCAGAATAACAAACAGCTTCAAATTGATGCCACAATGTTTTCAGTTTTTTCATACTTAACACAAGTCTTTTCTGCCTACAATTTTACTCTTGAAATATGTATTTTTGAAGAAGAAATTTGGAAAGTCAGTATCAGTATCAGTATATGTGAGTGTGTCTTTATTTTTTCCCAAAGGAAGGCTTGTGTCTCAATTAATTGTTTTGCATTTTGTGCTTGAAATATGGAAATAAGTGTTTTGAACCAGGTACCTAATCTAAAACTCTGAGAAAACCATGTGTCTTTTTTTTAACCCAAATCACTTTATAATAGTTTTGACTATACCATGCTGCTAAAGGTGTCATAGAATTTTTATAGAAACATGAGTATGTTAATACCAAGTCAGAAAGAAGCACTCTCATACATTAACAAAGAATTAGTCCATGTAATATAATTCCCACACAAATATCAAAACAGGATTCGTATGATTAGCTATCCTGAAACTAATTATTTTTTCCTTCTGAGGCACCTGGGTGGCTCAGTGGGTTAAGCCACTGACTTCTGATTTCAGCTCAGATAATGATTTCAAGGTCCTAGGATGGAGCCCTTGGTCCCCTCATGGAGCCTGGAGCGCTGAGACCAACACAGAGTGTGCTTGTCCCTTTCGCCCTGTTCCTCCCCAACCCTCTCTGTGCTCTCTCTCTCTCTTTCAAGCAAATAAATAAATAAAATCTTTTTAAAAAACTGGTTTTTCCTTCATACAGAGATGGCTAGAACCCTGGATGTTTCATGAACTTTTTAGAACCATTTCAACTATTGTCACACCCAACAGGGCTGTCAATAAGAGGTGATGGAGAGGGAGAGGAGGGGGCAAGCAGGCAATTAAGACAAAGTTTCTCTACCTCTAAGTCATTTTGAAACCCCGGAAGGAGTGATTCAACTACCTTCATTGGCCGAATGCAGTGGCTGATAGTTTAGTTGATGACAGGAGAATTACTAAGCATCTTTCTCACCAACCTTACTTGCAAGCTGCCCAGCTCCCAGCCAGCTCTCCACACTAGGACCCAGTGCTCCATCCCCATGATCCAATGCAGTTTTATAGCTTTTCTGCATTGACTTCCTATGTCTTTATCAACAAGTTATATTAGGTACCTGTCAAAGGCAAAGATAATTTTTTGTTATTTTAAAATAATTAATAATTTTGTTATTTTTAAATAATTAACAATGTATACATTTTAAGAAACCAAGAGATCAAAAAATAATTAATTGAAATACCTATCTCTGTACTCAATAATGACATTCATTTTAACACACTGACTTCAGTTTTTCTCTCTTTCTCTCTCTCTCCCTTTTGGTGAAAATTTCCTTTCTCATAACCATAAGAAATTTTGGATACTCCACCTTTGGGGGGCAGATGATCCTGGTTTCTTCCCCACAACCTTTAATCTGCTGCAAAAGTATATGTTGTCCATACATATATAACTTTTCAGGAATCAAAAATCCTGGGCAGTGTTGACATCTTTTATTTATTTTTTTAAATCTCTTAAGGTGGCTTCTGCCTTAATAACAACATTAACCATTAAGCAGGTAAGTTTTTAAAATGTCTCGTAAGACAGTGCTAAGCATCATGTATTTTACATTTTTAATAAGTAAAACATATCTCTTAATAATGATATTTGTGTGACTTTCTTGAGACCAAGAGGAACTCTCAACTTTCTTTACTTTTATTTTATTTTATTTGTCAGAGAGACAGCACAAACAGAGGGAGAAGCAGACTCCTCGCTGAGCAGGGAGCCTGATGTGGGTCCTGATCCCAGGACCCTGGGATCATGACCTGAGCCAAAGGCAGAGGCTTAACCAACTGACCCACCCAGGCATCCCTATTCACTTTTTATTGTAGGCTTTTTTTTTTCCTGCCCAAAGAGGAAAGATTTATGAAGTTACTAGTGAGTCTTATGAGACTTCAGCCTTATACGTGGTAATTATCTAAACTTAGTTTCTCTTTATTTTTTTCTAGGAATATTTTACATGGAATCAGGAATATCTTGATAACAAAAACATGGAAACTGTTTTTTTGTACATGCAAACCATGACATGAAGTCATCTCCCTTGCCTGGGAGAAATGTTCTACTCTGGCAGAAAGTAAATGTTTATCTAAAATATATCATATTTGGAATAAAATAAAATAAAATAAAATATATCATATTTGGAAATGGATTGAATGTAAAACTAGCAATTTACATTTCTATAAATTGTCCATATGAAACCCCAACATCTACTTTTTATGCTGCATTTTTGGGGCAACAGGAAGCACATTCAAACAAAAGTAATGTTCATTGAGTCTTATTTTCAGCTCTGCAATCTTACCTTATTGAGCTAAATCTTGCATGAGAATCTTAATGACAATAGACATATAACAACCATCTGATCCAAATATTAAATTACTATACTAGATGGGAGAGGTTTATTTCTTTAATTCAGAATTTATATTTTTGCAAATATGTAAAATGTATCTGTCCAGATGTCAATGAACCTGTATTCTGAACTGAAAACAAAATATCTGACCAGAAAAAATATATATAATGAAATACAAATGCTACGCTGGGCCTTCTAATATCACTCCCTAACTCTCTGCTGGCTAAAAAATCAGTGTTAATTAGAGTGCCTAATGAAATGACACTTGGCCAATTAATACTTTCCTTGGACACATAATTTTCTTGTATCTTCTGAGGTCCTGTTTTCATTCAAAGTATTTTTTGCTAAATTTTAGTTATTTCACATGCATTCATTCTATGTGTATTTAAAAAAATTCTATATTATCTTCTGATTTCTATTGAAAATTTTTATTTCTTTCCAAAAAGGTCACTTGGAGTTTAAATTCTTTCCTTCCTTACTGCTTTCTGACTTCATTCATCCTTTTTTCTGATCATTACACTATTTTTTTTTTCCAGCATGGCATTAATTCAGTGTCCTTTCATGAATAGAGAAGGAAGTTTCTAGGTTTAAATACTTTTTGTAAAAAGAGTCATTTTTCCCCTTGAATATGAGCTAAAATATGATCCCTCTGTTTTATAGCCCATTATACTTCCCATATCGCCAAATTAAGTTGAAATCATTTCATGGTATTAAATATGTAACAGTGGTATATATTTAAGAAAGTAACATCATAAACTTGAGCCAGAGAATGACTTGCCCTGGACCCTGGGCTTCAGAGGGCTCACCTGTTCCCTGCCATGCTCCTCCTCATAGATCAAAGAGTTCACAAGGACAAGGCAATAGGGTTAGTTGGAGTTGATGGCATCCAGTTTACTTCTACCTTTTAGTAAATTAAAGTTTAGTTAATCCAGAGGTAGATGGAGACCAAGAATTCCATCCTCAAAGGGCTCTGAGCCTGCTTCTAGGGCTCACATTTCTGTCCTTCAGCTTTACCTTTCGTGTGAACCACAAGTAACTTGTACATAAGAGAGGCCATCAGGGTAATGGGAAGTTGTTTACAGGACCCACAGTAGTGGACTAAGCTTGGATAGGTCAGCTAAGATGCCCAACACGTGCAATAAGGAACAACGGCAGAAGGCCACTTCTCCCTCTCCCCATATTCCCGAGGATCCAGGAATCCTAAAATTTAAGCCTGGCCTTCATGAAGAAGGTATATTTATTTGTCAAAGTCAGAAAATAAAGCAAATTTCATGTACCATTTTACTATGACTTACAAATTTTCAATATCGAAACATGTATTATATGGGTCTTGATTACTATTGTTCCCTAGGTCTTAAGAATGTTCAAGCCTGATTTAAATATTTCACTAGAAATAAGAAAAAAAAACACATACATTCATAAAAACAAATATAAACCTTAAACTAGCCTCTACCTTTTTTAGTCATTAATCTAAAAATATAATGACACATTGCATGAAACATCTTCTTTAAGGTGGAGCCCTTGTCACATCTTTGATGATTTAGTTACAGTCCCTATTTCTCCCCAAAGTATTCTGTTTGCATATCAAAGCTTTATTTTTCAAACCTCCTTAGTTTTAAAACTAAAACTAAACTGGGGCAAATATGTTCTACCTGTATTTTAAAAATTTTAGTTTACATTAAAGGCAGATTACTAGTCATAGGTAAAAACTTAATGTTTTATCTCAACCTTTTCTACAGCTATGTAGATTTAACCCAATATATGCTTAACACACACACACACACACACACACACACACACACACTTATTTCAAATACAGGCTATAATAAGTGACTAGATGAATAAATAATTGAAACAGAATTGAGTGATAACTTGAGTATTAACATCAATATTTGAGTATTAACATCAATATACCTGAATCCAATAAAAATTTGCAAACCCTTTATGTGTTTCCTCTGTCTAAACGATTTAAGCCTGAGTATGGATAATCAAGCTGGTGTCATTTTTTACATGGACTCCTGTCTACTTCTTCCAAAATGTGTCAACAGTTGCCATTCAGATGATATTACACATTTCTTGCCAAGTCAGAACCTTGTGTTTTCTTTTTTTTTTTAAGATACTAGTGAAATTTTTAGAGAAAAAGTTTTAAGATGTCAATGATACCTGCACACACACACACCCGCCCCGGGCTATGGATCTATAGCTGTTATGTTCGGAAATAATCTGGAACACCCAAGGTCCTTCTTTTACAACCTTCCACAAGAGACAGAATCATAATGAGACACATTAATGAAGCCCAGTTATCATCTGATAATACTGTCATTAACTCTTATTATCACATAATTAGATTGGACATTGGCCATCTCAGAGCCAATTTAAAAGAAGAAAAAAATACTGTATCTTAAGGAAATCTATGCAAATAAAACACTGCAAGGAATATTTGAAAAATGATACAGTTTCAGAGAGAATGAGATGTCTAATCATCTGGCCTATTAGCAGTTTGAAGTGGCAGGAATTAAATCCCCCTCCCCTTCTCCCGAAATCTTTTACGTATCAGTTACTTGTTAAATCCTCTACTTTCTCAAACTGGAGCAGTTATCTCAGCAATGACATTTTTAGTGATGGCAGAAAATCATAATAGCTGTGGGTAATTTTTAGGAAGAATCAACACAGCTCTGAACTTTATAGGTCATGATATCCCTGTAGCTTGTGAGTATAGCTGCATTTTGAAAGAGATAACTGTGTCTCCTTTAGCATCTTCCTTTTTCCTATTTTTTCTTGTGTGTAAGTTTACAAAGGTCAGATGCCAATATGATCTAGAATAACAGCTTTTGTGGCTGACTTTGAAAGGTTACTTTAGAGAAAATCTCATGAAGCAGCAGTACCCAAAATGCTGCAGGGAATGTAGCTAAAAGCTTATTTCTTCCTAAATAGAGCTTCTAATGCATTAGAAGTATGGAGTGTTGGATTCCTGAATGTGTAAAGGGCTTTGGTCTCTATTTACTAAATAGAAATGAAGACACATGTCAAGGTCATAGTTAGACTTCTGAGGTCATGTCCACAAGACATCAAAGCAATGTGATAATCAATTCTACCATAATACCAAACCCTGAAATACCCCTTTAATGATCTATTAAAATAATAATTGGAAAGCAACAGATTTGTTATAATGAAGAATATGTCGCAGCCCTATGATACTATAGTGTACTGGCCCTTCTAAAACCCAGAAAATTTTTATTGGCTATTTGTCCCAGGAATCCAGAACTACTCTGGCATGTATTTTCAGGAAAATAGTAAAGTCCAGAATTAAATTAAGGAAATCTTTATGATATATTTTTCTTTAACATAGTTGACAACTGAACAAGTAGTTGGTGACTAATATAAATATCTACAAGAACTAATTCCATGTATTTTAGCTGGGAATGACTTAGGGTGGTTATAATTAAAGCAATGTGAATGTTCCTTGTTTGAATGTGACCTAATGATATTTACTATTTCCCATTTAATAAAGGAATATATTTTTAGTACAGCATGGACTAGTCCTATTTCTGAGACATGCTCATATTTTAGGTTTTCAGTTGGAGAGCCTTGCTGCAGTTGATGGGTTTCTTTCTTCCTTTCTATTTTCTTATATATATAAATATAATTTTTTTTTTTTAAGGTAAGAACAGGATCTGACCACAGAGATGATTTGTGATACAGGCTGTGTACCTATTGGTGTTTTTACTTTTAGGACATGATGACCGCAAAAGATACCTTTATTTTTTTAATATTTATTGATTTATTTTTTTTTTAAAGATTTTATTTATTTATTTGAGAGAGAGGCAGTGAGAGAGCATGAGCGAGGAGAAGGTCAGAGGAAGAAGCAGACTCTCCGTGGAGCTGGGAGCCCGATGCGGGACTCGATCCCGGGTCTCCGGGATCATGACCTGAGCTGAAGGCAGTCGTCCAACCAACTGAACCACCCAGGCATCCCTATTGATTTATTTTTAAACAGAGAGGGAGAGAGAAGGCATGCATGAGCTGGGGGAAGAGGCAGAAGGAGAGGGAGAGAGAGAGAATCTCAAGATGACCCCCCCCAATAAGTGTGGAGCCTGATGTGAGGCTCAATCTCATGAGATCATGACTTGAGCCAATATCAAGACTCAGAGGTTAACACACTGAGCCACCCAGGTGTTCCAGATAACATAAGATACCTTTATAAATTAGGTGTTCTGAGTTGATAGTATGTGAGAGAGAGAGAGAGGGACAGAGACATAAGCCGAGATTCAGAGACAGAGATTTCTGGTAGACATACACATGTAAATGTGCTTAGCCCATAGATTTCTTAGAGAAAATTACATGTGCTAGAGATTCTTTTCTCTTTTATGGTTCCTTTGTTTTCATTGGGAAACATTAAAAATATGGCTAAAAAGATACATTGTTTTTTAATCATTGTAGTGGAAAAACACATGTAAAAGGGCTGTTATAGGTTTCCGTGTAGAAGTTATTTTCTAGGTTTTGGCCTATCTGCAATTCTAGTACACACACATGTGTGTATGTATACATATACATATGTATATACATATATACATATAGATACATATACAGGTATTTATATATTACTTAAGTATCCAGATTACAATAAATTTGAGCACTAATAATCACTTATTTTTTTTAAATTCTCTGCAAGACATTTCTGAGAATTTCTGTATGATATTTGTACAGACATGATATCTACCCAGGTGCTTGCTTATTTCTTCTGCCAGAAAGTCTTATTTCATTGCTGCTTTGACACACTGGGGGTCAACACACATATTTTTATAGATTCACAGATGGTGCTATTTTGCCTCATACCCACTTTCCACCAAAATTGGACACAAGTCTCTTCTGTCACTGATTAGAACTTAGCGTATACCTGGCTGCAATTTTTAACAAAACTCTTCTGGAGCTTAAGAAATAAGCAAAGTATAACACAAAAAGTGACTTCTTCCCCTGGTAACAAAAGTGATTTCTCTTTGGGCCCAAAGGCCCAAGACAAATATCAGGATCTCTGGAAGTTTTCCTATTTTCAGGGTTTACTCAATAACAATCCATCATCTTTTTTTTTTTGGTTTATATTAAGTTTGGCGTCTAGATCCACCAGATTATTCGTTTCTGCATCCTGCTTTCAGTAATGAGGGAAATCCTTTTAACATTATATAAGGACTCTGTCTCTGTTACAGCTTTGGGCTTAAGGTCTATTTTGTCTGACACAAGTATAGCTACGCCTGTTCTCTTGTTCACTATCTGCCTGTAGTACCTTCGTCTATCCCTACATTTCTTGCCCCTGTGTGTCCTTATATCTAAAGCAATCTAGGGTGTTACCCCGATTGTGCTAATGGTTTTACAGTTATATGCATATCTCCAAACTCATCAAATTGTATACATTAAATATTTCCAGGTTTTCTATCAATTATACTTCAACATAAACTGTTTAAAAATAAAGTGGGAGAGTATCCTTTTCTATCAAATTCAAAGCTGTTCATAACTATAAAGGCAGATGGGAGCACAAATATCCATTTACTTCTGTGTCACACTCTCCTAATCCAGACCACCATGTCTGGAAGAAAATATTATAGCACAGAACAGAATCTGAAATAATTAATCCTAAATACCACCATATGTGAGCCACTGGCAGTCTGGTCTAGTTCCATTTTGAAGTAATAAAATGGTTTTCTGACTTGCTGAAAGACAATTTTCTTAGTACAGAAAGGCACATGAGTTTAGATATACACTGGCTAATAGATTTTTTTTTAATATGCATACATGTGGGTACAAGGATAAGCAAAGATATGTTACATTTTTATGAATACAGTACCATTCTACTGATTTTCCATTAAAAAAATGAAGACTTCAAATTGAATTGATACTTTCTGTGCTAGAAAACAAACAAAAATCAATGTATTATGGGCTAGTTTGTGTTCCCTCTTCAATTAATCTGTTGAAGCTTTAACCCTGGTGTGTGACCATATTTGGAAACAGAATCATTGAAGAGATAATTAAATTAAAATAGACTCATTAAAGTGGGCCCTAGGGGCACCTGGGTGGCTCAGTTGGTTAAGCAACTGCCTTTGGCTCAGGTCATGATCCTGGAGTACTGGGATCAAGTCCCACAAAGGGCTCCCTGCTCATTGGGAAGTCTGCTTCTCCCTCTGAACTCTCCACTCTCATGTTTTCTAGCTCTCTCTCATTCTCTCTCTCTCTCAAATAAATAAATAAAATATTTTTTTAAAGAAAAGTGGGCCCTAATCTAATCTGTCTTGGGTCCCTGTAAGTAGAGGAGATTAGGACACAGACAGAAACACCAGAGAAAATTTACACAAAGGAACAACCCTGTGAGAACAGAGAAGGGTAGTTATAGGCAAACCAAGGAGTGAAGTCTCAAAAAAAAAAAAAAAAAAAAGCCTGTTGACACTTTGAATTCTGACTTCTAGCTTCTAGAACTGTAAGAAAACAAATCTGTGTTATTTAAGCCACGTAGTCCATGGTATTTTGTTATGGAAGGCCTACCAAATTCATTTACTATGTTTAAAAGACATTAAATTGCAATTCTTTCATGAAATAACAACAATAATAACAGTAATATAAACACCATTCTGTTTCCAGCTGGCCCCCTGTTACCCTATGTATAAAAAATTATATAGGAGGATATATGAGAATTATTCTCCAAATTAGTAAAATTTTAAGGGTATTATCATTGACTCATACACTTTAAAATCTGAATGAATATTTATACTGTACTTTTTTTTATTATGTTCAGTTGGCCAGTGTATAGTACACCATTAGTTTTTGATGTAGTGTTCATTGATTCATTAGTTGCATATAACACCCAGTGTTCATCATAACAGGTGCCCTCCTTAGTACCCATCACCCTATTACCCTATCCCCCCATTTCCCTCCCCTCTGAAACCCTCAGTTTGTTTCCCAGGCTCCACAGTCTCCATAGCTCATCTCCCTCTCTGATTTCTCCCCCTTCAGTTTTCCCTCCCTTCCCCTATGGTCCGTAGGTATGATAGAAACTTGAAACCAAGAAAGGTTGAATATTGGCTTTTGAAACATTTTAAAATTTAATTTACATCCTAGAGTTCAAAGTGATCCTTAATATGGCATAGCTAATTTCTCACTTGACTTTTATGATGTTGGCAAAGATTATTTTTCCCATTATACATATTTTATAAATAAATAAATATACATATATATGCATAAATAAAACTACCAAAGACAAAACTGAGATAAATATCTACAAAATCCTATCTTTGAGGTATTCTACTCAATTTAATTTTACCTTATAAAGTGCATATTAAATATGTACAATACATAATTTTGAAAGAAAATAACATTCTTCAGCATTTGCTGTGTATAAAGTATCATACTAGTCACTATGTAAACATCATTGTATTTAAACATCACCGCAAAAATGTGCTATGGATATGTCTCCTCAATTATAGATATGGCAAAAATGGTTCAGAAATGTAAATCATTTGCCAAAGAGTACATAACAAGTAATAAAGCCAATATTAGAATCTGTTAAATTCTAACCCCATGCTTCTAAGTAGTACACAATATTTTTTAGAAGAATTTGCCTGAAGGTGATTGCCAAATGACAAATTTTAAACATATTGCATATATTCATTTATAAATATTTATGTATATACACATTGTGCACATGTATAGTGTTTAGATAAAGACCTATATATACATATAGGAATATATGTGTATATATTCAAACATATATGTGCATATATCTGAATATTCATGTACTTATGTTACATTAATGGGTTTCTTTATCTATGTAAATCTTATATGTTTTGGAGACTTGAGATATGTTAAAAGAAAAAGTTCTAGAAAATAAAAAATAAAAGTCAATTCAATTATTTCATTTACATTTCTTGAAGTACCTTTTAGGGGATGCTTCATAAAATAATGCAACATTACATCGCTCTTTCCTCCACTCTCAAAATTAGTAGAACATTTAAATTCCTCTTAAGACCTTCCTAAATAGCCCAGGAAATAATATACTTTATCAATTCAATTAACTAAAAGAAAAAAATTAATAAAATTCCACATAGATTTTGGTGTAAAATTTCCTCAGTTGCAAGAAATAGGACAAAATATTTTTTAGTTTAACAAAAGGCATTCACTAAAACCTATACCTCTTAGAAGTGAAATGATAGAAGTATTTCAGTTAAGTTAAATAGTATAATACATTTACCTAGTATTTTTCTTTCAGCATTGTCTGGGAGAGGCTAAACAACAAAAATTAAAAGGAATTAGCAAGATCTGATAGTCCAGTTATATATTAGATGTTGTTGATCTGGGTTATCATAAAAGGAATATGTGAACCTGAGGTACCTTTTTATTTGTGTCAAGAAAATAGACAAATCACAGAGGTGTCTACATGGGGTAAACTGATGCCACAGAGCATAACTGGGACATAAATCTAGTAGAACAAAATGTCAACATCCATTATCAGGTGTAGTGTAACCTGGGAGTACCAATGCCCTGCCATTTGATTTCGTTTTTAGTGCACCAGCATGACCAAAGAATTGAGGGCACACTGTCCCTGTAAAATTTATTCCTATAGAAAATGTGAGCCAATTCCTTTGACCCAGAAGAAAGTTTAGGTTTTGAGGAAAGTTCATTTGGGAAACACAGAGGTGGATGAAATGGAATGGAAGAAATAAAAATGTCTCACAGAAGAAAAGAATAGAATCTTCATTCTAGGATTGGCAGAATGTGTTAGAAATTCATGAATATTATTTATTTAGGACATTAGCATGTTTCGAGTCTGAGCCAGGTGTGATGTCATTTTTTTTTTTTTTTAAGGCATACTACTCCACCATCTTGAGAGTAAATCATGAGGACTTTGGGTCCTTACAAAGCCAAAGACAATTTAAAAGCATTATGATAATCCCCTTTCATTCAAGAGTGTAGAGATGTTAATTCTATATTATGAAGTCAGCCTACCACATTGAGAATAGAATTTGTTCAAGATGATTAATTACTGCGAGATACTCAGATGGGAAATATGTCACACCATTAGAGATGATACACGAAGATGTTTATGTCTGTTGGTCAAAATCTTGTCAAACACTTGTCTTTATGGAAAACATTATTTGGTGTTCTCATTAATTTCTTAGAGATTAGAAAGTTTCCATTTTGAATGGGAAGTAAAAAAGAAAAGAAATCCTTCTGTCTATCTATCTATCCATCCATCCATCCATCCATCCATCTAATTAAAGTGCCTCAAAGAATTTCAGTATGTCTTCTGGTTGATATTTACAATGCCATCAGTTACACATCCCTGGTCTCCATATATCTCCATTTTCAGCTAAAGGATAAAGGAAGCTAAAAGATTTTTATCACCTAATTCAATTCATTTGCTAGGACTGCCATAACCAAGTATCACAATGTAAGTGGCTTAAATGGCAGAAACTTGTTTCTAGGTTCTGGGGACTAGAAGTATGAGATCAAGGTATTAGCAGGGTGGATTCCTTCTGAGGTCTGAATAATTTGTTTCATTCCTCTCCCCCAGCTTCTGATGGTTTGCTGTCAGTCTGGTGTTGCTTGGCTTTATGGAGTTTAAAGATGGAGTCTCTGCCTCCATCTTTATGTGACATTCTCACTGCATGCATGTCTGTCTCCAATTTTCTCCCTTTTGCAAGGAAATCAGCCATACTGGATTAGAGCCGACCCTAAAGGCCACATCTTACTGTGTTTATCTCTGTAAAGACTCTTATCTCCAACTGGCTACCTTCTGAGGTAGAGTGTATTAGGATTTCAACATATGAATTTTTGGAGAACACAATTCAACCCATAATACATGTTATGCTCATAAATTTGCAGTCAATGTCATGTTGTCTGGTTACAGTGGGGAAAGAGCAGCGTAATGAAAGAGATAGGAAAAACACCCAGTCAGCAAAATGGAGTTCCACGATAGAAAGACAGGAGACTCAGACCCTTTAAAAGATTTGGACATCATGGGATGGCATAGTTTGGCTGATGATTAGACAAGAAATCATATTTGGTTTATCAAGCGAAACCAGAGTTAAGGGCCAGATTCTACCTTCTGCTGATGCGAAATACGTCACTCAGGCCTGGAACTCATGTTATAATTAACAACCAGTACTCCAGATAAAGTTCTTATATTTTCTTGCTTCTCCCAGGCAGAAATGCAAGAAGATCATCAGGAGAAGAGGAGGAGTATGAGAACAAAGAATTTTTGTGGGGTCTGGCAAATTAGAGTCAGGAGACCCATACTCCTAACCTGGAGATCAGCAAGAATCCAATTTAGAGATCTTAATTTTGAAAATGATTTTTTTTATCTTTTAGATAAGGAATAAACTGTCACCTCTTTAGTCAATCATTAAAAAAATTGAACATCTCAATCTGATGAGCCAGTGCTCTCTATAGAGATCACTGAAGAGTTAACCAAATCCAGGTTTAAATATAATGTACCGAGCATGCCTAAAAGAGCCCTCTCCTTGCACCCAGATGATGCTCAGCACTGGGTGCTGTCTGTATTTATCCATCGAAAGAATGATGGACACATCCGATGCATATCCACAAAAGTGCTTTCAGCCCTGAAATTTTCTATACAAGGGAAAATAAAGCCTATAGAGTGCTGTAATTATTTTAGACTTCTAAAATTTATTACGTTATTGAGAGATCTTTGTACATCTTTAAACTCCTAGTGCTCTCTCTGTCAGTTACATATTTTGTAGAAGTCAAAACCAGCAATGTTGAAAGTCAAAGTAAATTCTAAGGAGAAATGATCGTTTACAGTCAGATTAAGAAAATATGTCACTAAGCGAAAGAGTACTTGTAAACGATTGACCATTAGGGCTTTTGAGAGAATGCTAAAAGTTAAATTCCACTAATCCCACCTGTCACCTCCAGTTAGAATAAGTAACAAGGAGAATTTTACAGGGTGGTCGTGAATTCCTTGGAACAGGGTTTTTTCTGCCAGAGTTCTCGGTGTTTTCCTAGAAAACATGAATATTGTTTTTTGGATACACAGACTAGTTATGGATCTTTCTTTAATTGTGTAATTATTTCCTGGGTATTTTATCGATTTTTTTCATATGAATGACCGTGACCTGAGCCGAAGGCCAAGTGCCCAGGCCACCCAGGCACCCCTGAAACAATGCATTTAATACGATGATATTACTTCGAAAGTATAACTCCTGATAATATAAAGCAGACCACAATTTGCCAGGCAAGGATCTTGGTCTTAACTAGAAAAACTGATAAGGACCCTGGGGCAATGTACGTCACAGGCTCCAAGGAAGGCTCCTCTCCGCCAGGCAGAAGCAAAGGGCTCAAAAATACCTGGCTGTTGTCAGTATTTGCGCTCTTCGTGGCTGCTGGTCTGCTGTCCTTGTGGTAGTAGAGTGGCGGTTGTGGCTGGGGGAAGGTGACAAACTAACCACAACCCTTTCACCTTGTCCTGCCACAATTCACTAACTCTAGATAGTTCTCCATTAAGTCCAACAGAAGGAGTGGCTTCTCCACCAACCGCCTTTTTCTGCATTCACTTGCCTTTCAGTACTAACCTGACTCTCTCTTCAAGGAGTTAATATACTTCTAGGTGTTTAATTCCCTCCTCAGAGTATGGCAGAGAAGGATGTGACATGTTTTTACTAAGAAAATAAATAAACATTATGCTCATTTGCACTAAAGTGTTACCTCATCTACATATTTTATTTAAAATCTTACTTTCAGGGACGCCTGGGTGGCTCACTCAGTGAAACATCGCCTTCGCTCAGGCCATGATCCTAGGGTCCTGGGATAGTGTCCCACATGGGGCTCCTAGCTCAGCAGGGAGCCTGCTTCTCCCTCTGCCTGCCACTCCCCCTGCTTGTGTGTGCTCTCTCTCTCTGACAAATAAATAAATAAAATATTCTAAAAAATCTCACTTAGGGGCGCCTGGGTGGCTCAGTCGTTAAGCGTCTGCTTGGGCTCAGGTCATGATCCCTGAGTCCTGGGATCGACCCCCACATCGGGCTCTCTGCTCGGCGGGAAGCCTGCTTCTCCCTCTCCCGCTCCCCCTGCTTGTGTTCCCTCTCTGTTTCTCTCTCTGTCAAAATAAATAATAAAAAATAAAATAAAAAATCTCACTTATAGTTTTTATTGATCTTGATGAGATATAATTGACCTGGAATATTGTCAATTCTCAAAATAAATAAGTATAATCTTACCTTTAAGATGTGAGGAAAAGTGAAAGGCATTTATTTTTTCCCTTAGGATGATCAAGATAAAGGGAACAAAGTTAACTAATAGAGCAGTACTGAATTCACCAAAACTAAAACAAACATATCTTCATCTTTCATTTTTTCTTCCATTCTGAATGTCTTTTGAATTCACCTGCCACATAGCCTAAGCCTTCATAATTCATCCACCAATCTCCCTGTCCTGAGGGTTCTTAACTGGGCTCTCTGAAAAGACTCTCGGGCTACCAAACCTACTTGTTTCATTTCATGATTTTTGATCCTCTGAATGACTCATCTAAGCGACATTTGCCCTTTGTTAGGGATGAAGACTGAAGTCTCAAAAGTGCACGAAACATATATGATCCAACTAAATTGTAACAAATATTAGAATCAATTTAATCTTCTTAGTTCAAGTTTAAATGCTTTCCACAAGTCCTTCTCTATTTCATATCATTTCTCCTGTTATGACATTTCTGATAAGGAAGTACTTCACAGAAATATACACTTTGTAGATTCAGATACAATGTCAGCTATTACTGAATTATGAAAATGTCACTTGGTATAAATAATGTAAGACAGCAGCGGTAATAGTTTTAAGTATAGAATCGTTTTCCAATTATTATGAAATCCTTCCTTCCTCCATTGTGAAGCAGTACTTATCATGTGAGATTGAAATTTTCTAATTTTTTTTTTCGTTTTTAAACCTGTTTTAGAAATGGAAAGCATAACAATTTTTACACTTTCTAATTTTTACACAACACATTGAACCTGGGATGAGTAAGAACACGTTTGTTTGTTTATTTAAACACTAAAGGTTTTTTTTTTTTCAAGATTTTACTTTTGTCAAATAAATAATTTGACAGATGGAGATCACAAGCAGGCAGAGAAGCAGGCAGAGAGAGAGGAAGAAGCAGGCTCCCTGCTGAGCAGAGAGCCCAAGGCTGGGCTTGATCCCAGGACCTTGGGATCATGACCTGAGCCGAAGGCAGAGGCTTTAACCCACTGAGCACCCAGGTGCCCCAACACTAAAGGTTTTTAAATAGACATCAGTCCTCTTTCCATGAAGATCTTGGTCTAGTGCGATATATTCATTCTTCTTGCTGTTCCTTGGATTAAATCAATGCTCCCTCTTTGCCCTTGTCTCAAAATGCCACCTCCATTTACAACGTTAGAGGAAATGCTAGAAACGCTGTTAAAATGCTAGAAACCAGTTTTCAGTTAAATTGATCAACCACTAGCCTTTTACGCCCACTGATACTTCATTCTCTCTGTTTGGTCCGTTTCCACCTTGACCACTGGTTTGCAAAGTTGGGGGCATATTTGTATCATCTGGGTAGTAACAGAGTGGAGAACAGTTTCTGGGTAGGACACAAATATCTATATTTTTCAAAACCTTGCCAGGCTACTCTGATTAGCAGTTGAGAACCAGTATGTGGCTGGAACAACCTTTAGCAATTTAAATGAAATTCTGTAATTGCATGTCACCTGACGTATGAGTACGACCATATGCTTCCTGGTTATCATGTACAGCTGCTAGTGATTGTTTTTATCTACCTAATACAGATATCATGAGAATTATTGAAAGTGCTTGTGAAGTTACAGTTAGAACATTTCTTTAAAGTTACAACACATAGCTTAGCTGTAACCATCATGATAAAAATTAAAAAGGGGAAATAAAAACAAATTATGGTTTGGTCTTGTAATTGGCTCTATAATAGCAAAAGATTGATTCTGCATATAAACAGTACCAGGAAACAGGAAATGAGAATGTAAAACAGGCAGTCTTTGATCAAGACAGTTTTTAAGGAATAATACAATCTATCTGCAGGTATCACACTACTTCTGGAGAATAAATAACCTACAAATAATCCTAATCCCAAATCATATTGGCAAGCACCTTTGACCTTCATATCAGCTCTAAAGTGAATAGCAAATTGGTTTACATGGCTCGGCATATTTATAGTAGCATTTGATTTTAACTACACAGGATGCACCTGTTTATTCAGACATGATCTTAATATCAGAGTATCTGTGGAAGGCTTAATACAAATCCTTTTAAGAATTCTATTGACAGAATTTCCCTATGGATAAGTTAGTTCAAAAATAACAAGTCAGCAGAGGGTAACTACATCACTATGCCTGGATTGGAAAAGGGAGAGAAAGATACTGAATTATTCATAGGAAGGTCTTAAAAAACTCCAAAAAATTTTCTAAACATAAGAAAGGGGCAGGTTTACATTTAATCATCAAATCATTGAGGATGCTACAAATATCCTGATTTGGTCTTTTCAGATTAATATGGTACAGTAGGCTAAAATATTAAATTATAATAACAAATACATCTCCTAAGTGATCATTAAGAAAAGATAAAATTAGAGATGAGTAGACATATATATTAAACTACTTAAATATGTGATAATAAAATCAAACAAATTTAAGCTACCCTTTGCCTTTTGACATTCTAAAAAAAAAAAAAACTTCACATTTCTCTAGCATTTGAATTCCTCCACAAGGTTATCATGACTCTGCATCTGCTAATTATGATAGCTTTATTATACCATAAGGAATTGGATTTCTTCAAATCTTACATGATTATAATAGTCCTTCATAATAAATCTGAAGAATAAATTTTAGCATTTATACTGTGATCAATTTTTAAATCACTTTGTCCTCTCAAATGCGGAAAAAAAGACCAATTAATGCAGTCACACCTCTAAAACCGTATATTCAATTGATCCTTCTCCCAGTGTAATTATATTATGTGAAGGCACTCTATATAATAAATTTTAAAGACTTATGGAAACCTAAGCACTTTGTTCACACACTTAGCACTGCCTGGATTCTAAATATGAATATCATCTTAATATAAAATATTCACATTTCGATGTTACTATAAATTTTATGTTGTGTAAGAAAGTGCTTGATAATAAAACACAAAAGTAAAACAGTTAATAAAGCTGGCGAAGAAGGAATTGAGAGAGGACTAAAACTATTACTACACGATCTTTTGTCAGTTTTCAGTACCATTTCTTCCTGAACTGTTTGAGTAAAGCGGTAACACCCCTAGCCTGGGGATCTCACTCTGTGAGCCAGTTCTGGGTGCGGTGGTTAACGGATTTGTTTATAGTCATAATTTTGGAAAGTGGCAAGTTTGGAATTCTGCCCCAGTTTCATTCCCTTTCCAAACCTCCTTCTGCTACAGTCCTGTCATCTTATCTACATAAAAACTTTAAAATTTGACCATATTATATACTGTATACTATGTTTATGACCACTGGGATGAGGTTTATCACAGGTAATTATTCCATTCCCAGGAATAGGATTTTGGCATATTTTATATAGATGTTTTATATCTTGGGTCAGTGAAAGGTACTCTCAGGAATTCACTAGGGTCGCTCATGGCAGAGGTAAGCACACTCCCAGCAGCTGCCGCTGAGCTTCCTGCTAGTTGCCACAACTCTCATACTGTATGGTTACCAAGCTAAAACACACACCTAATTTTCCTAACCATGATTAAATAATTAATTTCTCTGACTTTTCTCTTTTAGAAAAAGCAATATTTTAAAATATCATTATTGAGAAAGATCTTGGTTGAGAATCTATAATTAATATTACTGACATGGCCCACTGTGGTAGGCAGAAGGATGCCCCCCCAAAATGTCTATATCGATATCCATCCCTAGAATATTGCCTTGCATGTCCAAAGGGACTCTGCAGATGTGATTGAATATGTTGAGATGGGGAGAGTATCCTGGATTATTCAAGTGGACGGAACCTAATCACAAATGTCCTTTAAAGCAGAGATTCACATTCATAAGCCTGTACCCCTGGGTCAAATAATACATTATATGTTAATAAATTTTTAAAAAATAAGGACACAAAAAATAAATAAAATAAAATGGCAGAGATCCTCTCCTTGTTGTGGTCAAAAAGGGAGATGTGACCATGGAGAATGGTCAGACATGCGACTTTGTTGGCTTTCATGGAAGAAGGGGACCGAGAGCTAAGGAATGCAGGTAGTCTCCTGAAGCCAGAAAAGTTGAGGAAGTAAATTTTCCTTTATAGACTCCAGAGAAAAATACAGCTTTTCCAACACCTTAATTTTAGTTCAGTGAGACCCATGTCAGACTTCAAGCCTGAGAATTGTAAGATAATTTGTTATCTTACCTGCTACATTTGTGGTAATCCATTATTGCAGCAATAAGAAAATGCATACATAACAGACTTAGCCATTTAAAAATATTTCTGTTTACATTCTAATTTACTATTGCCTTTCAAGATCCAGATTCCCAATGGACTTTATTATCAATATCCCCTCCATCTCCTTTGGTTCTGATGAAACAAGGTATGGGATCTAATCTATTTAACAATCAACTCAATCTGGACAAAGCCTGTTTTTTGGTCATACAGTCAAGGTCATTTTGAAATATAATGTGATTTCTTTTATTTTTTTACAAACATAAATCTTGCCCTCATGAAATTGTTATCTAATTTAAGAAAAAGTATGTTTTCTGTAAAGTTATGTTTCTTATGAGGTAGCCATTTATGCATAAATTTTCGTCCTTAAATATAATAACTATTGTATAGTGTCCTAGAGCTAATACAGATTCTCACAAAATAATTTATTTTGGGATGACAACTAACAGATTACACATGCAAATAGTGAAAAAACACAAAACCTGAATATCCAGGAATATCTTTCATGAGAACAACAATGTAAATTATCCTGACACATTCAAGTAATAATTGATTTCATCCAAAGATTCTTTGGGTTGCTCTAATCTAAAACAAAAAATAATATATTAAATAACTGCAATCCTAGATTTTACACACAAGCAAGCATGGGTTTATTATGAATGTTCACCTCTCAACTCTATGCTATAGAAGAAATTAAGGAGAAAGCAGAAGGAATTAGGAGAAATATATATATATATATATATAACATGTGTATATTTATAAACATATGGGTATGTATAATACATGTGTAATATATAAAGAGTAATTTTGTTAGTCACACTTTTACACTCTTCATAACCCCAATAAAGTCATTCTGTGCTTTCTGTATCTCTTCACAATTTTTGTTTTGTTAGTTTGAGTATCAAAGAACTCTATATTTTAGTTTCAAGTTATTAAATCAATGGCTGCTATCTGACCATTTCTATTTAAGAAGTTCCAAGAATTTGAATGGCAAACTAATCAATGATTAATATTATTTAATACTTATTAATGACTAACATAAAAACAATTATTTTATAATAAAATATTTAGAAACTTGTAGAGGCATGCAACTCATTCAAGAAGAATTAGACTTGTTTTTTCCTCAAGAAACTAATTTTAATGTCCTCATTTTTACCAAATTTCACAAATAACAGATTTGTTATATGCAAATAAGTGATTGAAATAACATGACAAAAATCATAATGACCTCTAAAAATTATGACAAGCTGCAAACAAGAATACTCATTAAAGAGCTTGTACAATTAATTTTGTAAAAATGTTCCAAACACAATTTGGCAGAAGAAAGATGTAAGGACTCCAAGGACAATTTATAGTTTTCATTTAAACTTGTATTCTTTCCAATTAAAGTCCAGTAGTGAAATTTTGAAAATGTAACTTCTGAATTTTTTTTACTGTTTTATTCCTTAATTCTGGTCCTCAAAAATAAAACTGAGAAACTTGGGAATGTTCCAGGTAATATGCTATGATAAGTAAAAAATATAGGGATTTGTCTCTGTACTTTTCTATGTAAACAGCCAAGACAATGCTGATATATAAAAAATTATGTAATTTAAATATTAAACATTTAGAGATTTAAATTTAAAAAAACAATAAAACACAAATATAAGCATAGAAACAGTTCCAGAACTCTCTAAGAGAGATTGCAAATAACACACTTGGGAATATAGTAAGAAGAAACACCAGATATTACATAAGGCCTTCTAAAAAAAAGACCGTTGTTATGAATAAAGTAAGGGTCAGGAGGTTAGACTTCTGTTGACATCTTTACGTATAAAGATTAGAACCACTGTCCATGAGAGAAGACCATAAACAAGGAACCAGGGTGGTGTAGACTAAACAAAACTTAACCACAGATCTGCAGAGTTGTACTAACTTGGTAGGCAGGTGAAAAGGACAGAACAAGTATCTAACAGAATTTACCACCCCCCAATTTATTCTTTTGCTTTTTGTTTAAAATCCTCAGGTCATTGCCACAATAACTCTGTAAAGGAATTGTCTCAACATTACATACCTGGGTTGCATTAAATTGCATAAAAGTCTAAATTATGTCCGTTTATATTATCTCCATAGATAGAATTATAATTTGCCAAACTACTCTGTGGCTGAAGATTTGAAATGGAGATGTGATCAGCATCTCGATGGACCATCAGAGACCTGGTGATACGTCCATCTGTGCACCAATACCAGGCTCCCTCAGTTTTAAGAGGAGGCAGTGTCAATTAGCAGTGAGGAGTTTGGAGACAGCCCAGACTTAAATTTCAGATCCACTGTTTACTAAATATGTGATCTTGGGCAGATACCTCTATTGTCTAAATTTCAGATACACTCTCCATTGAAAAAACAGAAGTAAGATAATGGTATCTACCTGCAGAAATCACTGTGAGAATTTAATAAAATAATTTCTGACAAATGATAGACTGACAATAAATGTTAGCTGTGAGAGAGAAAGAGAGGAAGAGAAAGGAGAGAGGGATAGAGAGACAGAAAAAGAGAAATATGACAAAATCTGTGGTACCAGAGAAGAAAAACACCACCAGCAACAAAACCCACATTCTTTATAGGAAAACAGAGAAAAAGGGAAAAAGAAAGTCAGGAAAAAAAAAAAAGTTGCTTATTTTTCTTAATAAGGGTCTCAAAGGTTGAGTTTCCTAGAAGCAGAACTTAAAACAGGGATTGATTTCAGACATTTTATCTAGCACAGGCTGTCTTTAGATTAGGGCAACTCCTTGGAGTAAGCTGTTAATAGCCAACACTTAGGCAGTTGAAATGAGCTCACAGGCTATGAACAAAGTCTCCACAGCTCACCCCCCAATCCTTTCAACTCTCAGATCCACCCGCTTCTTGCATTAAGTTCACCATGCCCGAGGGTGCGAAGAGCTGCCCACCCTTGGCTCAGTAGGAGGAAACTGCAATATAATATATGCTTCAGAGTCTAACCTTATGAGATTACATTTTGTGTAACCAAATCTTCCACTAGAAGTGTGAAATAAGGAAAAAAATGAATAAAACTAAAAACTATTGGGTTTATGAGGAAATTTTACACGAGCTAACTGATCACAAAGAAGATTTTAGAGTACAAATGGGAATCCATAACATGGTATAATTTTTCAGTGATTAAGAAATTAAATAAAATTTAAAGAGAAATAATTTCTTAAACTCAGAAAAATATGTATGAGAAAAATCACTCTTTTTTTCTCCATTAAATTTAAAGACATTAAATTCTGGCAAAATTGATCTGAAAATCCTTGATATAAATTACACATATTGGAAGTTTTTTGAAGAATGGATATACTGTAATTATTTATCAATCTGTTGGACATTTTATTCTTCTTCAAGTGGACCATCTGAATTCAGCTTACCAAGACAATATTCTTTTGGGTTTCTATAGGAACTATTACTTCATTGATCTTTTACATGGTTGGCTTAAATAAAAATAAAATGTATGAGATGAGGTATTAAGAGTTCTATAAATGATCTGTAGTTCCAAATTGTCAGATAATATTATTGAAAATATTACTGCATATTACTGCTTTGCTAGTTAAATATAAAGGTCATAGTCAATGAGGTATTACTTTTCTTTTTTAATATTTTTTATTTATTTTTTAATTTCTTTTCAGCATACCAGAATTCATTGTTTATGTACCACACCCACCCAATGCTCCGTGCAATGCGTGCCCTCCATAATACTCACCACCAGGCTCACCCAACCTTCCAGCCCCCACCCCTCCAAGACCCTCAGATTGTTTTTCAGAGTCCATAGTCTCTCATAGTTCGAGTCAATAAGGTTTTTCAACCAAAATATGTATTAAATCTCTTCTCAGTATAACTTTTTGAAATTTTCTAGGGTTTTCTTCTAAACAATAAACACATATTCACTAATTTGGTCTCTTCTTTTCACCTCTTCATTACAGAAAGTCAGCTTAACTTTGGATTGATTTTCCCTACACTATCAGCCTCAGGTGGCTTGAGAGATAAACACTGTATTATTTTTCTTCATGTTGCACATCAGACATATAAGAAAATTACCTGATTTCAGCTTTGAATAAACAAAAATAGTAGAAAATTATTTTCATAGTTTAGATGTCAAATTTAGAGCATATTAAATTCCTCTATTGCTTTTATATGCATGTTCTTTTATAAATTTAAAGTAATTTATTTAGATATCAGTGAAGGGGGACCAGAAAATTACAGAACTTTATTTTGGATTTATAATTAGTGAAGTTCAAAGCTTGTAATAGTTTATCTGTGGACGGTAATCCATCATAAGTTCACCTCTTACTAAATCCATATATAGGACACATAATAAAAGAGATTTTAAAAGAAATAATAAATATTTATGGGAAGTTGGCTGTTATTCTGATTCTTTGGATTCACTTGGATTTCTAAGCTGTTTTAATTGGGGAAAATTAACATTGCTCTGACTTCTTTGTTTTTTTCTTTGTAGCTGAAATTTCTGTGTCATGGAGGGCAGAGGATGAGAGGAAGCGTTTGGTTTTTTTTTCATCTTAATATGCCTCTTTGAAATTTCTTTAACTCACTGCTGCATAATCAAAATAAGAAAACTGTTCCAAATCACTGGTCATCCCACTGTGTGTGTAGTCATGTGGATTAAAACCTATAATAATTTCTGTACAAATTTTACTGACAGCTCCTTTGTCTTCTATTTGTCTTAC
Organism: Mellivora capensis; assembly: GCA_004024625.1. Taxonomy (NCBI): domain Eukaryota; kingdom Metazoa; phylum Chordata; class Mammalia; order Carnivora; family Mustelidae; genus Mellivora; species Mellivora capensis. The sequence continues at coordinate 102,477 of PISX010000896.1, forward strand.
ATTCGAAGACATGAACATGTGTGCATTTCCATTTTAAACATTTATTTGCAATTTCAGATTTCTGGTCCATCACCAGGGAAATAATATAGCTAAGAAATGAAAGAAAAGAGAAAACAAAAAATTCTTTCTCCAAAATTAAAGCCAGTGTTTCTTCCTTAACTGATGATCAGAGGAAGCTGCTCCTCTATTTTTGATCTATTATATTTTATTTTTATATTTTATTATTATGATCATATATTTTAATGATTTTATAATTTTATTTTTATTACATATCTAAGTAGACTGAGATTCTGTAATTTGTGTTTATCCTGCACACACAAAGAATGAAGAAATGTTATGAACCAGTAGGAAGAATACTTGGATCCATTGTAATTTGTTTAAAAACACTAGGTTTTAATTTTAAGAGAGAGAGTTGAAAAGACTTAGATAATATATGTCAGAAACCTTTGCATGACAGTATTGGTATGATCTTAACACTTTTCAGTAGTTTGAAAGGACAATTAAGCTTGTTAAGTATAAAAAGAAAAAAAATTATTCATTCCATTAAAAGGACTGATTTGGTGGTGGGGCAAGTTTGGTGGGGGCTCAGCAAATGCCCTTTTATGAACCAAAAGGCAGTTAAGAAAATTCAGGCATGATGGCGGACCAGAGAGTTCTACAGGAATAGCCAGCACATTACTGGGAATAAGATGGTTAGGAGGTGGGCTGAGAATCTGTCAGAGAAATGGTCACTGATATGAGGTAGAAGGAATCATCAGGGATATTTTCCACCCAAACTTGATGATAAAATGACACTTTCTAAAGAAGCAACAGAAACACCATCCTTTTCCTCAGCACTTTTTTAAAAGATTTTATTTATTTATTTGACAGACAGAGATCACAAGTAGGCAGAAAGGCAGGCAGAGAGAGAGGGGGGAGGAAGCAGGCTCCCTGCTGAGCAGAGAGCCCGATGTGGGGCTCGATTCCAGGACCCTGGGATCATGACCTGAGCGGAAGGCAGAGGCTTTAATCCACTGAGTCACCCAGGCACCCCATTCCTCAGCTTTTGATGGCAATGTCTCGGCAAGAGTTCAAAGAGAGCAGTGATTCAGGATTTAGAGAAAGCTGCCCAGTGAAGCAAGCAGGCAAAATACTTGCCATATTTACGAATTTAACCAGTACGCCAAGTATGGCAGAGTATATGGTAGATGAGAGAAATCTCTTCAAATTTATAAAGCAAAGATTCTGCAAGCATCCTAGAGAACTTCAGATGAAAATCAACATATATTTTGCTAATCATAAAACAGTGATTATGGACAAGAAAACATAAAGTGCTCAGAAAGGAAAGAAAACAGACTGGACTGAGACAGACCATTGCCTTTGGACCATTGACAAGGCATCCCTATTAAATTTTAAATTTAAAAATAGTTATAATTGTATACATTCATTCTGTCAATGTCTATTTTCATTTTCTATGTGTTTTCTGTTTTTCAATTTAGTTTCTTTTTGTTCAGACTGATTCTTGTTAGTAGAAGTAGTAGTCTTTTAAAAGTAACTAATTTGACCATCATGAGTATTCTTCCTCAAGCTCTTCCTCCATGTCTTGGCCATTCCCTGTTTCTAGAACACCATCTCTGTTTCTAGAACACTAGTCACCACAGTCTAACTTCTCTCTCTTCTGCAGAGCCCTGCCTCATAATAATGACACCCAGTTGTTTGTTGGTGAATTTGCTAAGGGTGATCGAATATCTCTCACTAAATTCAGTACATAAGAATTAGATTTTAATTCTTTCTAGTACCCAATGCAGTTAATAATACCATTCAACCAATTTGATTAGATTTTTTATATCAATGTGTTTATAAACTGAGTTAGAATTCAAAGCTTTTTAAACTGTTTTCTCACTTGTTGCAGGAATTACATTTCTTATGGTTTCTTTTCAGGCTCTGCTTGATCTCTCCCAGGTCCCTATAACTTATGAGGCACTATTTTATTATTAGCTATTTGACTGTTTAAATGCACATCATTGTATTGAGGTAAATAATATCTCATTTCATTTTTATGATTTTTTCCTTCCAAGTTTTGAAAAACAAAACAAAAGCAAAACAAGTCTACTCTGTTTATTTTTCTTCAACAATATTCCTCTAAATAGTGGAAGACAAGGTACCCTATACTTCTTTCCTCAGACTGAACATTCCACTTTTTCCATGTTTCCTTTATTTAAAACGGTTTCCAATTACCCTAGTCTCCCAAAAATCCTTTTATTTTAAGATTACAATCTTTCAGTGTTACTCTCAAGTTTTTAAGCTTGTACTTAGATACAAAAACTACATTTAAATATATCTAGTTGGCTTCTTGCTTGTATAAGTCTGAATTCTTTAGAGTTACAGTCTCAGATTTCCACCAAGATGTTTTCATTACACATATCCTAAAATGGACTTCTCCCACTGAAATCTTTATAGAAAGGTGTGTGTGTGTGTGTGTGTGTGTGTGTGTGTGTGTGTGTTTCTTTTTCCAATCTCAAGTGCAGAGGGGCACCAGTGTGGCTCAGTGAGTTAAGCATCTGCCTTTGGCTCAGATCGTGAGCCCTTTGTCCTGGGATCAAGCTCCACAGTGGGATCCCTGCTCAGCTGACAGTCTGCTTCTCCCTCTCCCTCCACCTCTCTCCCCAGGTGATTCTCTCTCTCTCTCAAATAAATAAATAAAACTCTTTAAAAATATATAAAAATAGTAAATCTCTTGTGCAAAGCTTTCCATAAGCCCTTGATCAAGTTCATTAAAAATATATTATTGTGAATCCCTAATTTCAAGCCCTACTTTTATCATATACTGTGTTATCTCCTTTTCCTTAGAAAGGATCTCCATGTATTTGTATACCAAACATTCTATTCTGTCATGTGTATCAGTTAGGATGGGCCCTACTATACTGTAGGAATAAATACTCCCAAATATATATATTAAAAAAAATCAGTGCCTAATATAGTTCAGCAGGGGAGACTTACAGTCACATAAGGAGATAGTATGGAAAGCTCCATCATGACTCATGCCAGCACAGGTCATAGGAGCCTCTTTAGGTACCTTGCATAAATCAGTTCTACTCAAATGCTATTGGTCAAAACTACTGACAGCCTCAACTGAATTTAAGCATGGTGGGATACTGTCATCTTATTATTTTGATGCACTGAGAAAAAAAAGACAAGTATTTGTGAGCAGCCCTAATATTTCCATCATTGACAGAATTCTTATTCGAAATAGTATCAGTTACAGAATGCAGAAGTACATTACTTTTCCTTTTAAAGGAAATAACCACTGTAAGTATATTTATTCAACCAACTACAAAACACCTAATACTTCTATCTGGTTTGACTTTTCCTATTTTGTGCATTAAAATGAGACTTTGCCAAATGTGATAAAATCAATAAACTCAAAGCCTGTGGCATTTAATTATTTAAAAGAGAGAAGTCATGAGGCTTAGGGATTATATTAAATGCTATCTTCAAATGACCTCCAGGTCCTTTTCAAAAGTTTTCAAAATCCTAATTTTGTAGTGGCTTCACTATTCATTGCTACTGTGACTTTAGGCAAATTACTCAACCTTTCTGTGACTCAGCTTCCTTGGTTATATAAAGAGAATGCTAAAAATCCTCTATCACATGATCAACCTGAGGATTCAATTAGGTAATGCATGTAAGTCTCTGAGATATGCTTGAACATGTTAGCTAATACTCCATGAAAATGGGATCATATCACTTACATTATTTTGCAACCTCTTTTGAAACCAAAAGCATGCAGTAGACAGAGCTTTAGGTTAACACAGGCAAACTATTAAAAATTTTCACAGTGATGACTTCTCGATGAAAATTATACTGAAATTACTTAAATAAAGAGAGAAATTCCTGTGTATAACTGAATTATATACTTTGGTTCATCCACATGTCGTGTAGCAAAATATCATGAAAGGAATACCCACACATTCATATATTTAAATATATATATATTTAAGATTATATATAGATACAGATATAGGTATAGATATCTTAGAACACATGATCAGGTGCTATCATGATTAGGTGCTAACATTATCAAAATGTTAATGATTTTTTATTTTACAGAATTTATTTTGAGCAAATATTTATATACATGTGAGCTATCAAAATACATAATATTTGTTCTACAGAAAAAAGGAAACTCAATTTTTCAGTATCCTCTTCCCCACTTTTGGATTAGTTTTTCAGCCAACTGCTTCCAGATGTCATCATGATTATCAGAACTTAATTGTTCCCTAAGTACTCAAATAATTCAAAACATTAGTTATTTTTCCCCCCAGTAGCAAGACAGTAGTAGTAGTTGGCCAACCCCTACTCTCTACCAAAAGGAGAGTGTATCAGAAGAGAGCTCACCCACACTTGTCTATGAGGACATTATAAGTTGATTGATGTTGCTGAATCAATACTTGATACTATTCACTTCCAATTACCTTTAGATGTGATTGAAACTTACCTCAAGGTATATACCATGAACTTCATCAAATGAAGTTACTGACATAATTTAGATCATGCCAATCACGCTATTTGGATGATTCCTTAATATGTTTAAGACTTAGTTGGGAAAAAAAGGTTTTAGTTGAAAATGAAAAGGGCCAAAATAAACTATTAAAGATGACAAAAACAGAACAAAAGCAGATTAGTAGTTAAAAGCAAGATGGAAGGGACGCCTGGGTGGCTCAGTTGGTTGGACAACTGCCTTCGGCTCAAGTCATGATCCTGGAGACCCGGATCGAGTCCGGCATCAGGCTCCCAGCTCCACGGGGAGTCTGCTTCTCCCTCTGACCTTCTCCTCGCTCATGCTCTCTCACTGCCTCTCTCTCAAATAAATAAAATCTTAAAAAAAAAAAAAAAGCAAGATGGAAGTTTTATGCATCCCACATCAGCAGAGTTTGATGGTCAACCGTGCGGCAATCACAGAACAATAGCACCAACACCAAAGACACCACTTCTTTGTATCATGTTGTTGTCCCTCACTCACAGATGTTACCTCATGATCCAAAAATTTCTGCGTACCCAAGCTCCTTCATGGTGCCGGCATCCTGGAGAAATTAGGAAGGGCAAAATAAGGAGACACCAGCTCCCTTATAAAGAAACTTCCTGGAAGTCACACATGTCGCTTTCAAGGGAAACATGGAAATTTAATCTTCATTCTTAAGTGAACATTTGTTGAGCTTAGTATTATGAAATTTATCACTAAGTAAAGGGGGGACGGAGTAGACATTTGAGGACTTCCAGCAGCTTAAAACAGGTATTTAAGGATATACTCCAGAATAGAATAATACATTAGGGATTTTTTTTTTAATAATAAAGCAGGGACAATAAAAGGAAAATTAGAAAGTAATCTAAAGTAGAGGGAAAATGAAAGTCAGTATTCTGTGGCTAGAAGCATGAGGCAGGTACTTGAAAATATTGTAAGAATTAAAATCCTGAGTGTTTCAAAATCTGAGCTGTGGTTCTGCTAGGGTTCTAACTAGATGTACAATATCAGGCACAAAAAAAATTAACCGCTCTGTAACAGTGTTCTGATATGTAAAATGGGTTGGTCAAATTCTGCAATGTTTAAAGGCAGTTTGAATTGTTTAATAAGTCAATGTCTTTGAGATCAAACAGACCCCTATTTGAGTTTCTGTTCATAAATAAATTCTTCATTACAAATATTAATAAGGTCAAGCTATGATGTTGATGTTGTAGAAAGAGGTAATTATTCAATATTCCTGATTTCATGTCAAAATGATATTTTAAACTACTATGTAGTTAGAGTAATGATGTTTTGGAAGTTGTAGGTTTTCAAGACTATGAATTTGTTTTATAGCATCTCTTTCCATTATGAAAATTTGATTATTGATTACTGAATTCTAATAGGTAAATATAATGTTTACTCACATTAAGGGAGTCAAAATCATAGGAAATGTATACAGGAGGACTAAAACCATAAAAAGTAAAGACCAGATGTCATAATAAGGGCAAGGATTACCCAAAGTCTTTGAAAAGACTTATCTAGGGTTTTTCAATTTTGATATGAACACAGTACAGTTTTGGGATGATATTGAATATAGAGTAGAAGTTTCTTTATGAAGTTAGCTAAGTCAAATCAATTACTTTGTTCAATGGCCCTAGATAATTCACTTTCAATATCACCAGACACATTCTGCTTTAGAGCATTTGACTAGAAATAAAAGTGCTGCAAACATATTCAGTATGTTTAAGGTGAAATTTTCTGGATATGTATTTTATGGATATGACCTTATGATGAAAATGAACTTTTTAAACACAGTTCTCTTGAAACACATTTTGTACTAAAGGGAATTATTACCATTTTGTTCCTTCTCATTGGCTATCTTTTCACAATAGCATTTTGTTAATGACAGAATCAAAGAGAAAACTGACCTGATGAAGCATCTATTCCCTGTTTCCATAGAAGTCTACTCCATCAGATCCCCAAGATAAGAGAAAAATTAGCCTCCAAGATTTAAGAAACCATTGAATTTAAGAGTTAATATAATTTTTTTTCCAAATGGGTTATTTTTCATTGCAAAGTGTATTTGACAGCTGTGTCAGTTCATTACAGAAAATGTTGGAAAATAAGGCTATTAAATCTCATAGATGTAATACTGCAAAATTTCTTAAAGCAGAATATAGTTCAAATCCTAAAAATATACATGACCTCATCTTAAAACATTTTTAGGTAAAAATATATAACTTCCATAATTAGTATTTGTTAACTTCTGGATGTAAAATAAATCATTTTATTGCCTTTTCTATAGGAGTTTACTACTTGGGTAAGAACCACCAGTTAGCCATTAGAGCAGGTTCCCTACAAAATTAAAAACTGGGGGAAATTAAACAACAAAAATTTAAAAGTCTAGAAGATTGATATACAAAATAATTTTTCTCTACCTCAGAAATGGAATGGAAAGAAATACCCCCTAAATAAAAGAAGATCAATTTAGTGTATAATATGCTCTATCAAATAATTGCATTCCATTGTTCCTTGGCAGGAAAAGGATATACTTTGTCTACGTGAGGCAGACATTACTTTTGCACAAAATATCCTGTGCCGTATCCTGACAGTCCACATTTCCAGGCTTTGTTTACAATCCTATAAAATATTAATACTATTTACCCCTCACTTTTTTTTAAATTTTTATTTATTTGACAGAGAGAGAAATCACAAGTAGGCAGAAGTAGGCAAAGAGGCAGGCAAGATAGAGAGGGAGAGGCAGGCTCCCCGCTTAGCAGAGAGTCCGATGCGGGGCTCGATCCCGGGATCCCGGGATCATGACCCAAGCCGAAGGCAGAGGCTTAACCCTCTGAGCCACCCAGGTGCCCCTACCCCTCACTTTTATAATCCAATATTTCCAGCATAAACTGTAACAAAATCCAACCTACGTCACAGTCAGTGAAAAACCAGGGAAAATATTAGAATAACTGAACTGCCTCAGAAATGTAAAAGGACAGGTCTGCAAGTATTGTGCTCTAATGTGATGTTTTTCTTTATATAACAGAATTACTTGGAGCTTTCTGTCTTCCAAATATGGATATCAAACAATTATGCTTCTCAAAGCATGTTGCAAATTCTGTTAGAAGTCAAGAAACCAATATAAATAGCATCATGCTTTTTTTCTGTGTTAACATTTTGGGTACATAATAGCTTGGTATTGCTGCTTTAATCATTTTACTTCAATTAAGTTTGCAAATTGTTGATTATTTATCTACTATCTATTATCCTATATCTGTATGTATGTATGTATAAATAGAGGCTTTCATTAAAAAGAATTGGTTTTGGGTGCTTGGGTGGCTTAGTGGGTTAAGCCTCTGCCTTCGCCTCAGGTCATGATCTCAGGGTCCTGGGATCGAGGACGGAATCCGGCTCTCTGCTCAGCAGGGAGCCTGCTTCCCCTCTTTGTCTCTGCCTGCCTCTCTGCCTACTTGTGGCCTCTCTCTCTGTCAAATAAATAAATAAAATCTTAAAAAAAAAAAAAAAAGAATTGGATAGAGGCTGGCTAACCATGTTAGAAGTGTCTAGAACTTTCACTAAGGAAAGGGAAGTCAGGAAACTGACTGAAACCATGAGCTAAACTTGTTTTTCACAGACAGGATGGGAAGATCCCAGAAAGGGCCAACAGCTGTTTTGTTGTCTGTACCTCACAGAAGGCCTGAGACTTCTTCTGAAGTCCTTCTGACTTATTAACTTAGGCCAACCCATGAGAAACTCTCTTTTATTTAATGTAAAGGGATTAGAGATTTTATTCATATTTGCAAAATCCTTTCCCAGCTGTGCCCAGATTTAGCGTGTGACTGTGTATAATTAGAAGAAGGTGAATGTATGGTACAAAATGACCTCCTGTTGGCTTCCATCCTTCAATTTTCACAAGAGAATATCACTTATTGCTTGTTCTTGCCAGAAACAAACTAGAGAGGGAATCCTAGGCTTGCTCTCAGCTTCTGTAAGCCACCCACATTTCTTGCCACTTCCTCTTCAGAGCCAGTGATGAAGAATCTCTTTTGAATCAGATCTCTCTCACATTCATTAGACCACCTTATTAGTTCATGTCCAGTGATAGAATCTCCCTTTCTAAAGTCAACTGTGTCATCTAACGTAGCTGCATCACTGGAGTGAACTCCTTCATGCTCCCAGTCCATGGGATTATACAGGTTTGTACACAGTGAGTGGTAATCTTGAGGGAAATCTTAGAATTTTGTGAACCACTTACTAGGGACGAATGTTTGTGCCCCTCGAAATTTGTATGTTGAAACTAATTCCCATTGTTGCAGTATTTAGAGATGGGGCCCCTTGGGAGGTAATTAGGTAATGAAGGTGCAGCCGCCATGATGAGATTAGTGTTCTGAATAGAACAGATAAAGAATTTCTTCCTCTCTTTGCTCTCTACCCTGGGAACACTGGAGGAGAAGCCCTGTGAAAACCAGAAGTCCCTCATCTGACATGAATCTGCCAGTGCCTATTTAATCTTGGACTTCCCAGCCCCAGAACTGTGAGCAATAAATGTTTGTTGTTTAAGTCAATAGTAATTTGTTACAGTAACCTGAGTTAACTGTGACACCACAGATGGCAAGGATGTGAAGACACTGAATCACTAATATATTAGCTGTTGATGAGAAAGTACAAAATTACAATTACTTTGTTAGATAATTTGGTAGTACCTTATATCAGTGAACATGCATCTAAAGGTATTTACCCTAAAAGGACAAAGGAACATTCTCAATTTTTTATAGATATATGTTTACAGAGCTTTATGTACAGATGCCTTCAAGCTAAAACAACTCAAATATCTATAAACAGGTGAATGGATAAAAAAAAAAAAAAACTATTGAATAGCCCTATAATGGAACACTATTCAGGAATTAAAAAAAAATAATGAGGCACTAATGCAGACAATAACATGGATGATCCCCAAAAGCATATGTCAAGGAAAAAACCATGACATAAAATAAAGTATAATGTTTTCTTTTGTTTTATGGAATGTTGCAGAATTTAAAATAGTCTATATTGACAGAAAGTAGGCTATGAAGCTAAGAGATCGCACAGTTTCCCCAATTAAGCATGATGAAATTTTGTTAAGAGTGGAAATGTTATTTAACTTTATTGTTTTTGTGGTTCCTTGAGTTTAAAAAATCAAAAAGACTTATGATATTGTATAGATTAAATGGGTACAGTTAATTTTAATTTTAACTTAATTTTGACCAAATATTGATTATGAATATTCATCTGACATCCTAAATGGATTTAAGAACATAAGTTTCCATTCAGAGATTCAACCCCCTTCTTGGTTTCCTTTTTCTTTTATAACTACTTTATTTTTCAGTTAAGATTGACCAACTTCAAGCAAATTATCTTACATTGAAAGTATCATTGCATTCATATAGTTAGAAAGATATATTTCAATGTCTTTAAGATCTTATATATTATAAAGTTAACAAATACTTTATTTGGAAGTAAAGAAGTGTCTTATTTTTTTCCAAATTTCTTCTTTTAATGATTTGCCAAAACTTATATTTACAGCCTTCCTTTCATGATTTAACAAAATAATTCTTTCCTGAATATTCTATTCTTATCTATTGTTTTGAAAGGACTTAAAAGTTGTATAATTTTTATTCAGATCATCTTTTAAATTTAATGAATCCCTAATATAATTTTCCTATTTGTAAGTCCTTATATCAAGTAGACTTATAGTATATAAGCATATAGATATGCTAAGAAATGTACTAAATCTGTAGCAACCTTGATCCTAGACTTAATAGATCATGTAATATACAGAGGAGTTACAAAAATCAATAACAAATTATAACAAGGGAATAATGTCAAAGCACCTGCTAGAGGTACAAATAATGTATGTATAAAGAATGTAGGGGTATGCTGATATTAATTATAACTGGAGAAATACTTTTTTAAGTTTCTTCAGGAAAGGGAATCCAATCAAATTTAAGTACTAGGATGGGGTGACTGGGTGGCTCAGTGGGTTAAGCCTCTGCCTTTGGCTCAGGTCATGATCTCAGGGTCGTAGGATTGAGCCCCACATGCAGCTCTCTGCTCAGCAGGGAGCCTACTTCCCCCCTTCTCTCTCTCTGCCTACCTCTCTGCCTACTTGTGATCTCTCTCTCTCAAATAAATAAATAGAAATCTTTAAAAAAATATTTTAGGTACTAGGTAGTAATTTATTTAGTCAAGGCTACAACAGTAAAATCAATGATGAAAAACAAATTAGCGTCAAGAAGTGAACAGTTATTACATTAGATGAAATCCAAAGTCATGCTCATCTGTTTATAATTTGGGTTATGTGTCCATTATCTTCAATTTGTATATTCTTAATACTTAAATTCTTAAATACTTACATACAATTCTTGTAGAGGTCAATATAAATTATAAGATCAGACCTATATTCAGTGTAAAGGGAGATAGACTCTACCTTTTGATGAGAAGACTAGCATGTGTTTACCAGAAGGGGTGAAATGGTTGGTCCCCCAAATTTCAGGCAACACATCACCAAAACCTTTTATTCTCCATTATTCTAGTATATAGTACATTTCTCAACTTCTCTAAAAATTAAAATATTTTAATTATTTATGTTTATTTTGTCATCCATTTAAGCCATCATTTATCTGTAGAATGCCATGTAATATTATTCTGTTTTAAATTATGTTTCACTTCTACTTCCCCCTTTTTTGTGTTCTTCTTTTAATTCACTTTAAAAACCTTTTTGCTTATTTTTTACAAAAGCATCTTAACAATCTTCTGTTCCTCTAGTATCATCCCTTTGATGCACTCTTCCCCATCACTTCAAGAATTGCCTTCTGAAACAAAAATTTGATTAATCAATTATCATTACATTTTATGATGTTTCTTGACCTAAGTTTGAACTCTTTTGTATATCACAAAGAGTCTTTATAAATCTGGTTCCAAATGACTTTTCCACCTGTGCTTTCCACTCTATGTACCAGCTCCAAAACACAACTTGATTTCCTGTATATCAAACCTACATGACTCCTTGACAGTTTAACAACTATTGAATCTTCTTAAAAACACTCATCTTCTCCTTCCAACACATTGACTCTTTAAACCATAGCTCACTTTTGCTTAGTCAGAGATAGTTGTTTCCTAATCTCCAGATCCAAGCAGAATTAAACAAATGTCTTGTATGCTTACATGGCACCTTAGATAGTCCACCATTAGAACATTCATCATGCTGTAGAGTGGCTTTCAATTTATCTTTGTCTCTCCACAGAAACATATGAGCTTCATATGCTCACCCACTGACCAGTACCTAGTAATCTATACCTTATACAAGAAGCATTCAATCCATGTTTATTGGCTGCTGAGTATTCGACCAACAGTTGTAAGGCATTTTAGAACATATTTCATATTGAATATGCATTTATTGTATTAGTCATGATGCTTTGCGTATGTCTCAATCAAAATACACTAGTAATACATAAAGGCTATGCACTTCGTAAAGCAATTCCACTGAAATCTTACTTATAGACTGAGAGAGTATCAACATGATGCTTTTAGTGTTTTATTTTACAGACATGCTAAATGTATGTTTCTAATAAAAATTTTAATTCCACAAGCTGGTAACAATACCTTAGGAGTATCCCTGCTGTGTAAATTCTGTATCTCTATAGAAGGATAGAATCATTTTTCCCTCAAGATTTTGTTTTTGTTTTTTTAGCAGTTATTGAGCTCACTGGGCTGCAAAATGCAATAAAGGTCTTCATTTCACTGCCAAGTTATTCATCTGTACTAGAGTGGGAAGAGTGGTGTGCTAATTTCTTGATGGCCCAACTGCTTTGTCAAAAAGTGCAAAGTACTGCCAAATTTGCATTACAAAATAAAACACAGTTCCACTGATCTGTTGCTGGAGAAAAGAATTTGTTTTCACAAATATTTATGTTTCAACAAGTCTTAAAAGGAAAAGTAGTATATTTTTAGAAAAAAAAAACCCACAAAGTTTATAATATCTTTTTCCCACTTATCTTCTATTTTATCTTTAAAGCAAATCTTCATTACAGGGTATTAGTGCTCTGGAGTTGATCCTTCGTTGGTTGGGCTGCACAGACTGGAATTGACCCATGACCCTTGATAGTGGAGGAGTGATAAGAAATACTGTGCCTTTTGGGGGCCCCCCAAAAGGCACAGTATTTCTTTTGGGTGGCTAAGTCAGTTAAACGTCCAACTCTTGGTTTCAGCTTAAGTCATGATCTCAGGGTCATGAGATGGAGCCCCGAGTCAGGTTCCATGCACAGCAGGGAGTCCACTTGAAGATTCTATCCCCTACCCCTCCCCCACTCTCTCCTCTTAAATAAATAAATAAACCTTTATTTAAAAAAGAGGCATGCCTGGATGATTCAGTTAGTTAAGCTTCTGACTTTGGCTTGGGTCATGATCTCAGGGTACTGGGATCAGCCCCTCAGCAGGATCCACACTAAGTGGGGAATCTTTTTCTCCCTTTCCTCTCCCTCTGCTCCTTCCCCTGCTCATGGCTTGCTCTCTCTCTCTTTCTAATATAAATTAATAAATTATTTTTTAAAAGAAATACCATGCATTTTAGAAAATGAAATCGCACAAGATTGGAAAACTTGGCAAACCATTACATGAGAAATCAATGAAAAAAAATTAGTCAAGGTGGGTGAAAAACACATCATTGAGGAAATGGGAAAGAAACCATAGAATACAATAGAACTTAGAGAATTGAAACAGGGTCATGAGTAATTTCCTCAACTGTTTTAGGATTACACAGGTGCCACCCACAGAAGACATACAACTTGTATCATGGACAGTAAGAAAATTACAAAGGGCAAAAAACTGACCTGGACAATTGACAGAATACTAAATATTCACAAGTATTGAATTTAATAGGAAAGAGAGGTAACATTTTAAGAGCTAAATGACTGAGATAAATCAATTTTTCTTTTGAAATTGAAATATAATTTCCCGTATTTGCCAATGTATTTTTCATGGCATGGACATTTTCTAGAAATTTGTCTATTGCTGAATATATATATATATATTTTTTAATTTAGTTGAATGAATAGTTGAAACTTATCTGTGTAATGTGTATTTTTTAAAGAAAAACAATTTCTAAATTTGTATAATTTTAAAGATTTGAAATGTAATTTCTATATCAGCAAATGTTAAGCACTTAATGCATTAGTCACTCATAAGCTTAATTAGATCATACTATGACTGTTTCCAAGAGAGCAACTCCTATGTCATCAGAAACAAAAAATGTACAGGAAAAAAATATAGGACTTTGTATAGAATATCCAATAAATGCTTTAAGAACTTTTCCTCTCCTGCTGAGACCTATCACCATTTATTATGTACCAATGATTACTGCACGCTCAGTCCTGTGAGTGTCTTGTAGCCAAGGAGGACCTAGACCCATGAACCACCAGAGTATGACACTGGTGTGACTGCCAACATTTCAGAACCTGTGAAGCCTTAATGGACCCTGGGTTGCAGAGGAAGGAATAGTCTTCCTGCAATCTAGTAATCTTCAGCATAGTGTGCATAGGAAACATCCAGATAACCATTATCCATGCAGACTTACAGGCCAGACCTCTCCTCCAGTTATTCTTAGTCTGTAGGTAGAGTGGTACTAAGGGATCTGCTAATGTGAAAAAGCACATCAGAGAATTCTCATGGAATCATTCAGAGATCATATTCATATTATGAAAACTCTAATTATTCTTAATTTTCTATATGTTCTATATGTTCTATGTTTCTATATGTTCTATATATGATTCCTAATATTCACACAGATTTTGAAACCTGTCATTTTCATAAATATGTCTTCTTGGCAAGGGACAGAATGTATCATTTTGTGCCCACACTGATTCTGAATTGAATAAGCCATCTGATGCAAGATACAGCCATTTGTTTGATTTTGAACAGAGCCAGTGATTGAGTAATGACACATGTGTTTGCATTACAGTTTTGTTTCTGATGAAAATTGCATATGTAGAAATAGCTGTGAAAATAAATCAAGCCAAAATCTCCTTAAGATATAATGGTTGATGAGATTCCAGACTTTTGCTCACATTCTCACATTAATTTTATAGTCAACACCCATCATGAGAGTACATGTAGTACACCAGTATATCAATAAAATAACAATGTCAATCTTTCACTAAGGGATTACCCTTCTGAAAGTTATTCAGGCCCTGGTGGGCGGGATTGTGGATCCAGAGAAGACACTGTATTAGGAGGAGAAGGATTGCTCACAACGAGAAGGGAAGGGAAGGGATAGGAAGGGAAGGAAGAGAGAAAGAAATCAGGCAAAATTAATAGGAAAGAAATTGGCAGAAAGGAACACAGAGTGGTGAGTTCCATAGTCAGGAAGTTATCATGTGTGCTAGGTCACACTGATATGGATCTTACTCAGGTTCCATTTTATTTCTTTAAATTGAAAGATTATGAATGTTATACTGAGTGCTCTGCTTTGTCCAGTAGGTATATATGTAGTGGAAATAGCTCTGGTCTTCTAATAAGACTACATTCAGTAATGTGCTCTCTTCTACATTAGAAAATATATTAGGTAGTTCTACATGTTTCCTACAGCATGAAAGACATTGTCAAGGGATTTCAGGGATTTCATGGGCTTAGTCTGTCTATCAGGCTCATCCTTTTCTACATTTCATTGTCTTACCCCAATGGATCTCTAAGGTGCAGGTTGTATTAGCATCAAGTGAAACATCTGTGAAATAGCACTTAGTCAACCATTTGGCATGACCATCCTGTGATGGCGCACTTTGTGAGTAATGGCAGAACACAAGACTTATTTCTTACCAATAAAATTTCTTCTGTGAGTTTGATCACCTATCATGCTGACTGTAAATTCAGTTATGACTAAGTCACAGATGATATTATCTCTTCTTTGTGTATTCATGTAAGTTTATTGTTTCAAATTTCTTAGCAAGAGATGTAAAAATTCCTTTTTATTTTTTCTTATTATCCGTTTCTGAGAGATGTGGAACATCTCCCTATCTCAAAGCAAGGCATTCTTGAAAATTGTGCTAAAATATTTTGAAGGATGTGAATCAGTGAGAAAAAATGAGAAACATTAGCTTAAGTGAAGATATATAATATGGATAGTAATCATACTCTAGTAGAGATCAGATAGTTTTCACTACTATACAGTGCTAGACATGTTTAGCTTCTGCTGAATTTGTGACCCAGATATTCCAAAATGGTGCTTGTGTTTATAAGAGTAAGATTACATATATATCTCCAACCTTATATAGGTAGATATATGTGAAAGTAACATTAAATGAAAATTTCTTACACAAAAACAGCAAGGCTTCAATTAACCACAGCCTATGGATGGGTATTTTCAAAATCATCATTTCCTATTTCTCATCACCACTGTTGAATTATAGATTACCTAATGGTCTAAGTAAGAGTTCTGCCATACTGATCTGTGTTTTGTTGCTGAGTTTCAAATGTATATTCCCATGCCTGAAGTAAAATAGGGAAAATATAATGAGTTTGTCATATATATATATATATATACACTCAATTTACAAAATAGCTGATTGTTTTGACATTGTGACCTTCTAATCTTTTTCTTTTAATCATCAGGCTGACTTTTAGATAGAGGTTTTTAGTTCGTTTTTGTGTTTCTTTTGTGATTTAGTATGTTCTTTCCAAGTAAAAATCGAAAGTAGTAATTGCATGCTACATTTTGAAATTTATTTTTTAAATTATACTGACCCCATAAAGAAATCCTGGCAGCACTAACCTGCTCTATTCTTCTCCTTAAGGAAATGAAAGACAGTAAATGGCAATCTCTGACCCACCATTATTTATTTTTCTTTATTAAATCATTTGTTGCAACTGAAGGGAACAAGTAGATACCCTGGTCTCACTTATCTTTGTGACATTTTGGCTGATAATTTTAATTAACATAGATTTGATTTGATGTCAAAATGCTCTGGTTCCTTTAAAATGTCAAATTTTAAAATGCTGACATTTTCTTGGAAAGAGCAAGGACCTGAATGAGTTAATTAGGAAGGGTCTGGTCACTCAGAGATTCTAGGGTAAAATGCAGTTTATTTCTGCAGATAAGAAATTGCCCCTGAAGGTGACAGAGTCTTTTATTCAACTCGATGCTAAAATTACCTTCCAAGGGACACCTGATTCCACATTTCCTGCCCCTCCTGCTGGAGAATTCACTGTATTCTCTTCTATAATCTGAATCTATGTTAATAATCCGTTGCATTCTTGAGAACAGGGACTTGTTATATTCATTTTTTGTCTAGTACTGAACACTCTGATTGAAATATACAAGGCCCTGAATAGATTTTCTTCAACTAAGATTGAAGGAGGCAGTGACAAGGAAATATTAATTAACATTTCATTACTATATTAATTAGTTAATGTAGTATTAGTATTAATATTAAGGGAGATTTTGATTCAGAGTAAGGGTGAAAAAGCAGTTGAGAATTTTACAGAGAATACTTACCCTTAAAAAATTTAGGCTTGGATTTGACATAATAGACTAGCTAAAAATTTGTTGCTGTAAGTAATTCTGAAGAAAAATCCATCTAATAATTAAAATTTAAGTATCTGAAGATTATGAAGTGTGAGAAAGATATGTAAAGACCTGGAAAATAGTCTAAAGCAGCTTGTTGATATGAAAGGATAAAAACAAATAGATTGTGACCTTTATCATAGTTAGATAATCATATATATTTTGCCTTTCTTAAGTAGAAAATTGCTTTCTTAAATTGTTTTATATGATTTCTGTGGTAAAATATATTCTAAAGTGAATTTAAAATACTTGACTTAGCTTTTTTAAATGAATTTATATAAATTTAGAAGACCAAAGTGAGTAAGTGCTAGTTCTAACTTCCCCCACCCCATCTTAATTTTCAGTGCTTTGTGGAGATGTAAACCTAGCTAGCAATTATGCCTATTAGAGGTTCCATTAAATTAATATGTATTTACCCTTACTTCCCCAAAAGAGAAGTAGTTCAAATTAAATCAACTTTATAGTTTATTTAGTCCTTTAAATATAATAGGAACTTAATAGTGTATAGAAGTGTGTATTAATAGTGTATTTATCTTAAATGCGTGTTTAATTTTTTTCCCCTAATTTTCATATGATTTGGAAAGCAGTAGAGAGAAAGAAAGAAGAGAGAGAAGGGCATTTGTCCCAAGGGCTATAACCCTAATCACAAACTTATTAAACAAGACAAATAATCAAAATCTCATGGCTGTTAACATTTTCTTAAGTTTACGCTAAAGATGTCAAACCATTAACATATACTGCGGGAGAATTTGTGGAGTGATATGGCCATAATGGATTGTACTCTTCATTTTAGTAATACAGACCATGGAAATCTTCCCTGCCTCCTAGTTCCCCCCCAGCTGAGCCTGATGGGAGGTAACACTGACAAACCAGTCCTACTAACAGTAAGTTTGAGATAGTTCCAGGATTACACTATGACCATTAAAATTGGGTACAACTTGTGACCTTACTATGAATCCTAATTTAAATGTAATCAGAAATGTGTAAAGCTTTGATTTCCAAAGTTGCCAACATGTGAAACTTACCTGATTTCCAGTCATTGCATTATTCAAACCAGCTGGGCTACAGTGAAATTATTCTGTGTCCCTGCTGGGCCATAATGAAATGATTTTTCACCTGGTTTGAAACTCATGCAGATCCAAATGAAATTGAAACTGAAGCGAAATGTACTAGGCATCAACCATGGGAACCAGTGCCAATGTGTTTTTTTTTTTTTCCTCCCCGAAGTGATTAGTAACTGAAGCAGTAGGAGTCACACTATATAATCTCAACAGATTTATAGCATGAATTAATCTCACGAGGACAAGTGGGCACTGTGTTAAAAAAGGGGGGGGGCTGGTACTAATTGTGTCGAATTAAGAAGATGTCAGCTATCGATGTTTTAGGTTACAATTAGTGTTGATGGTAGATATAACTAAAATGAGTCACACTATCACACAAAGTTTTCTTCTTTTTTCTTTTCTGTTTTATCAATTTACATGCTAGATGTTTATAAACTGACAAATTAAGATCCTTGAATGAATATATTAAAGTTATCAGCAATTTTATAGTTTACTTGAAATCTGAAACAGACATAACATCTGAGACTATTTGCTTCTACACTTTGAAAAACCATGAGCGCCAGAAATTACAACACTTCTGATGTAGACATGTTAATCATTGAGAAAATTATTTTGAGCTAATGTTATAAATGTTATTTAAGAAAAAATAAATGATAGTTCCAAATGTATATCGTGACTTTAATTTATTGAAATACTTACATTTGCATATAATTTCCATCCCAATTTTAAACAAAATGATGTAATTTATTTACCCTAGCTTTCTTCTTCACCATGCTAGCTGATAGAAAATTATAAAATGAGTGTTTAATTATTAAGATGTGGCTGACTTCTCCATCCCAGTGTCTATGAATGATTATTACTTCGTAATGTGCTCCTGCCTCACTAGGTCAGATCCTCTCAGCTTTACCTTAGCAGAAGCAATCACTTTGAGTTAATATCCACTCATAATATCCCTTCTCCAAACAATGGTGATGGCTTTGTGTGAGTATATCAACATTCTTTTCACCATCCTTTTTGTATGATGATATTCAACACTTATTTTGCTATAAAAGCTGTTTTGAAAAACATTTTTTAACCAATTAAGGTACCAGCAATTTTAGCATTTGCATTCTTGTTTTTTTTTTTTCAAAGATTTTATTCATTTATTTGACAGAGACAGACACAGAGAGAGAGGGAACACAAGTAGGGGAATTGGGAGAGGGAGAAGCAGGCCTCCCGTGGAGCAGGCAGCCCAGTGAGGGGCTCAATCCCAGGACCTCAGTCCCAGGACCCTGGGGTCATGACCTGAGAAGAAGGCAGATCCTTAATGGCTGAGCCACCCAGGCACCCCTAGCATTTGCATTCTTATGTGTGATTTCATCTGTGAGAGACACTAGGTGAGTGAAGAAAACTAGCCCCAGACAAGTAGAAATACACATGGATACACACACACACACACAGAGATAAACAGGTCTTGGAAGGAGGAGTCTTACTCATACACATCTGGTGTTAAAATTACCTATCTGCTTTCAGAGAATCTGCCTTCCACCACTTCACAACAACTCAGAAGCTACAAATTTTCCAGCAGCCACCCTGACTCCAAACCCTCCCCTATGTCTATTTCTCCCTTGTCCTCCATGATAGAGTTTTACTCTATCAAATGCCTCTTCTCAAGATGTATTGGAATCCAAGACACTCGTAGAGAATGTGCTCCCCATCATTTTCCTCCCAACGGCAAGTATTGCCTTTTTCACCAGGCATTCCTAGCAGACAGTCCAGTGAAATGTCTCCTACAGCGTGGCATTTGGTCACTCTAAGAAGAATCTTCAGAGCAGGAGAGGTGACTGTGTGATGACTGTCTTGATCTCTTCCTCCAAGGGGACATTTATCATGATAAATCAACCCTACACTGGGTTAAGCTCGCAGCTACTGACTCACAGGATTAATCCTAGCAGTGGCATTGAATTTCTTAGAAATGAGGTTCTAGTATGCCAACGAGTCTCACTAGGATACTCCTCCGGAGAATGTCAATTTAATAATTTGCCAGAATGATAACTCTTGAACATACTAGATAGTGGTACCAGCTCAATAAGTCATTTCACGCCATGTAGACATTCTGTATGTGTCATCTAATTTGATTGCAGGTTATACATTGAATAGGAATTCAAATTAATAGGACCTGATATTATTGGCAAAATTCTGATATTTTCATAACTTGAACTAGAAAAGATTTAAATATGTCAGATACACAGGGCATCATTTTCTCCTTAGGACGATTTGTATTGATACTACCAAAATTTGGCTCTCTAAATTTCCTTGTTTGTTTGTTTGTTTTTTCCCCTATAATAACTAAGTAGCCACTTTTTAAATTTAATACACTCTCCTCTTTATGTATGTAAATACATTCAATACAAACTAAGTACGACTGTTTTGTTTGTTTAGCATTTTAAAGCTATAACTGTTGGGACTATTATCTGTTAGCATTTTAGTTCAGCATTCTAAAATTATCTTATTTCTCATATTTTCAGTATCTTGAGAGAATTTTACTTTATCTCCCATCATACTGGTGAAATTTTTATATTTTTTATGTTAATTTGGCATTTTTCTGCATCTCTGTGTTCATGAAATTAGGTGATTTTTCTATTGGGGAATATAATGTATTTTTTAAGATTTAAATAAATACAAACACACATATATATATATATTTAACTTATATATGTGTGTGTGTGAAAATAAATATTATATACATGTAAGTTATATATATGTAACTTGTCTCTCCTAAAGTATCATTTGTTTTTATGCTGATTATGTTTCATTTGATATAAAATGTATTTTCAACATTAAGATTTCAAATCGGCAGTGTATTTCCTGTCTTGTCCATTATCTTATGTTTAGCAACCACTTCCTACTCAGATATAATATTAGCATATATATTTGCTTTAATATTTATATTTATCATTTAATTTCAAGAATTTATATTGGAATGTGAGTAAAAAGGTAAAAATATCAGCTGATTTTCCACATGTATTTTAACTCATGGTCTACCAATATTAACTTATTGTTTCTCTGTTACCTTAACACCCTAATAGCAAATAATCAATCAATCAATCATTCCATCAAAACAACTCCAAGAGTGCCTGGGTGACTCATTCAGTTAAGCATCCAACTCTTGATTTCTGCTCAGGTCATGATCTCAGGGTTGTGAAACCTAGCCCCATGTAGAGCTATGTGGTGGACATGGAACCTGCTTAGGATTCTCCATTCCCTCTCCCTCTGCCCCTCTCCCCTATGGCATGCATGCATGCTCTCTCTCTCTCTCTCTCTCTGTAAAAAACAAATCAAACAAACAAAACCCCCTCCATCTTGATAAATCACAATATGTATCATATATGTGAAATAACTAGATGATTTTGATAAGTGGCTTTAATCTCATATTTTACAATACCATTTAATTACACTTTATTTGGCCTACAATATTTTGTCATAGTAGCTTTTAATACATTGATCTGAAAAATTAATCCAAGATATACAAAAATAATAAGGAAACATTATAAAATAGAAATCAAAATGGGAAGTAAAAAGGAATGAAAATAAGTGATTGTGATGTTGTACAAATTGCTTCAAATTGCCCTTTCTACAATTATCATTTGAACCCATCAATTCTAAAAAGTATTAAGATTTTAATCTTTATGAATAATGATAATTTAATTTTTCAAATAATTTCCAATGCTTTTCTTTTTTTGGCAAAAGTTTCGGTTGTTGGAGCCCTTGGACCCTTATTGCCCAAGGCAAGCATAGGCAGACACCACTAGGGAAGGGGAAAGATATGATGTAGAGGTCTTTCCCATGAAGAAGGAACTGGGGATAAAGTGTCTTTCTGGAGGAATTGGTAGGGGAGAGAAAATTGGAAAGGGAAAACAAAGGTCCTTTCCAATGATTCAACATTTGCATTTGCTGGATATTCAGCTTCGTTGAGGGGAAAGACATGGGGAAATATGAACACACCTGCTGGTTATTGGTGGGGAGGTGGTGAAAGCAGAGGAACTTTGGTTCTACTTCCTAGTTTTGGGAGAACGTCTGATAGAATACCTTAAATCAATGTGCTTAATACCTCCTTGATTTCTGATGGCCTACACAAAGTATAGATATGATATACACTTTCTTATATGATACACTGGGGTAGAGGGGTCAAAGAGGCAGATGGATCAAAGCTGGGGGCCAAAATGGAGACTGTGCCTCAATCCCAGAGGGTCCACATTTCCCATTGACACTTGGTAAACTCAGGGAAAAGAATGCCTGGGGGCTATGCCAAAGCAACCAGGGAAGTCTTTGGTAGCTGATACACTGAAGACATTGGTCAGTTCTCAGACACCACAGAGTTGAGCTGATCACAATATGTCAGTAAAGTAAATCAGAGCAAGATTATAATATTCAGTATTGTCTATAAGATTCTCTGGAAAAATCTCAAATTTATAAGATTCTTCATCTATCTTTATTCTCTCTTCTTAAATGTGCATTTTATCTGATTCTCAGGGAGCTATTAATCTCAATGTAGATAGGGATTCAAGTGAAATACCATATAAATACAATAACTTTATTGTTGAAAAATTTATTGGAGATCAGAAAATTTTACTTTATCATTATCTGTAAAAGCCATCAATAAAGAAAGGCTTTCCTTGCTATTATCAAGCTATATTTTAAAACTGAATAATCAAAATAGTGTTGGAGCACTATGGTTAAGTGTCCAACTCTTGGTTTTGGCTCAGGTCATGATCTCAGGGTTTGGGATCAAACCCTTCATCAGGCTCTGTGCTAATCAAAGAGTCTGCTTGTCCCTTTCCCTCTGCTCCTTCCCCTGCTCGCTCCCTCTCTTTCCCTCAAATAAATAAATAAGTAAAAATATTATAAAAAATAATCAAAATAGTGTTGGAGGTTAGACACACATATCTGTATTGATGGGAAATTCATATAAAATAGATATTGTAACTTCATATCAATAATATATTCAATAAATTTTAAAGATTAAAATGTCTTAAGAAAATTAAGTGCTTAAGAAAATTAACTCTCCGTCCCATGTTATGCACTCAAACAAAACAGTGCTAAGGTATTAAAATGTTAAAAACAGGGACGCCTGAGTGGCTCAGTTGGTTAAGCAGCTGCCTTTGGC
Organism: Mellivora capensis; assembly: GCA_004024625.1. NCBI lineage: Eukaryota > Metazoa > Chordata > Mammalia > Carnivora > Mustelidae > Mellivora > Mellivora capensis. The sequence continues at coordinate 125,759 of PISX010000896.1, forward strand.
TCAGGTCATGATCCCAGTGTCCTGGGATCGAGTCCCACATCAGGCTCCTTGCTCAGTAGGGAGCCTGCTTCTCCCTCTGCCTCTGCCTGCCACACTGCCTGTTCTCGCTCTCTCTCTCTCTCTCTGACAAATAAATAAATAAAATCTTTTTTAAAAATGTTAAAAACAAAACCAAAGTATATTGATACTTAGAATATAGTATGTGTTAAAATGAGAACACATCCACCCATGCTCCCATCAATGGACAATTTTCAATTGCCTCTGTTCTGTTCCATCTGGCTCATGAACTGACACTTTCCTTTTGCTGTTGTTGTTGCTCAATTATCAAAATATCCACACAAATGGTAAAGATTTAATGTAAAACAAAGCAAAAGCTTAATAAATAATGAGTTTTCTATGAGAATTTTATTGATCAGAAATAAAGAGATTGACTATGCAGGGTCACTGGATATGATCCAGTTACAGTGATATGATTGGTCACTGGATATCTCATAGCAATGAGCTGGATATTGGCCATTGAGGTTTCTTATTTAGTGACTCTTGGTGCTGAGTCTACTTTCACTCAGCAACCTGATCCTTGAAATGGAAGACAATCTATTACCAGTTACAGAACCCCAGCCACTCCACTCCTTTATCAATAGTTTCAGGCATCTCTTCAACTTTTCCTTTTCAAAATCCATTTCAATCATTGTTTCAATAGAGAAAACTCTCTATCATGAAATTTTCTTTATATTGTATATTTTTAATAATACTGGAAGTATAATTTTAATTTTCATAGAAGGATGAGATTAATTTTTTTCTTAGAGATTTGAAGACATTTCTCCATATACTTTTGGCATATTATGTTAAAAATATGAAGTAAATTTAATTATAGATGTAGTGTGCATTTTATCTCTATTAATGCTTTAGATAATTTAATTATTTTTATTCTAAAATAACAATAGAATTTTAAATATATTTTATATATAATTCTATGTGTTTTATTTAAAATATTAACTTATTTAATATTTCATATTACACTTTTATATGTATTTGTATATAATTTTTATGTATAACAATATATTCCCCTAGAATATATTGGTTTTGTAATTCCTACAATGTCCATCCTCTAATTTGAGGATATGTGTTTTTCTTTATCGAGAAATGTTTTTATATATTTTGTTTTCAATATAGCATCCATTTTATTCTTTCATTCATCTCCTTCTGAAAGATATTCTATAATGTAGACCAGTCATAGATTGGACCTATTTGTTTTCTGAAGATATTACCTTTTCCATAATATACTTCAGATCTTTGAAATCTCATGCTTTGTTCTGACATTGAGTTTGGTTTGCACTTCACCACACTGATTACTAGCTGTGTTTTGTTTTGCTGTTTGCAAAAGTGATTACAGAAAGTTATTGCATATAATGTCTGCATAAAAACACATTTTACTTCTGCATAGTAACAAAGCACTAGTTGATAATCACATTAATAAACAGTGTTGCATACAATAGCATCAAAAATACCAAATACTTCAAATAAATTCAACAAAAGATCTGCAGGACCTCTAGGTGGAAGATTATAATGTTCAATGAAGAAGAAATAAAGAGCTAAGAAGAGTAAATACACTATTTATATGCAAAAGAAATCTCAGTATAGATAAGATTTCTATTTTTCCCAAATTGATTTTTAAATCCAGGGCAGAATTTACCAAACCTAAGCTTATTTATAACCTGTGATTCAGCAATCATACTCCTGGATATATGCTTAAGAGCAATTAGAGCAAACTAGCCACAAAAATTGCAAGAATGTCCATGGAAATGTTCTTCATAATAGCCAAATTTGAGCCAACCTAAATGTCCATAGTGGGCATTAGAATGGGCCATTTCATTGTCAGAAAATGGGTTACTCTCCTGTACATAACAATAAAAAGAATCAGAAATAAAAGAAGCAACACCATATGATTACAGTTATATGCAATTAAACAGGCAAAGGCAACCTAGATTGAAGTCTGAATGGTGGCTAAGCTCATATTGAGGGAGGGAGTAGTGATGCTAACAGACAGAACTAAGGAACTTTTTGGGAAATTCTAAAAAATTTCAGGAAATTTTCTATATCTTGGTCCACTATTGGTTATATAAGTATATCCATCTGTAAAAAATTATCCATGTAGAAAGTTAAAATTTGTATAATGTAAGAAATTTTTTTTAAAAAAAATCACTCATCAGGGTCTTTTACATGCTATTGTATAAGCTGAATTTCTAAGAGAAGATTTTAAAATGCAGCATTTCCCAAGTATATTAGTTAACGAATTATAGGAAGTGGCTTTCAGGATAATATGATAAGAGAAAAGCAAGTAATTGAACTAGAATAAAGTATGTAAAGGAAGGCAAGTTGGTTCTGATATCTAATTTAGGAAGAGCTTAGCAGATAATAACTAGGCTTAGGAGGCAGTTAAAAATATTTTGTTGAACTAGGATCTTTGGCAGTGACACAAAGCACAGACAATTTTTCATTAGAGAAATTTCAAGAGAATAGGTATAAAACTATATTTTCATGTGAGGTCAGGGAATTTTGGCAATTATGGACATTATTTCACTGTATATGTAGAGTCTATCATTTTTTTATCTGAATTCAATCATGAATCTATATATAATAGAATGACCCTTCTGCTTGAGCAGGATAAAGAGCTTAGGGTAGATTTAATTACTTTATTGGAATAAAAAATATTTAAAAAATCTTAAAAGTATAGTAAATATTTTAAAATTTTATGTAGTAGAGAGACCCTTGAATTCAACACATTTCATGCTGAATCTGCTCCCAGTTGATAGAAAAACTTAGCCAATCAAGGTATCTTTACTCTAATTCTTCCAAACTCAAGTGTTGTTGACTGTGGCTGTTAAAAAGAAAGAAAATTTCAAATCCCTCTCTTTCTCACTAAGCCAACAGTCTTTGTCTTACTGTACATCTATAGTTTTCTTTTTTGCCTAAAAAATAGCAAAGTTTCCAAATACATATTTTGTAGAGTGTTCCCAGACTCCAGGCATTCCCTTACACTTTCATTCAGATAAGTTTCTAAAATGCAAATCTGGTCACTTTTATATTATTTGTTGATAACTCCCTCTATGTGTTATAAGCATATAAATGTAGTTTATTTTATATAAAATGTGAATATTTCAAAGACAATAATTACTATAAAGACTAAATTATTTTAGAAAAGTATTCATCATCCTTGGTTATCTTCTAAATATATCTCATATATATATATATCCTAAATATATTTTCTTTGCATATGTTTATGTAAATAGTGGCATATTACTTAATCAACTACAAAGAGCTGCTATAGTTTAGCATCCATAGGTCCATGAGCTAAGTTTTGGCACCCACACAACTGGAGATCCAATTGAAAATTTTAAGTCTTCCAATTCCATGACATCTATATCCAAATTCAATAAAATAATTTTACATATACCTATACTAATAACTTGTATTATTGTTCAGTTACCTACCGTCCTCTGAGAAAACAACACATTTTTTGTTTTAATTAATTTATTTTTAATTTAAATTCAATTAATTAACATATAATAGTATTATTGGTTTCAGAGGTGGAGGTCAATGATTCATCAGTCTTATATAATACCCAGTGCTCATTACATCATGTGCCCTCCTTAATGTCCATCACCCAGTTACTCCATCCCCTCACCTCCCTCCCCTCCAGCAACCCTCAGTTTGTTTCCTATCGTGAAGAGTCTCTTATGGGGGCACGTGGGTGGCTCAGTGGGTTAAATTAAGCCTCTGCCTTCGGCTCAGGTCATGATCTCAGCGTCCTGGGATCGAGCCCGCATCGGGCTCTCTGCTCCGCTGGGAGCCTGCTTCCCCCTCTCTCTCTGCCTGCCTCTCTGCCTACTTTTGATCTCTGTCTGTCAAATAAACAAATAAAATCTTTAAAAAAAGAAAAAAAAAGAGTCCCTTATGGTTTGTCTCCCTCTCTGGTTTAGGCTTGTATTATTTTTTCTTCTCTTCCCCTATGATCCTCTCTTTTGTTTCTTCAATTCCGTATATCAGTGAGATCATATAACAACTGGTCTTCCTCTGTTTTACTTACTTCACTTAACTTAATGCCCTCTAGTTCTGTCCATGCCATTGCAAAAGGAAAGATTTCATTTTTGATGGCCAAGTAATATTCCATATTCACCTGTTCTTCTTTATCTTCTTTATCCATTCTTCTGTCGATGGACATCTTGGCTCTTTCCATAGTTTAGCTATTTCGGACATTGCTGCTATAAACATTGGGGTGCAGTTGCCTCTTTAGAAAACTACATTTGTATCTTTGGGTTAAATATTCAGTAGTACAAGTGCTGGGTCATAGGGTAATTCTATTTTCAACATTTTTTTTAATATGTATTTCTTTTTTTTTAAGATTTTATTATTTATTTATTTGACAGACAGATCACAAGTAGGCAGAGAGGCATGAAGAGAGAGTGGAGGAAGCAGACTCCCTGCTGAGCAGAGAGCCCGATGCGGGGCTCGATCCCAGGACCCTGAAATCATGACCTGAGCCAAAGGCAGAGGCTTTAACCCACTGAGCCACCCAGGCGCCCCTATTTTCAACTTTTTGAGGAAACTCCATACTGTTTTCCAGAGGGGCTACACCAGCCACCAGCTTGTATTCCCCACCAACAGTGTAGAAGGGTTCCCATTTGTCCAAATCCTTCCCAACATCTGTCATTTCCTGACTTGCTAATTTTAGCCATTCTGAATGGTGTGACGTGGTATCTCATTGTGGTTTTGATAGGTATTTCCCTGATGCCGAGTGATATTGAGCACTTTTTTCATGTGTCTGTTGGCCATTTGGATGTCTTCTTTGAAGAGATGTCTGTTTATGTCTTCTGCCCATTTGTTGATTGGATTATTTGTTCTTTGGGTGTTGAGGTCAATAAGTTCTTTATAGATTTTGATACTACCCTTTATCTGATATGTCATTTGTGAATATCTTCTGCCATTCTGTTGATTGTCTTTTGGTTTTGTTGACTGTTTCCTTTGCTGTGCAAAAGCTTCTGATCTTGATGAAGTCCCAATAGTTCATTTTTGCTTTTGTTTCCCTTGCCTTTGGAGATATGTCTGGCAAGAAATTCCTGCAGCCAAGGTCAGAGACGTTGCTGCCTGTGTTCTCCTCTAGGATTTTGATGGATTTCCATCTCACATTTAGGTCTTTCATCCATTTTGGGAATATTTTTGTGTATGGTGTAAGGAAATGGTCCAGTTTCATTCTCCTGAATGTAGCTGTCCAATTTCCCAACACCATTTTTTAAGGAGCCTTTATTTTCCCGTTTTTGTTTGTTTGTTTGTTTGTTTCATGTCTTTGTCAGAGAGAGATAAAAAGCTCAGGCAGAGAGAGTGGCATGCAGAGGAAGAACCAGGCTCCCCACTGAGCAAGGAGCCAGATGTAGGACTGGATCCCAGGGCTCTGGGATCATGACCTAAGCCTAGGCAGATGCTTAACTGACTGAGTCACCTAAGTGTCCCCATTTTTTTTTTCCTTTTTAAAGTTTTTATTTATTTATTTTTATTTTTTTAGGAATGAATGAGAGAGAGAGAGAACACGAGCCAGGAGAGGGGCAGGGGGGAAGGGAAAAGCAGGCCTCCTGCTGAGTGCAGAGCTCCATCCTGGGACTCCATGATTATGACCTATGGCACCAAGGTGCCCCAGAACATACATTTTAGATAGCATGTAATGCACCAATAAATCTGATCCCATAATACATATGCCATTATATTAATATATTTTCTGCATTTATTAACTAATGGTTTACCAAAGGTACTAAAAGTATTTGATACACTGAGCCAAGCCATTAGAGATAATCAATATTCTATAAACAATATACAATGAGATATGAGAATTAAATCAATACTCATGGAACTGATACAATTTAAATATATATGTGTATATATATATATTTAAATTGTATCAAATATATATATTCATATATATATTCATTCATTCATATATATATGATACAATTTGATACAATTATATAGATATACAATTTGATATAAATTATCAAAATAACCCCTTTTATTTACAACCAAAAGTAGATTATTTATTATAAACATTAATAAGATCATAGTTGTAAAATCAAATTAAAAAAAGAAATCAATGATATGTTAAAGTGAAGTTCAAAAAATTAGCTACTACAGATCAGTTTGAAAAAACATAAACTATCCTAAAGAAGGAACATAAGTCATAGGAAAACTTCAAACAATATATTGACCAAGTGAAAGACTGGGACTCTTTGCCAAAGCCAAAGATTTAAGAGTTTTCAACTATTTTTCTCTTAATTCAAGGAGTTGAAAATACTGTTAATCCTGGGATACTTGGGTGGCTCAGTTTGTTAAGCAAACCGACTATTGGTTTGGGCTCAGGTCAGGATCATGGTCAGGCTCTGTGTTCAATAAGGTGTCTCCTTGAGATTCTCTTTCTCTCCCATCCCTAAGCCCCTTTCCCAACTTGTTTTCTCTTTCTCTCTCTAAAATAAATAAATCTTAAAAAAAAGAAAATACTATTAACCCTAAAGTTGTAAGATATAATGTAAGATATAACATGTTTATTTAGTTATTAATTTCATTTAAAAATAAATTTAACTCAGGAGAGTAAGAGAATATGTTACGAAAGCACCATCTGCATGAATATTTCTGCATACCCAGTACTGCAAGAGTTGGGATGGAGAGCAAAGGACACAAACACAGGAACTTTGAGAATTTGAAATAGCTTAGTTGAAGTTTGAGGATACACATTTAATGAGGTTTTTTGGAAATTCAGCAGTTAAGAGGCACAAAGAATGAAATTAGAGAAAATGAGGGTGCCATTTTACTAGGGTTGCAAGATACATCATCAGCAAGTTTTGAGGCTGATTTTGAAGACTCTTCAGCTCTACATCTGTATTCGAAGATGGAACCTAAAGGCATAGGGCAAGAAAAGGAACCAAGTTGTTCTTGTGTCTTTGGACAAAAAAATTTGAATTACAAACATCATTACAGAATTGAGTTAAAAGTTGGCACTCAGAAATGCCTTCAGTTGGTAAGAGGCTTTAGATTTGTGTCTATTGATATTTTAGATGAAAGTGTTTCTTAGCTTTAATGATCCTCATATATTTCACATTCCGTTGATCTGATCTGACCACAGAATCAAGAAGCATTAGATATTTCTTATTAATGCATATTTTCTTTTTTTTAATGCATATTTTCACTGTACATTTTGTGTTCTCTAGGATGTGTTTTCTACTTACACTCTTTATCAAGAAAGAAAAGGTAGTGAATTTAAAATCTATGCAATATGTATTTGGTTTCACCCCTTAGAAATACTAAACATTAATATTGGGGCGTGTATTTTTTTTTTATTAAGCATTATAGAGAAAAAAACAAATCACTGAATCACTGAACTACAAATTGGTCCTTTCCTAACGATATTATAATTCAGGTAATTCAATTGTTATGCTATACCATTCACTTTTTTTGCAATGTAAATATGATAAGAACAAAAAAATATAAGAATCTATTCAAATAATTTCTTATTCTACAAAAATAGCCCATATGTCCTTTTAAGTAGACTACTGAGCAAAGGACCTGATGTGGGGTTCGATCCCAGGAACCTGAGATCATGACCTGAGATGAAGGCAGACGTTTAACCAACTGAGCCACCTAGGCACCCAATATATAGATTTTTTTTTTAATTTCAGTGACTTTATTTTACTTAGTAAATGGTAATGAAGTATTTACACCTTAAAAACTGATACTGTGGTCATCAAGACAGTGTGGTACAAAAACAGATACAGAGATCAGTGAAACAGAATAGAGAACCCAGAAATGGACCCACAATTGTATGATCAACTAATCTTCAAAAAAGCAGGAAAGAATATCCAATGGAAAGAAGATACTCTCTTCAACAAATGGTGTTGGGAAAACTGAAGAGCAACATGCAAAATTTCTTATACCATACACGAAAATAATTCAAAGTGGATAAAAGACCCACACATGAGACAGAAAACTCAAAATCCTAGAAGAGAATGCATTATCTGTATAATGGGAATTGTGTAGAACAACTTGATATTGCCTTTAGGAATATTAAAATAGTTAATGTTTCCAAAGTAATTAGAATGGTGCAGAGTCCTCAGTAATTACTATGTAAGTATACACACAATACTTAATAAAAGGTAGATACCCTTTAAAGTTTTATTATTCTTTCTCACATCTGCTTTTGTACATTCTTGTCTGTTTGTCTATCTTTCTCTATACTATGGCTTTATCTGATTTTTTCATAAGTTTTGGCCACAAATGGCCATGCAAGCACTCAGTAAAGATAGCTCAATATCACAGTGGGGATACTGACTAGTTTAAAATCTAAGATACTGAGCTGGAGGAGTCAAGATGACGGAGCAGTAGCAACTGAGATGACATCATGTAGCAGGAGATCAGCTAGACAGTTATCAAACCATTCTGAACACCTACAAATCCAACAGGGGATCGAAGAGAAGAAGAGAAGCTATTCTCAAAACAGAAAATTGACCACATTCTGAAAGGTAGGAGCTGCAGAGAAGTGAATCCAAAGCAATGGGAAGATAGACCTCGGGGGAGGGGCCAGCTCCTGGCAAGCGGCAGAACAGCAGAGCACAAAATCAGAACTTTTAAAAGTCTGCTCCACTGAGGGACATCACTCCAGAGGCTAAGCAGGGCTGGATCCCTTGGGGGACGGTGTGATCTCAGGTCCTGCAGGGTCGCCGAAGGATCAGGGGTGTCTGAGTATCACAGAGCTCACAGATATTAAAGTAGGAAAGCCACCTACAGAGATGGAAAAGAGGACTGAGATCTCAGCTTGGGGTTACCTTAAACTGTGATCCATGGCACAGTCAGGAAACTGCTCTTTGAGGAGGGACCCCACAAGTGGCAGATCCGGGGAGACTTTCTTGGAAGAGTGGCAGTGATCTGCTGGGTTTGGAGACTCCAGGCAGGGCTGTGTGTCAGAGACAGAGACACTGGGTCACAGACTGGGTAAGCTTGGAGCGCAGCCAGAGGCAAGGGAGATGGGAGTGATTGAGAGCTTTTCTCCAAGGGCACACTGAGGAGTTGGGTCCTAAGCTCTCAGCTCCTCCGGGCCAGAGACTGGGAGGTCGCCATTTTCAATCCTGTCCTCCAGAGCTCTATGGAAAGTGTTCAGGGAACAAAAGCTCCCGAGAGTGAACCTGAGAAGATTACATAGCCTGGTCCCTGGCAAGGACGGTGCAATTCTGCCTTGGGCAAAGACACTAGAGAATCACTACAACAGGCCCCTCCCTCAGAAGATCAGCAAGAACTTCCAGCCAAGACCATGCTCACTTATCAAGGAGAACAGCATAATTCCAGAGGAGGAGAAAGCAAAGCACAAATTCATGGCTTTCTCTCCATGATTCTTTAGTCTTGCAAAGGTAATTAATTTTTTTAATTTTATTTTTTCATATTCTAATTTTCTAAACTTTTATTCTTTCTTCTTTTAATGTTTTTAACCAGTTTATCTTAACAATACCTTTCATAAAAAAAATCTTTTGAACCTTCATTATTATAGTCATATTTTATCCTTCATTGTATATAACTTTATTTTTTGTATACACATAGTGTTTTTTCTTCTAAAAAATTTTGGGGTACAACTTCTTCTAATAGATCAAAATATACCCTAAATCTAGCACAGGGCTTTGTTCTAGTCTCCAGCCTGAGCAAATTCTCTCCACTTTCTTTTTTCTTTCCTTTCCCAACCAACTTACCTTATCAACTCCTTTTTTTAGAATTTTTATTTTTTTTAAAGATTTTATTTATTTATTTGACAGAGAGAGGTCACAAATAGGTAGAGAGGCAGAGAGAGAGGGCAAAGCAGGCTCCCCACTGAGCAGAGAGCCCAATGCGGGGCTTGATCCCAGGACCCTGAGATCATGACCTGAGCGGAAGGCAGAAGCTTAACTCACTGAGCCACCCAGGTGCCCCTCCTTTTTTAGAATTTTTTAAAAATTTTTCATCTTTAGATTCATATTTCATACATTCATTGTGTTTATCCTTATTTTTGTGTGAATATATATAGATATATATATAAAGAAATTTTTCTTTCTTTAAAATTTTGGGAGGTAGTTTCCTCTAAGTGACCAAAATACTCCCAAAATTAAGTGGGTGGCTCTGTTCTATTCAGGATTCTAATTCTATGTCTGTCTTTCTTTCTTTCTTTCTTTCTTTCTTTTTTAATTTTTTTAACTTCTTTTTACCCCCTTTCTTCCCGCCACAATTTGGGTCTCTTCTGATTTGGTTAACTCACATTTTACTGGGGTCTTTTGCTACCCTTTTAGTATTTTATTCTCTCCTTCATATATTCTTATATGGATAAAATGACAAGGTGGAAAACTCACCACATAAAAAAAGAACAAGAGTCAGTACGAAAGGCTAGGGACCTAATCAATATGGACATTGGTAATATGTCAGATCTAGAGTGCAGAATGATGATTCTAAAGGTACTAGCCAGGCTTGAAAAAGCATGGAAGATGTTAGAGAAACCTGTCTGGAGAAATAAAAGCCCTCTCTGGAGAAATAAAAGAACTAAAATCTAACCAAGCTGAAGTCAAAAAAGCTATTAATGAGGTACAATAAATATTGGAGGACCTTACTGCTAGGATAAATGAGGCAGAAGAGAGAATTAGTGATATAGAAGACCAAATTATAGAATAAAGAAGCTGAGCAAAAGAGAGACAAACAACTACTGGACCATGAGGGGAGAATTCAAGAGATAAGTGATACCATAAGATGAAACAACATTAGAATAATTGGGATTCCAGAAGAAGAAAGAGAGAGAGGAGCAGAAGGTATATAGGAGTGAATCATTGTAGAGAATTTCCCTAATGTGCCCAAGGGAACAAGCATCAAAATCCAGGAGGTGCAGAGAATCCACCTCAAAATCAGTAAGAATAGGTCCACAACCCGTCACCTAACAGTAAAACTTAAAAGTCTTAGTGACAAAGAGAAAATCCTGAAAGCAGCTTGGGACAAGAAGTATGTAACATATAATGGTAAAAATATTAGGTTGGCAACAGACTTATGCACAGAGACCTGGCAGGACAGAAAGAACTGGCATGATATATTCAGAGCACTGAACGAGAAAAATATGCAGCCAAGAATACTATATCCGGCTAGGCTATCATTGAAAATAGAAGGAGAGATAAAAGCTTCCAGGACAAACAAAACTAAAAGAATTTGCAAACACCAAACCAGCTCTACAGGAAATATTGAAAGGAGTCTTTAAAGCAAAGAGATAGCCTAAAAGTAGTGGACCAGAAAGGAACAGAGACAATATACAGTAACAGTCACCTTACAGGCAATACAATGGCACTAAATACGTATCTCTCAATAGTTACCCTGAGTGTAAATGGGCTAAATGCCCCCAATCAAAAGACACAGGATATCAGAATGGATTAAAAAACAAGACCCATCAATATACTGTCTACAAGAAACTCATTTTAGACCAAAAGACACCTCCAAATTTAAAGTGAGGGCATGGAAAACAATTTAACATTCTAATGGACATCAAAAGAAAGCTGGGGTGGCAATCCTTATATCAGATCAATTAGTTTTAAGCCAAAGACTATAATAAGAGATGAGGAAGGACACTATATCATACTCAAAGGGTCTGTCCAACAAGAAGACCTAACAATTTTAAATACCTATGCCCCTAACAAGGGAGCAGCGAACTATATAAACCAATTAATAACAAAATCAAAGAAACACATTGACAATAATACAATAATAGTAGGGAACTTTAATACCCCTGCCACTGAAATGGACAGATCATCCAACCAAAAGATCAACAAGGAAATAAAGGCCTTAAATGACACACTGGACCAGATGGACATCACAGATATATGCAGAACATTCCATCCCAAAGCAACAGGATACAACATTCTTCTCTAGTGAACATGGAACATTCTCCAGAATAGATCACATCCTGGGTCACAAAGAAGGTCTCAACTGCTACCAAAAGATTAGGATCATTCCCTGCATATTTTCAGCCCACAATGCTCTGAAGCTAGAACTCAATCACAAGAGGAAATTTGGAAAGAACCCAAACACATGGAGACTAAACAGCATCCTTCTAAAGAATGAATGGGTCAACCAGGAAATTAAAGAAGAATTGAAAAAATTCATGGAAACAAATGATAATGAAAGCACAATGGTTCAAAATCTGTGGGACACAGCAAAGGCAGTCCTGAGAGGAAAATATATAGTGATACAAGCCTTTCTCAAGAAACAAGGTTTCAAATACACAATCTAACCCTACACCTAAAGTATCTGGAGAAAGAACAACAAAGAAAGCCTAAACCCAGAAGGAGAAGAGAAATAATAAAGAACAGAGCAGAAATCAATGAAATAAAACAAACAAACAAACAAACAAAAAAAAACCAGTAGAACAAATCAATGAAACTAGGAGCTGGTTCTTTGAAAGAATTAATAAAATTGATAAACCCTTGGCCAGACTTATCAAAAAGAAAAGAGGAAGGACCCAAATAAATAAAATCATGAATGAAAGAAGAGAGATCACAACCAACACCAAAGAAATACAAACAATTATAAGAACATACAATGAGCAACTCTACGCCAGTTTGACAATCTGGAAGAAATGGATGCATTCCCAGGGACATATAAATTACCACAACTGAACCAGGAAGAAGTAGAAAACCTGAACAGACCCATAACCAGTAAGGAGATTGAAGCAGTCATCAAAAATCTTCCAACAAACAAAAGGCCAGGGCCAGATGGCTTCCTAGGGGAATTCTAACAAATATTTAAAGAAGAACTAATTTCTATTCCCCTGAAACTGTTCCAAAAAATAGAAATGGAAGGAAAACTTCCAAACTCATTTTATGAGGCCAGTATTACCTTGATCCCAAAACCAGAAAAGATCCCATCAAAAAAGAGAATTACAGACCAATATCCTTGATGAACACAGATGCAAAAATTCTCACCAAAATACTAGCCAGTAGGATCCAACCGTACATTAAAAGGATTATTTGCCACGATCAAGTGGGATTCATTCCAGGGCTGCAAGTTTGCTTCAACATCCACAAATAATCTCTGTGATACAATAAATTAATAAAAGAAATAACAAGAACCATATGATCCTCTCAATAGATGCTAAAAAAAGCATTTGACAAAGTACAGCATCCGTTCTTGATCAAAACTCTTCAAAGTGTAGGGATAGAGGGTACATACCTCAATATCATCAAAGCCATCTATGAAAAACCCACAGCAAATATCATTCTCAATGGAGAAAAACTGAGAGCTTTTCTGCTAAGGTCAGGAATATGGCAACCACTCTGGAAAACAGTATGGCAGTTCCTCAAAAAGTTGAAAATAGAGCTGCCCTACGACCCAGCAATCACACTACTGGTTATGTACCCTAAAGATACTAATGTAGTGATCTGAAGGGGCACGTGCACCTGAATGTTTATAGCAGCAATGTCCACAATAGCCAAACTATGGAAAGAACCTAGATGTCCATTCAACAGATGAATGGATAAAGAAGATGTGGTCTATATATGCAATGGAATATTATGCAGCCATCAAAAGAAACGAAATCTTGCCATTTGTGATGACATGGATGGAACTAGAGGGTATTATGCTTAGTGATATAAGTCAATCAGAGAAAGAATTATCATATGATCTCCCTGATTGAGGAAGTTGAGGGGCAACATGGGGGGGTTAGGAAATGCTGTGAAGTGTGTAAACCTGGCGATTCAGACCTGTACCCCTGGGGCTAATAATACATTATATGTTAATAAAAAAAATCTAAGGTAATGACATTTCTATAGGATAGACATATCAAAAATCTAGTAGTGTTCTCATCAGCTGTAGACAGTGCACACATTCTACTACTTCTTTTCTCAAATTTTACTGAGCAAACCAAGGATTATCATAAATTAGAAACAAAATAATAAGCAAGTTTCTACCAACATCTATTCACTTCATAAAATAAACAATTGTCTATATTCATTTAATTTTATACCTTGAAGTATGCTTTATAATCCAGCAATTTTATATAATTGTATTGATAAGTGTTTTGATAGTTCTTAAAATAGCATTATTCTACAAAGCACATAACTAATAAATTGTTATGACACACAAAAAAGTGGGGGTCATTCACTTGTGAATTGCAATACATAAATGTCTTGAAGCCTAATTACTGGAAAATTACAGTAAAAACACTGTGTATACATACACATCACTGTAATTAAGTGGTTTGCCAAATAATTCACAACAAATTAGGTCTGTTAAGATGAAATTAATCTAACTGGTATTCATAAATCAAAAGAATGACAAACATTCAAGATAGCAACACAGGACTGATAATGTCTTGATACTGATAATAAAGACTTTTCCCTAAAATTAAAAACAGACCATTAGCAGGTGCTAATGCATGATAGCAATTTGGCAATGTTGCTAAGTTATGTGTCTCAGCCAACCATCTTTTATATACAGTCATTCTTCATTATTTGTGTTTCATATTTGCAAATTTGCCTATTAACTAAAATTTATTTCTAGCCCCAAAATCAATGCTCACAGAGCTTTCATAGTCATTGAGGACAAGCAAAAACTTAGAAAAGCAAAAACTTTGAGATGCTCTAATATCTAATTCCCAGTGAGGCAACCCTCTCTTCTTGTTTCAGATCTCATACTGTAAATAAAGTGTCCTTCTCATGATATATTTAATGGCACTTTCTCATATATTTTTGCTTTTTGTTAGTGATTTTGCTTTTAAAATGACTCCCAAGCACAGTGCTAAACAAATAATGTTTCTACCAACATCTATTCACTTTATAAAATAAACCATTTTCTATGTGCATTTAATTTTATACCTTGAAGTAATGCTCTATGATCCATCAATTTTATATAATTGTATTGATAAGTAATTTGTATTAATAAGTAATTTTCTAGTGATGTGCTTTATGGAGAAAATATGTGTATTAGATAAGATTGTTCAGGATCTATTTATAGTGTTCTTGGCTGTGAGTTCAATGATAATGAATCAACAACATGATACACCCAGAAAAAAAAACAAAGAAAGAAAGAGAGAGAGCGAGAGAGAGAGAAAGAAAAGAGGAAATTTGCTGATTTGTATATGAGGTTGCTCCAGGAGATGTAAAGTAACCTCTAGAATGCATGATAAAGCTGTGGAAAAGTTAAATTCTAGAATTTTAAAAACAAAATTTCCAATCTGTGAAAAAATAATCTCTTTTAAATCACTCTTAGAGAAATATATTTGACTGTCTATATTTGTGAATTCACAAGGTGGCAATTAATTTAAAAAGCTTAGTGGACATCATAGTTATCAGGTTAAAATCTAAACAAATTTTAGGTCATGTTACCCAGGGTCAGGAACATGTTAGAAGAGAAAGACTATTATATATTATTATAAAGAAACACTGTATCCAACTAATTATTTGTAAGAATTGTATATCAAGGGGTGCCTGGGTGGCTCAATGGGTTACACCTCTGCCATTGTATCAGGTCATGGTCTCAGGGTTCTGGGATGGAGCCCCTCATCTGTCTCTCTGCTCTGTAAGGAGCCTGCTTCCCCCTCTCTCTCTACCTGCCTCTCTGCCTACTTTTGATCTCTCTCTCTCTGTTAAATAAATAAAATCTTTAAAAAAAGAAGAATTGTATATCAAATAAGATCTCTCTTAATAGAGACAGATATAAAACAAGATAATTTATTGATTGGTTAACAAAAATATTGTGACCAGAGCTTGCAGAAAATTATCCCTGTATTTATTCCAGGAGCAATATGGTGCATTGTTTGCTAATTTTCTATCTATCCTTGTTATTTCCTTCATCAGACTGCTAACTGCTATTTACCTTTTAGAATTATATTTTCTTACCTAAATCAAGAGGAACCATTCATCTCAAAATCGTTTGCTTGATACTGAGATTAATATAGTTTTCTTTTATTTACCTTTGGCCACACCCTTTTTGTGTGGTCTGGCTAATCAAAAAAATGTCTGTTTATTTATTTTTTTCAAATGCAGTGAGTATAGGAAAAATATTTTACCCAGGTTAATTTTCATTCTAGAACCTAAAATATTTATAAATTATCAACTCATAGGATACAGTTTGGGCTATTTAAAAATTGTTTATTCTACCTCTTTCCCATCCAATCTGATTTCTCATTATGTATACAGGTGCAAGCATTTTTTAATCAAGTGTTTTATTTTCTTTTGATAAAATTCATACGTTTTTATGTCTTTAGTTCATTCATGTTCAAAGCATGGATGAAACTCAACAATAAGCATCAGGGTAGAGAAGAAAAAAGGGGGGGAAATTCAGGATGAAAAAAATCTTAAACCTTAAAACCTAAAAACCTTAAAGTCCTGCAGAGGAGCCTGAACTTTACCCTGAAAGTTATAGGGAAATCCCAGGGTCACTGCCACCACTGATGTTGATCTAATGTTCAGTAGTGAGTATTGGAACTTCACCCACTGCATGATAGGCAGCTTTTGAGCCAGTGAGCAACAGGAAGAAAGCGGGGTTTTATTTTTACTTTTTATTTATTTATTTATTTTTAAGATAGAGAGAGAGAGAGAGAGAGAGAGAGAGAGAGAGAATCCCAGCAGGGAGGAGTAGAGTTAGAAGGAGAAAGAATCCCAAACAGACTCCACACCCAGTACAGAGCTCAGTAGGGAAGGGGGGGGTCGATCTCACAACCCTGAGATCATCACCTGAGCCGAAATCCAGAGTGGAAGGCATAACCAACTGAGCCACCCAGGTGTCTGAAAGTGGTGTGTTTAGCTGACTCTGTCAGATGCTGGGTGGATTCAACCAGGGGATATCTGGAGATAGAGGTTAGTTAGCTAGGACCTAAGGTATTTCCA
Source organism: Mellivora capensis (assembly GCA_004024625.1). Taxonomy (NCBI): domain Eukaryota; kingdom Metazoa; phylum Chordata; class Mammalia; order Carnivora; family Mustelidae; genus Mellivora; species Mellivora capensis. Next base: position 142,669 of record PISX010000896.1, read on the forward strand.
AAAATACCACCAGCAACTAAAACAAATATCGATTGGAGCAGTTAAGCATCTGCCTTCAGCTCAGGATATGATCCCAGGGTCCTGGGATGGAGCCCTGCACTGGGTTTCCTGCTCAACATGTGGGGGTCTGCTTCTCCCTCTTCTCTACCCCTCCCTCCCATCCCAGCTTTTGCTTGTTTGCTTTCTCTCTCTCAAATAAATACAATCTTAAAAAAACTAAAAAAACAAAAACAAAAACCAGGCTTGGTTCTGAAGTCTCAAGTCAGGATGTCTAGTATGTGTGTCAAAATGAGCACTGCAATAACCACTTTGGTTTTTCTGAAAATCTGTTATCAGTGTGGGTAAACCAAATAGGTAGAATTTATGAGTGATTTATAAATGTATACAAGCTGTAATATTTTTAGGAATGCATTCCATACAAAATAGCCTGTTCTTCGTAATATAAGAATAGTCATCAACAATCTAAAGGAAGAGAGAAATATGAACTTGCTAGAATTTTAATACTTTTTTACATATTCTGAAGTTCAGAGCCAAGCTCAATTCCCTGGTGCTAGGATCCAAGTTGAAGGAGAGGCCCATGAATATAGAAGGGTTCAAGCCTGAGCTGAAAGGGAATTGAGGCTCCAGGTGTCACCTAAGTCTGAGTCTAGGTCCAGGCTAATATAGTCCTGAACCACCAGAGGGCTATATATTCTATATTCTATATTCCATATATATATTCTTTTTGTTTTGTTTTGTTTTTTGTTTTTTTGATTTTGTAAAGATATTATTTATTATCTGACAGAGACACAGTGAGATAGGGAACACAAGCAGGGGGAGTGGGAGAGGGAGAAGCAGGCTTCCTGCTGAGCAGTGAGCCGTATCCAAGGCTCACCGGATCCCAGAGTCCTGGGATCATGACCTGAGCAGAAGGTCAATTCTTAATGGCTGAGCCACCCAGGCACCCCCATATATACATTCTTGATATATTTGTGACATTGATCAAAATTGCATCAGAAAAGGAATCAGGAGTATGGGTAGAAGAAAAGAGCAACTTCAGCTATTGAGTTTAGGAGAGAGAGACGTTGACCTCTTCACCTATGATACTTTCTCTACACACATACTTCAGCCCATACAAAACTTTGATATATTACCATAATATGTGCTTATCTTATGGCCAAACCAATGGAAAGTGAGGAAGTTACATGGATTTAGCAGGTGATAACCTATATAAATAAAATCTATGTAATGATTTAGTCCTTCCTTTAATTTTGATAATTTATTTCCCTTTAATAGTTAATTTGTGTTTCTTAACCATTTTATAAGTATCAACAAAGAGTAAGAAATCAATTTTACTTAAATAATAAATGAAGATAGGTTTTTGTCTTAAATTTGGGAAGTCAAAAAGTATTTTTTGTTTGTTTTGTTTTGTTTTGTTTGGAAAGAGTGCACACCAGTGGAGTGGGGAGAGGCAGAGGGAGAAAGAGAAAATATCAAGCAGGCTCCACACTCAGCATGGAGCCCAACAGGGAGCTCCATCTCAGGATCCTGTGATCATGACTTGAGCCAAAATCAAGAACCAGACACTAAAGTGGCTGAGCCATTCAAGTGCCCTAAGAAGTCAAGCATATTAATCTAAAGTATGTTGAAGAACATTAAAGCCTTATAATTTTAAAAGCATTTTATTTTTGAATTCTAAGAAGTTAAAAAAAATGTGTGTTCTATGCTTATGAACCTTTCAATAATGGAAGCTTTCTTTTATTACCACCCTTAAAAAATAATCATTTAAGTCCTCTCAGAGTTAAAAACATACCATTCTCTGGCAATCCCAGAGAAAACTATGAATTTCTGGGTTTTTCATAAGAGAGAATACTACCACGTTTGAATACAATGGAGATCATCCTTCTCTTCCTCTTCAGAATTTTGTGATTAAAAACAATATATTTTGTATTGCTTAGGAATCAGCAAGGCATTCATATGTTTCATCATTAATTCATTCAGCAAGGATTTATTGAGTTACATTATATGTCAAGCACTGTCCTAGGCTTGGAATATCCATCATTGAACTAAATAAGGAAATATCTCTGCCCTTGTGAAGTTAAAATTCTATAAATGGCACCAGAGAGGTAAGAAAGCAAAACTAACACACACACACACACACACACACACACACACACACACATAGTTTACATATATAATTTAAAGGCAGGACAAGAAGAAAGTGTGGTTTATAATGTACCCTAGAGATCCTGAATAAATCTTTTTACAATGAGAATTGTACTTTTTCCACCCACATATTTGCTTTTATTGGCAACTCTATGATTTATATATGAATGGGTATAGATTTTCTCGGGATCACTTCCATTGTGTTACATATTTAGAAAAGTTTAAAATGAATTTTGTTCATGGACTGTATCAAATTTATGAATAAATCATGAATAAATATTGCCTCCTCTTAAATAAAATACATGTAAATATAAAAATATATGTATATAAATTTTGTATACATAGACATAAATTTGTAAATACATAATGGAAAACATCTACTACATTAAAATAGCAATAGTTTTCAAAGCACTACTTGTAAAACATTATTTTAAGCAACTTTCTGTACAAATAAGAAAAATACATAACCTCAATATACTTTAATCAATCACAAGACTCAAGATGGTTTTTATAATCTACTTTTTTGGTCCTTTCATTTATTCAAGGAATATAGTTTAAATTATGTTATGTAAGAAGAAATTATAATCTGAAAGCTTCTTTTTGGAGTTCACTTTTAAAAGCTTTCCTCAACATTGGAAAACATAATTGATAATTAATACACTCAAATCTATTCTTCAGGCTCCAGAAGTATAAATGTTTTTTGCTTGCATGATTATTCATGTATAGCTTACTAAAGTGGATGATGTCAGAAGGGAGAAAGGAAGATACCAAGTGAGAATACAAGGAGGGAAACATTTTAATTATGGCAAAAAATAATAATAATAAAAGGAAAGAAATGGGTTTACCTAGTCTTTATTTGGCACTTAGTATGTCTTTAATAAATGTATCCTTGAGACTTAATCCATCAAACCGCAAGTAACGTATCTATCAAAGGGTTTCACAGAACAAGATTTTTAATAGGATCATATCTGAAACACTTTCACCTGGTGTGTTTGTATCTACTTCTAATATTGAAAAAGTACAAGTCTAGGAGTAATTATGGTCTAATTACATAAAAGCATAATGGGTTTTACTCAATTATTAGTGATTCTGATTATAGTGGCTTAATAGGTCTCAGTTATGATAATAAAATAAAACTGTAAAGGGTTAACGTCACTTAACCCATTGATCCCCATGATTCAGGAGACTTAATACAATCTAAAGATCACCCACCCCATGACCAGTTTATACTTGAAATTTGATTCCCAGGAGTAATTTCACATGTAATTTTATTTTCCATGTCTTCAAGTGTTAATAGTGAGCAACTTTTGATAAAATAAGACAATTCACATCAAAAATGACTCATATTATACACAAAACTAAAAATCAACTTCTCTTTGTCCATTGAATTTGTCCATGAATCCTCGCTTATTATCTTTGATTCATGATGAATTTACTCTCTAGCAGAATAAAATATTTATTTCCAATATTAAATTTTTGATAATTATTTTTACTAGTTTGTATAATGTCACATTTGTAAGTAAACATTCATACTGCTATTTAATTATTATGTATCCATGTTTTGCCTTTGCAATTTGACTCCAAGGATCTTAAATAAAACTTTTAGATCTCCACATGATGAGTCTAGTGCTCTATAGATAGATAGTACAAAAATAGTAATAATTGTTGCCTGAATTAGCTCTCTGTTTCTCTTCTAGAGCAAGACATGCAGTGCACAACGGTCACCATTTTAGGTGAAACACTCTTTTGGTCAAGGAGCACTCTTGCACACACATGGGACTTCAGGGAAAATGAAACTTAGACAATGTAGATAGCTTACCCAATGATACATGCCAAATGAATCTTAACTTACACTTAATCATTTTTATTTTACTATATAAACTGTTTTCAATGCCGTATGCATATTATTTTATTTAATCCTCAAAATATTCTTGGTGTATTGCTTTGATTATGCTAGTGTACAAGTTGAATAGACCAGGAGAAAGAGAGTCGACGCAGCTTGGCTAGAGTCATCTGGTAAGTAGTGGAGATAGGATTGAAAACACACAGTCCAGAGTTCCAAGAACTGTACTTTTGTGCACTGGTTCTGTTGCCCATCATTCGTGATGGAATCTTAGAAATGAGTCCAAGTGTATTTGACATAAGCATTTGTGATTTTTCATTGGCTGTTAGGTTGATGAGATTAAGAATTTTATTTTAATGGTTTTTTTAAAAATATTATTAACCAAGTGATTTAATAAGAAAAAACAATCTAATAAAGCATTTATAATATAATTGCAATTAAAGTTATAAATGTATTTAATTTTGATGTTTTTCTTTGAACAATTGATATATTCTTAAAATACATTTATTATATGAGTAAAATGCTTATCTAAAATGTAATAGAAACTAAATCAGTATTAAGGTAAGTAGGGGTGCCTGGGTAGTTTGGTGAGCTAAGTGTCTGCCTTCCGCTTAGGGCATGATCCCAGGGTTTTGGGATTGAGACCCACAGTGGACTCCCTGTTCAGCCGAGAGTCTGCTTCTCCCTCTCCCTCTGTGAGTTCTCTCTTTCAAATAAATAAACAAAATCTTTAAAAAGTGTATATTTAGGTAAGTAGTTAGATGGAAATTTAGAATATCTGTGAAAGTTTGGGCTTCTTTCCTTATGTACACAGTTGCTTCCCTTACTCTCTAGATCAAGGCTATAATTGAGGATAGTGTTTATTGATTAAGTGATATGTGTCATGAACAGCTAAAAGTGTTTTTCTCATGCCCTTTAATCCTCTCACAATGCTATATTTTGTGTCTTAATAAAGTCACTTTATAAAGATATCGAAGTTCACAGAGGTTTTGGTAATCAGAACTACTTATCAGAAAACAGGATTCAGTGGTCCCTGTGTGGTATAGTTGGTTAAGGGCACATCTCCTGGTTTCAGTTCAGGTCATGATCTCAGGGTTGTGAGTCTGAGACCCCCAGTGGGTGCCCCCTCTCAGCAGGGAGTCTGCTAACATTACTCTCTCTCTCTTTCTCCCTCTGCCCCTCCACACACTTGTGCTTTCTTGCTCAAATCCTTGCTCAAGAATAAATAAGTAAATCTTTAAAGAACATAGGATTAAATAGCTTCAAATTCCAGACATTATTAGTGTAGAAAACAACTTCTCTACAGAACACATTAGAAACTGAATATTTGGCTAATCTAGTTTCTTACTGTTTACACTAATGATATATTAGTGTTCTGATTTTCCTAGTCATTACTGAATATCATTTTGGTGGATTTCAACCACAAAAGATGTAGTGGATGAAATGGTTTTGGAAGTCATATGAACAATGACTATTAATATAAAATTGCATCTAGCTGTTATAGCATTTATAATGTGTGTAGAAAGGTCATTTTTATGATGTGGTATGCATAATTCAATTTAGATTGATTTAAGACCAGTTAAGTGTTTTAAATAACATTTCTTCTCTATTATAATTTAATAATAAACCTCATACATTTCTTATGTAGAAATTTGAAAACACACCTTCAGTCTCAGTTGTAGCACTTAGCAGGCCCATAATCTTTGGCATGTTTTTAAGCTTCCCTAAGTTTTCTCAGCTGTAAAATAGGCCAAAAGTTTTTACATCATAAGGTTATGAATATTAAATGAATTTGTACATGTAAAAAAAATAAGATAAAGTCACACACATAGAGACTGACAAGTGTTAACAGTTAAAAAGGTTATTTCTCACCTAAATCTCTTGACAAAACAATGTAAAATAAGCAGAGAATATTCTTTTTAGATTAAATAGTTTAATTTTATCATTTAAATGCAGGAAATTTATTTTTTAAAATAAGATGGTAGGGATGCCTGGGTCGCTCAGTCATTAAGTGCCTGCCTTTGGCTCAGTCATGATCCCAGGGTCCTGGGGTCGAGCCCCACATCCAGCTCCCTGCTCAGCAGGAAGCCTGCTTCTCCCTCTCCCACTCCCCCTGCTTGTGTTCTCTCTCTTGCTGTCTCTCTCCCTCTGTCAAATAAATAAAATCTTTTTAAAAAATAAGATTGTAGGTATTTGTTCTACTGCATGTTTTGTATTGACTATTATGGTAATCATACTGTAATTTAAAATTAACATTAGGTATCTAGGAAATTCCATGCAGCATGGAGATTTTATGTTGTTTATTTTTCTCCACTAAGCTAGAACACTTATTGACTAAGAGATTAGTATGCTACCATAATACACTCATAAATATTACTATAGTTTATTAAATTATAATAATGAAATTTAATTTTGTTGGTTGTTTGAAAGCTTGTTAAAATTGCTTTTTAGATGCTTTATAGAACCACTTATTAGCTTCTGGAACGAAGGCAGAGAAATGTCTACTGCTTACATGTGATCCTTTCATCATCATTAACGATAGCTGGATTAGAGGTGATTGTTTTTTAATTGATGCAAAAGATGTATAAATATCTTTGTCATTTATCAATGAAAGATTACATTTAATATCATGATACCAATTAATCCATTGTCTTCACTAGGTTTTTAAGATTACGTTTGTCATTTTTACAAAAATAATCCAAAGAGTAAGTCAGATCGATATTGTTTTAACATGTATCAACAAATGATCATAAGAAATTCTTGGGGCACCTGGGTGGCTCAGTCAGTTAAGCCACTGACTTAAGCTCAGGTCATGATCCCAGGGTTCTGGGATCAAGCCACACATCTGCAACCCTGCTCACAGGAAGTCTGCTTCTCTTTCTCCCTCTGATCCTCCCCCCTGCTTGCGTGCTCTTCTTCACTCTCTCTGTCACTCTCAAATGAATGCATGAAAAATCTTAGGAAAAAAAAAAGAAATTCTTCACAACAAATGATCTAAGAAAATTCTGGCAATCAGAACTATCTGAACATTTACTCTTAACCTGAGTAACAACCATGTCCCCAAAAGTTTGTTCTTATTGGCGATTTTCAAATGACATCATGTAGTAACATGATCCACAAAAGTGAGAATGATTTCCCTCAAAAAACAAAAAATTCCAAGTCAAAAATATTATGTTTATTATTTTGAATATTCAATAGTTGGACACTTTTAAGTTCACTGTGATTTTTCATGTTCTTATATAACACCTTTTGTTAAACATATTTTAGAAAATGAAGATCCTTTAGTAATCATTTTGTTCAATTCTATTTACATATTCCATTTGAGATATCAACATATTTATGTATAGTGAATGGTAAAGATTCATAAAAATCTTAATTACCATCTCCCATTATCCCCTATACATACTAAATGTATACCTCTTATTTCTCTCTAAAATGGGATTAGTCATGGGATGCTTCTATATTTAATCCTCCAGTAGATAAGAGATCCAATGATCATGCATTTATTTTTCATGTAGCTGAATATTGTCACTTGAAATTCATTACCAAAGGCAAGGCTGTAAATTATATAAAAGTTGAAAATAATTAGAACTGTGAATTAAAGAGATCCTACATCACCAGATATAGCATTAGTACAGTAAGAACATGGCAATCAAAGAATGGTAAAAGATATTGCTAATATCCTGAAATTCCTGGAAACTGCTAAATTTGAAAATCTTTTTCCTAAACATAATTTATTTTTTTACTAAAGTACAATTAGCCTACAGTGTTATATGACTTTCAGGTGTACAATATAATGAATGATTTGACAAATCTATACATTGGTCATTGCTCATCATGGTAAGTGTACTCTTAATTCCCTTCACCTATTTCGTCCATTCCCTTATCTAATTTCCATTTAGCAACCATCAGTTTGCTCTATAGATTTAAGAGTCTGTTTTTTGTATGTTTTTGTGCTTGTCTTTTTTTTCTTTGTTTGCTCATTTGTTTTGTTTCTTAAATTCCACATATGAGTGAAATCATATGGTGTTTATCTAATCCTGACTGACGCATTTCACTCAATATTGTACTTTCTAGGTCCTTCCATGTTGTGATAAATGGCAAGATTTCATTCTTTTTTATGATTGAGCACTATGTGTGTAGTGTGTGTGTATACATATACACACATATATCTCACATTTTTATTTATTCATTCATCCACAGATACTTGGGTGGCTTACATAATTTAGTTATTGTCAATAATGTTAAAATAAACATAAAGGTATACATATCTTTTCAAATTAGTATTTTTGTTTTTCTCAGGCAAAATACCCATGGTGAAAATACTGGATCACATGGTGATCATATTTTTAATTTTTTGAGGAACCTCCATATTGTCATCTACTTTGTTGCACAAATTTGTATTCCCACTAATGGTGCATGAGGGTTCCTCTCTCTCCACATTCTTGCCAAAAATTATTTCTTTTGGTTTTGATTTTAACCATTCTGACAGGTGTAAGGTCATATCTCATTGTGATTTGGGCTTGCATTTCCTTGATAACTAGTGATTTTGAGCATGTTTTCATGTATCTGTTGGATATCTGTATGTCTTAGAAAAATATCTATCCAGGTTCTTTGCCCATTTTTAATTGGATTATTTAGATTTTTATGTGTTGAGTTGCCTGAATTCTTCATATATTTTGAATATTAACCTTTTATTGGATATATCATTTGCAAATATGTTCTTTCACTCAGTAAGTTGTGTTTGTCTTGTTGATGGTTTCCTTCACTAGTCAAAAAGCTTTTATCTTGGTGCGGTCCCATTTGTAAATTTCCCTTCTGCTATATCATTACTAGTATGTAGAAATGCAATAGATTTCTGCATGTTAATTTTGTATCTTGCAAACTTACTAAACTTACGTGTCAGTTCTTGTAGTTTTTGGTGGAGTCGTCAAGGTTTTCTATCTATATTATCATGTCATCTACAATAATGAATGTTTTACTTCTTCCTTACCAACTTGTTTGCCTAAACATGATATGAAAAACCCACAGCTAACACCACACTCAATGGTGAAAAACTGAGAGCTTTTCCTCTAAGATCAGGAATAAAATGGGAATGGGAATGCTGACTTTTATTCAACATGGTACTGAAATTCTTAGTCACAGCAATCAGATAAGAAAAGTAAAAAGAAGGCATTTTATTTATTGGTATGAAAGAAGTAAAGCTTTCATCATTTGTAGATGAAATGATACTAAACATAATCCTTTATAAGCTAGTCTAAAGACATCACAAATAGCTACTTCTTAATTAGGGAAGGTTGTTGCAGACTCTTTGGCATATGTAAAGGACTCATGGAGTCTATCTTTTAATTTATATATTTAGACAATTGTTTTAATATTTAACATATTTTAACTGTTTTCTCTATATTGCACTAGTCCTTTGTTATTCTTTGATCCCCATCTTTCTCTGCTAGGTTTTAATTGAGCATTTATATGATTTCACTTTATCTGTTCCCTTAGTGTATTGGTGATACTTTAAAATTTTTTTAAGTTGCCTACAGTTTTCAATACATATTTTAATTAATCTTAGCCTATCTTTAAACACAATTATATTTCTCCACATTAGTGCAGCTACCTTATTACATTTATTTCCAGCTCCTTCCTTCCGTTACAAAGTGTTGTCATTCATTTAATTTATGTCTATACTATAATCATGGAACACAATGTTACTGTTAATGCTTTAAACAAACAGTTATAGACTTAAGAATTAGATGTCCTCATCCAGGGAAGGTGTTTGGAACAAAAAGTTCCTACAACATCTAAGCTTTTATTACTCAGTAAGTGATTTCCTAGCATATACTTGAATGTATTGATTGCAAATATATTATTTCATATGACAGCCTTCTAATTCATAATACCCTTTTACTTAAGTATCTCGTCTTATAACCCTTATTTAATCACTCCTTTAGGATTTTAATTTCAAGAACAAGATTTACCACCTTTTGTGTAAGTCTATTTTAAGTTCATCTTGTTAAAATTCATCTTCTCATCCTAAACTATTCTGATATTTTTAGAAGCCAGTTGCATTTTACAGAATATTTATAACCTGTTTCAAAACTTTGCAAATCAAATCAGTAAGTCCTCTATGTCTTCCAATTCATTAGTGAATATATGTGAAGCATCATTTTATAACACATGTATTTTCAATGACTCATGACCCCCCCAACTCCCCTAGCAGCTAATTAAGAGTATTCTTTTTGTTTGGCCAATAGTCAATCACAGAAACTGTTCAGGAATTAGGGACCTTGTTTTACTGCAGATGACAAGAGGAAGAGGCAGCTTGTTTCAATGGAAGAGAAATAGAATGGGTCTGTGAGACTAGAATTTTAGATGTAGCACACTATTAGAATAGTCCTCTTTTGTTCAATTGTTTTGATGTGTATGTCTTCCTTTTCGCATATAATAAAAATTCATTGTAGTAGAATAAAATAATTGGTCCAAGTTATTATAATATGTTATACTCATGGGTTGAATTATAATCATTTAGTCATCAAGATCATGTCTGCTTTGCTACTTCTTTTTTTCCAACTCAACCTGTATATAAATATCAGATAATAAGAAACTAATTTTAAAATATACCTGGTGATTGTGATATTTGACATGATCAAAGCCAAGGTCTTTGATAAAGAATTACAGAGATTCCTGATTAAGTGAACCTAAGGAGGGGGCACATGGGTGACTCATTCGGTTAAGCATTCGCCTTTGGCTCAGGTCATGATCCTAGGGTCCTGAGATTGAGCCCCACATTAGGTTCCCTGCTCTGCTGGGAGTCTGCTTCTCCCTCTCCCTCTGCTGCTCCCTCTGCTTATGCTTTCCCCCACTCAACTACACAATTTTTTTTTAAGTGAACCTAAGAAAAGAAAACATTTTTAGTCATAACTTTTTTTTGCCCTCAGGCAAGTCATTACATTTAGAACACAATAAAAAATATATATATTCCCCAGAACATCTCTTTTATTCAAATTCTTGTACAAAAAATATATCATACATGGGAAATTCTATTACTTCTAAGTATCTCACATTTATTTATTGAAACAATTATTTTATTATGAAATTGCTATTAACATAAAGTTAAAAAAAGGCATAGTAGGTTTAGCAGAAGTGATTGTACATAAGTAAGATTGTCATTAGCATGTCATTTAAATCATCATGGATAACTTGATAATATTAACAAATCTAATCACTTAAATGACTGGAACCATATTCAATATCCAGTATCTTTTCCTAGACATGCCACTATAAATAAATTTGTATCAAAACTCAAAAGAGCAGTTTTCAAAATCTAATTAGGTAAAATATGCAAAGTATTGGTATATATATTAAACAGTGGTTGTACACTGAGAATCACTGTAATCACTGCTATGGGTTGAATTGTGTCCCCCAAAAGATATGTTGAAGTCCTAACTTCCCATATTTCCGAACTTGACTTTATTTTGAATCAGGATTGTTGCAGGTGTAATTGTTTAAGGTGAGCTCATATTGGAGTGGGGTTGGCCCCTAACCCAATATAACTTGTATTTTACTAAGAACACAGTTATGTGAAGATGGAAACAGACAAGATAATGACATGTGATGACAGAGGCAGAGATTGTGGTGCAGCTTCAAGGCAAGGAAAACCACGGGTTGACAGCCGCCACCAGAGATAGAAAGATGCAAGGAAGGATCCCTGCACAGGTTTCAGAGAGAGCATGGTTCTGCTTGATTTTGTACTTCAAGGCTTCAGAAATGTGAGATAATAAATTTCCATTGTTTTAAACCACCACGTTTGTGGCACTTTATGAGGGCAACCCAAGGAAACTAATACAATCACCAGGAATATTTGGCTATTAGATATTATTAGAGTAGTAAGTGGTTACCTCAGTAATTCATATTTACTTACCATGTTGGGTTTTGGAAAACTCTGGTACCAATGGTATTACATTTAAGTATTTGGTATCTATAGATATTAAGAATATAATATTATTTCAGTCATTCAACTAATATTTATCAAGTGCCTTCCTTATCCCAAGCCCGTTCTAAGTGCTTGGTATACAGCACTGAATAATATGAACAATTTTTCTCCTATGAGGGAGATATCTAGAAAGACTAACAATAAGCAAACATAAAATTAAAAAAAAAATAACAATAACTATATTTTAACTAATCATAAGTGTTATGGATTAAATAAATCATGAGAAAAGCATCAGGAATCAATCAGAGGTTGGAGAAGCATTGCTATTTTAGAGTCATAGTCATAAGGAAAGTTCTCTTTGTAATGGTGGCAGTTGAACACTCAATCATGTGTCTAGAAGAGAACTATAGGAAGAGAGAACAAAAAGTGCCCCAAATTTGGAGAAGATGTGTTGTCAAGTGTGACTGGAGTGGAGTGAGGAGTAGAACAACGGGAGATGAGACTATGGGGAGACGGTGAGGACTCATCATGCGAGGCCTTAGTCATGGTAAGAATTTTAGAATTTTAGCTTATTTCAATTTAGCTGAGAAGCAATTGGTGTGTTCTAAACACAGCGGTATAACATGATTGTGATTTAAAAGCATCATTATCACTGTCATAAAGAGACCAGACTATAGGGGACGATGATAGAAGCAGGAAGAACATATGGGGAATATTACAAAAATCCACATGTGGTAAGCTGAATAATGGGCCCCAAAGTATTCATGTCCTAATGTGTAAAACCTGTGAATGTTGCTCTGTGTGGGAAAAGGAACTTTGCAGATGTGATTAAGTTAAAGATGCTGAGAAATGGAAAAGAATGTGGATTATCTTGGTGAGCTCAATGTAATCACAAGGGTCCTCAAAACAAGAGAAACAGGAAGTTCAAATCAGTGAGAGGACATGTGACAGTGGAAACAGATGTTGGAATGATGGGCACTGAAGATGGTAGAGAAGGCCAAGGAATACAGGTGGCTTTAGAAATTGGAAAATTTAAAGAACCAGATACTCTTCTAGAGCCTCCAGAGAGAGCATGGTCCTGCCCCTCTCTGGTTTCAGCTCTGCGGAAACTATGTTAAGTTCCATCCCCAGAACTGTAAGATAACACACGTTTACTTTCAGAAACTGGTAATTTGTTACAGTAGCAACAACGAACTAATATACCATGTGAATGATGATGTTAGAAGGATACTAAAAGGGTGTTTAGTCAGAAGGGTCCCTTTCTGATTAGCTTTTGAAGATAAATAAGCAAAATTGGTTAAGTGTGATGTGAGAAAGGAATTGAGAATAACACCAGCATTTTACCTTAAGCAAGTTATAATTTTCAGAAATTCTGAAGGTTACACAAAAAGCTGACCTATCAGAGATGGAAATCAGGGGTTTGATTCTGTTTATCTAACGTTTGAAATGCCTTTTAGATATAGAAATGAAGATGCATGATAACAAGTTGAATATGTGACTCAGCTTTACGGTAGAGATTAAACAAATTATACATTTGTGAACCATTGTTTGTGCCACACACTTCATGTATAAATATGTACATACCTATATTCTTTAACTGAGATTCATTTAATCCTCACAAGACCCCAATTAGGTCATTATTCTAATACCTGCTCCTTTAAAAAAAAAAAATCTGTGTCAATTGAGGCTTAGAGATTTCAACATCTAATAAAAGACCTAGCTTGCAGCAAAGCTTATATGTTTATTCTTTATGTTTTACTGCCTTGTGTTTTACAAGGTGATTTGATTTTTCCTAAAAGACTTAGGAAGATGTAGGGGGTTTGAGTTCAGGGCTGATCAAGGACAAAAATATGACCACAAGAGCCAGAAGCAAAAAAATTAAAATAAAATAAAATAAAAAATGAAATAAATAAAAACTTTTTTTAGACAGGGTTGCATGAGAGGAGAAATCGCTGATACCATGAGACTAACCAGAGGCTAGAGAGGGATGGGGGGCAACCAGAGGGGAAGAGAGCAAGAGAATTCTGGGGAAGAGGGTGGCCAGAGAGGGGGCTTACATGTCTGGGTGATGTATTCAGCAGCACATCAGTTAGTCTTTGGGCCAGAGTGTTTCAAAAAGTCGTTGAAGCTGAGGGTCTCACAAGACTATGTTACCAATAACCAGCAGGTACCGGGGGAGCTTTCATGGGGTATACAAAACAGGAAGGATCTGCAGGGCTAAAGATCAACTGCTTGAACTGTTTGGGAAATACTTGCATACATAAAAATTATAGTTTGGTACCAGCAGGCTTTTAAGCAAATACATCTTAGCCTGCGGTATAGAAATAAACAACCAGTATGGGTTGTGATCAATAATAGCGGTCATCTTGGGTTCTTTTATATAACAGAAGATAATAAATACTTTTTAAATAATTATAAAAATCAAGTAATATAAATATTTTAAATACAGCTCAGCTAATCAATAGGAAAGTAAAGTAGGGAATTGGAGTGGTGAGAGTAATATAGGAAATAAGTGTCTTAGAAAAGTTCAAATTATGTTTTATGAATACCTTTGTAAAATTATTTTCTATATTATTTAATACCATTATTTATAAAGTTACCATCTCTTCTAGTACTTCAACTCAAATCTAAGTCCATTATCCACCAACTAGTAATGAATAGTGCTCAGAATACTAATTATATCATGACCATGCCTTAATGAACAGAATAGAATTATAACAGAGTCTATTTTTTTTCATTTGCCTTCATTCATATTAAAAAATGAACACTACAAAATCGGGTAATATCTTTAGAACCGCAATGGCTGAATAAATCTTTTCTAATACAGTAAGACTCACACATGGTATATAATCGAGACAAAAAGGAGGTATAATATAGTTTCCTGACGTATTTTACAAAGCACATCATGGCCTAATAGATTATTGAGTATCAAAGCCATAATTTTTCAAGAGTTATAAGAACCAATACAGTTTTGCAGTCTATTTCTTTGACAAGTACGGACTGCCAAATACCAACACAACAATACACAAAACATTTCAATATTATAAAATGGCAAAAGTGTAAGAGCAGGTAAATACCACTATTTTCAAATTAAAGCATTTTAGCTTCATGGAAAACTTGTGATTTTTTCCTCACTTTCTCCTTTCATGGTAGACAGGTAAAATTTTATTCATGATCTACCTCCATCACACATTAGGCAGTCAGCAACAATGAGTAGAAACTATTAGACCACTGAATTGCTATTAAATGGATTCAGTAACATACATTCAAAGTTGTGATCCAGCAAGAAAAAGATGTATTTAAGCCCTGTGGACAGCAGTGGAAAATGCTGAAACATTACTGTTCTTTGAGAACAAAATGTACATTTCAAGAGTTAACATCACTCATCCAGCTCAGAATGTTACCAACATTGAAAGTTAAAAAAAAAAATCTGTTTCTGTTGCTTTCCGTTATTCATTAAATATATTTTCTTCTCCTGTTACCCTCCTTCCCTTCCTTCCTTCCTTCCCTCCTTTTTCCTTCCTTTCTGCATTTTTGTATGAATTTATTTCTTGCAGGTGCAGACCATGAAAGATGTGTATTATATAGCAAATTAAAAATGTGTAATTAAAATAGTATTATAATTACTGAAAAGTCCTTAATCTTTTTTTTCTGGAAAGTTCATTAATAAAGAGATGATTTTCTGTGTGTCATAATCAGCACATATGGAACATTGATGGAAATGAAAAGAAATAATTATAATTCTCCACATCGTGGAGAAACAGTTCTAACATGAAAAAAGAAGTTGGCTTTTTTACTGAATATTACAGCAGTTACTTAGAGTATTGAAGCTAAAATTGTGAAAGGAAAAAACATTAGAGTTTTGCACTGTAGGTTTCTTAAGGTAAACTTTATTAGTTTGTTATTAGAAAGCACATGTGATATCACCAGAACATCCATCAGATCCAAAAATAATTATCTGCTCTTCCTATTTCCATTCAGTTATTCACCATGTATCATGTCCTTGTTCAGGGCAATACAACATCCTCATGGTATGTCTGTCATCTCTTTCACACATTCTTGAGGTGGAGAGGGTTATTAATGAATACTGTGAAATTCAGGCATTCCGAGCACAGGGTAAAGTAATATTGGAACAAGGGCAGAAATGATCCAGCACGGTCCATAAACTTGACAAATTTAAGAACTGACAAACACAGCAGTCCAGAAATCATAGCAAAGCTGACTCTTTTTATTTAAAAAAGTCAAAATCTATTCAGTCTTTTCACTATATTTAACTACTAAAAAGCAAGATGACTATTTTATAAAATTGAGTTCTTTTTCTTTTTTTTCTAAAGAAGCATTTAGTTAAGTAGCTTTAATGGTCTGATAATATAGTGATCTTTTCAATCTTAGTGACTGAGTAGCATTCATACAGGTATACTCTGAATAGGTATAATATACCCACTGGGTACCTGATTCCTCTTTAAGTCTGGACATGCAGCAGTGAACAAAACATTTATGTGCATATGTATAAGTGCAACAGCTGAAAAAGAATGGAAGGAAATATATATATATATTTCCTTCCATTCTTTTTCATATATATATATATGTGTGTGTGTGTGTGTGTGTGTGTGTGTGTATGTGTGTGTGTGTGTGTGTATATATGGATTTTCCCTGTGCATTACAAGATATTAAACATCACCTAGGGCTTCCACAACCTGGAAGTCAATAGCAGCCTTTATCTCCTCCAGTGATGGGAACCAAAATTGTTTCCAAATATACTCTGGAGGACAGAATTGTCCCCAGTTAAGAACCACTGATACACACTGGCTATTGGTAGTGCTTTATTTATGGGAAAAAAAAAAGAGTGTTAAAAACAGGGAAGAGGAAGGTAAATTGATTTTTTAAATTTCACATTTCTGGGTGCCTGGGTGGTTCTGTGGGTTAAGCCTCTGCCTTAGGCTCAGGTCATGATCTCAGGATCCTGGGATCGAGTCCCGCATCGGGCTCTCTGCTCAGCAGGGAGCCTGCATCCTCCTCTCTCTCTGCCTGCCTCTCTGCCTACTTGTGATCTCTCTCTGTGTGTCAAATAAATAAATAAAATCTTTAAAAAAAGAAATTTCACATTCTATATTAATCAGTTTGACTCTTTTGCTACATTTTGAGATGATTTTCATGTATTTCTTGTGTAATATTTAGAAATTAGCAAAAACTAAGAATAACCACCTAAATGTGTAAAGGTAAACACAACAAAATATTAAGTTCATTTTGCCCATAGAATATGAAGTAGCATGATAACAACTATGTTATTCCTTGTCTATCATTTGATTCCTCTTCAAATAATTTACAGAATAAGGGAAGAAGTCCTTCAATATGTACTAGAACAAATTTATGTGGGATCACAGCATTTTTGTCTTTCTCTAGAATGAATTCCTGTAGAAGAGGTGGAAAAACCCAGGAACAAAGAGATGAAAAATATACCAGTAAAAAACTCAGCCTTCTATTATATTTTGAGAAAATCTTGCTAACGTTTTCATCTCTTGATTTTGCCATTACTTGCCTATACAATGGAGAGGTGATGAATAGAGTGTGAATTTCTTTTCTCTATACAGGTACAAAGCCAAATGAAAGGAAGACTAAAAAAAGACAAAGTAAGATTCCCCCTTCCCTACTCCCTGCAGCTGCCAGGAAGTTATCTTTAATACAAATTTTTTTTTTAAATTTTAAATAACTGACAAATAATAATGAGTACTAAAATTCATTTACCAGATGGTTAGAGGTCCTAAATTAATTGATAATAAAATGTTCCCAATAATTTTCAATACTTAATTTTGTGATATATATGTTCATTATATAAAATTGTTATATTTATTTTATGTTTATTTATTGGGATAGTGATCTAGGTGTAGATAACCAAAAATACATGTTTGTTATCGATGCTTCCCTATATACACAATTGCCTTTGACAGATCTTCAATTATAAGGGAATGGTTAAAATATTTTCATAATAGAATGTCTCTGTTCTTGTTACTTGCCTTTAGCTCTACTCTATGATAAGGATGAGGCAAACATCAATAATATAAATGGATTCAATAATGTGTAGCTATTGGTCATATAAAATTGTAATATAAATTTGAAATATTTATAATTGTCTTTGAGCTATTGAACATTCTTTATTATTAATGATATTTCATGTAACCAGACTTCCAAGTTGCTGTAGATTTGTTAACATTGACAAGAACTAAAAGCGATGACCCTAAATATTAGAATCTATTTTAACTACTAATATGTAGTAATATGGTCATCTCAGTTTGGAAGATGTCAAGTAAGCATTTTGAAGCCCTGGGAAGACTCTTGGCCGAAAACAGAAATATGAATGCTCTGATTCTTATAAATTTACTTGAAAAAATAATCATCTTTGGAAATTCTCCATGTATGCCGTGCTGAATTTTCAGAGGCTTCCCTCATTCAAAGGAATTTTTATCCATTTGGAAAAGTCAGATGATCACATATCAAATAAAACATGTACTTAAGTCATTTAATGTGGGTATATCCACTGTGTTCTCAGGAGATATCTGGCAGCGGATTTGTGATATAAATTGAAATTGTAACATGGAGAAATAGGCTTATTGCAATTTTATTGTTGAACAATTGTTAAAGAGCAAAAAATGCCTAACACAAAAGGGTTGCTAACCAAAGAAGTATCTGGACTGCAATGGGAGTTATGATATTCTGAGGTTAACACTTCTGTTATTAACACTCCCGCTGTGAACACTGTCTCTGTCACTTTAGATTTTTGTGACTTTTGGAGAAATTACCTTTACTTCTTATATTAGTTTGCTAGGACTGCAATAACAACATACCACACTCTGAGTGGCTTAAACAACAGAAATTTACTTTCTTGGAGTTCTGGAGAATAGAAGTCCAAGGTCAAGGTGTCCACAGATTTGGTTTTTCCTGAGTCCTCTCTTCTTGGCTTGCAGATGGGTGTCTTTTCACTGTGTACTCACGTGGCATTTTTCTCTGTGGGCCTGTACCTCTAGTGATTCTTCCTTTCCTTACAAGGAGACAGGTCATATTGGATACGAGCCCTACTTTGACTCTCATTTTAACATAATCAGCTTTTTAAAGTCCTACTCTCCAGATAATGGTTACATTCTGAATTAGGGGGGTTAGGATGCCAACATATGGATTTGAGGGGGACATAATTCAACCCATAACACCTCTCTAAACCTTAGTTTTATTATCTGAAAAATGGAGGTACTATTAATACTGACATGAAAAGATGGTTAAAAAATCAAATGGGATATATATATGTATGTGTATATATGTATGTGTATATATGTGTATATATGTATACATATATATGTATATGTATGTATGTACATATATATGTGTATTTATTTATCATATATATGTATGCATTTATCACATGAGTGATAGGCACATATTGATTCTTCAAATAACAAAAGTTAAAGTTGGCTTCATAATTATTTTTAACATCATCATTATAATTTTTATCGGGATTTGTTTGTGCTATTTTTTATAAGGATAATTTCCCACTTCATGCAATTTTTTTTCAGTATGTTTTGTGAGCTAATTGCAGAAGGACCAAGTCCCATTCACTTTGTTATTTTGGGCTGTAAAGGGACTGACAACATTTTTGCAACTGTCAATACCAAAAATGAATAATATTTTGTTAGGCAAATGTGTAGTTTTTAATTCTATTCTTTCAGAACTTAAGAGTACTACATTAAATTTGAACTATTCTTTTCATAGTAAATAACCATATTAATGGTGTATTATTTACATACAGTGCAGGTAAATGTTGTTATATAAGTTTGGATGAGAGAGGTTATTCAGTAATAAACTATCTGAATAAAATAGCAATGTCTTAACATGGCAAAATTTCTTTTTTTTTCAAGCAACAAAACCATTGTAGGTTGGGCAGATGAGCTGGCAGATCTGCTCATTGCCAGGATCTAGCCCCAGGGCTTATGTAGCCCCAATATTCCAACTTCTGCCAGATATTACAGTATAAGAAAAGAAGACTCTGATTCATGTACTAAATGCTTTGTCCTGTAATGGAGATGTTCTACCCACTTATAACTTTTAAATCAGAATTAATCATAGGGCTTCACCTATTCTCACGGGAATTAGGAAGTATAATTCTATTGTCTGTTCAGAAGTCAGAGACCTGACAATATTTGACTATTTAGCGAGCAACATTAATTGCTATTACAGTTTCACTCCCTCCATACTTCAAAATCCAATCTATATATTTTGATACTGTCTTTACAATTATAGAACATGTATTCATAGTAACTCACACATTCACTTTAGATATAGACACACATAAATGCAAGGTAAAATTTATTACTGTATAAAGATCAATAAATATCAAACTTACAGAAAGAATCTGTATAAAAAGATCATATATATGTGTGTATGTATATATGTGTGTATACATACTATTTTCAAATTGTTCTCCAAACAAGAAACAGTTGTCTTATTTGATGATAATTAAAGCATCACCTTAAGAATTACCTGTTGCCAAAAGGAGTCAGTATTATACAAATTCATAAATTTGCAGCACATCAGCAGACTCTTTTTTTCCCTTTTTAAAAAAATTTTTAATTAACATATAATGTATTATTAGTCCCAGGGGTACAGGTCTGTGAATCGCCAGGACACCAGCAGACTCTTAAACAGTGATAGATGCTGCTAGAAATAAACCAATATTTTTTTTTAATTTTTTTAAAATTTATTTATTTGTCATAGAGAGAGGGAGAGAGAGCGAGTGAGCACAGGCAGACAGAATGGCAGGCAGAGGCAGAGGGAGAAGCAGGCTCCCTGCTGAGCAAGGAGCCCAATGTGGGACCCGATCCCAGGACGACGGGATCATGATCTGAGCCGAAGGCAGCCGCTTAACCAACTGAGTCACCCAGGTGTCCCGCAATAAACCAATATTAACAAATAAGATTATTGACTTAAAATGTTACAATATTAGTAATATAAATAGAGTTGGTTTAAAGAAATGAGTCATGTAAACTTTGTACCAAAACTATACTGTAATTGAAATAGCAATATTAAATTAAACATTGTCACTGCTCTCATACAAGAAAAGAATATTTTTAAAAATGTAATATTTCTTTTTCTCTGGAGTCTAAGTTTATGATGATTTTTTTTTTTTAAGAAAGAGGGGCAGGAGAGGGAGAAAGGGAGAGAGCGAATGTCAAGCACACTCCATGCCCAGCAGAGAGCCCAACTGGGGCTCAATTTCTCAACCCTGAGATCACGACCTGACCAAACTCAAGAGTCAGACACTTACCTGACAGAACCACTCAAGCACCCCAGAGTGCTTTATGATGATTATAATCACGATAAAAATTAATGAAGTTGGATAATCATTCAATATTGTGTTTGCCAAGTATTTTTGAATTTTGTAAGTTCTGTATACTGTGATACAGCAATATCAAAAATGAGGAAGAAAACTATGAATTAATAAAAACAAGAATTCTTACATATCTAAAATACAGATTTGCAAATACTTTATACTATTAAGAGTACCTAAAGAGAAGTTACATGTATAGTTCATATTTTGCTCTAAGTTTTTTCTCAAATTTCAAAAAGAAAAAAAAGAAAAATTAAGCATATATATTATAAACTAGTGAAAGCATGTGAAAGGTTACATGTTCCTTCAGGGCAAACAAGAATGTGTTGTCTTATAAGATGCAAAATGCTGGATTTTCCACAGTGAAAGTCTCAGAAATAATATAAAATAGTTGAGTAAATGAGCGGTTATCTTTTATTAAGTAATGGCTCTTTATAAATATTATTGATTTTAAATGACAAAATCATTGGTATGTCTACATGAAAGGACTGAATTATGACAACTTGGAGAAATTTGTTAATGTAGCCTTTTTTAAACAGTTTTTAAAATCTAATTTAAGGTGTTACTGTCCACTGAGCAAAATTATCAGCTAGTAATCATATCTATACAGGATAGGTTGGATATAAGATAAATGATTGAGATCAGAAAATTTGTTCCTCATTTTCTTTTCTTTTTAATACATTAAAGTAGCTTTGTTTATGCATGATTAATACTACTCAGAAAAAATTGGAAAAGAACAATGAGAACAGTATTGACTTTACCTGAAATATTATTAAATAAAATCTACGTGTTTTCACCTGTCAGCTATATTTAGACATTGTACTGGACATATGTTGGGTTCGTCCTTTAATTACCTTGCTGTCTTCCATTTATTGCTTTTTTATCAGTCTGTGACTGGGCCTGATATCCTGTCCTTACATCTTCTGATCTTAGATGAAATGTCCTAAATGGGACATTGTTTTAAGGTTCTTCCTGAGCAGCCTCCGTGGGGGCCGATAATGGAACCCAGAAATGTACGGGAGTTGGTCCCCTTTATTAAAGAACCCTAGTAGATGAAAACATTAGAAAAAACTGTATTAGTTTCATAGGGTTACTGTAACAGAGTACATGAACTGGGAGGCCTACACAGGAATTTGTTTTCTCTCAGTTCGGGAGAACAACAAAATCCAGAAACAAAGTGCCCACTGTGTTGATTTCTTCTGGAGCCTATGAGGAAGAATCTGTTCCATGATGCTCTCCTAGCTTCTGGTAGGTTGCCTGTAGTCACTGGTGCTCCTTGGTTTGTGACAGTTTACTCCCATATTCATCCATGACAGTTTGTTCCCTGTATTTCTGTCTCTGAATCCACATTTCCCCTTTTTATAAAGATATCCGTCATATGGATTAGTCCTCACTCCAATGACCTCATCTTAATTTTAATCTACAAAGACTTATTTCCAAGTAAGCTCACATTCAAAGGTACTGACCATTAGGACTTCAACATGTATTGGGGTTCCACAGTTCAACCTGTGACATAAATTGGAAAGACAACCACCTTAAAATTGCTGTGAAGAATAATTTCTTCTTTCAAACTTTTTAGAGAGAATTATTATGGTGTATTAACCATAATTTTTATATTTTTATAATATTTTGACACCTTGGGAAAGTCTAGCTTGTTGGCAAAAGATTGTCCTGCCCAGAAATAGCTAATTCCTAATTCACCTCAACTTGGTGAGCCCACTTTTTTTTTTAGTGAAACTTTAAAAATTTTTTTTAATTTTTTTTTATTAACATAGAATATATTATTAGCCTCAGGGGTACAGGTCTGTGAATTGCCAGGTTTACACTTCACAGCACTCACCATAGCACATAGCTTGAGCCCACTTTTTATATACAAACCAGTTGATTCTGAATCCAACTCCCTAAAGATTTATTTTATCTATATTGATACACTGAGCTGTGTTTCTTCTGCCCAGAATCAACTGAGAGCCAAGCACTAGACAGCCAGGGACAACTCCATATCCCAAATCTCACCATAATTACTCAAACTAACTGGTCTTAAAAATGTCGACCCTGACCTCCAAAGCCATTCCCACCAAAATCCCAAGAAAGCCTATGACACATACTTTCCCCTTGCTCTTCCTTCCTACACCTGATCCAAATTTGGTTCTTCCCCATGTGGCTCTTCATGACATGGCCTGTTCCTTTCTCTTGGGAAATGCAAGTCATAACTTCTTGTTTCAATGGCATTGACTTCTGTGTTGTCACTCTGTCACTTCTGTAAGCTAATATCCCATAATGCAATTGAGACACACGTGCAGAGTAAACATGCCCACGACACGATCTGCTGGACTCTTCCAGTATTCTTGCAAATTGCTTTGTGCTGCCTTGCTTCACACCTTTTTATGCCTCACTTTCCTTTCTTCCATCTGCATTATCAACCTGGTAGAGAGTTTGCACCTCCAAGATCAAATACCATCACTTTTGCCTCATCTCAATCTGGAAGGCCAGGCTAATATACATTTGGAGCCAGAAATATACAAAAAAAGGAAGAATGGTGAGGGGCACCAGGGTGGCTCGGTTGTTAAGCCTCTGCCTTCATCTCGGGTCATGATCCCAGGGTCCTGGGATTGAGCCCTTCATCAGGCTCCCTGTTCAGCAGGAAGCCTGCTTCTCCCTCTCCCAATCTCCCTACTTGTGTTCCCTCTCTCGCTTTGCTCTCTCTGTCAAGTAAATAAATAAAATCTTAAAAAGAAAGAAAGAAAGGGGAAAAGGCTTAAATCCCAGATATTAAAACCTATGAAGAGGTTGCAATTTTTAAAATATTAAGATACAAAGCCTTGGATGAAAAGACAAGTCAATATGAAATCTAAGGTTCAGAAACATATTCAACTTTATGTATGTGATGAGCAAATAAATAAAACACTATTTCAAAGCAGTAGAATAAGTTACTCAATAAATATTTTTGGAACAATTAATTAACCATTTGGAAAAATATATCCAGTGGCAAAAATAAAGCTGTGGGATAACTTATGGGACATTGTTGAATCTAGTTAGTAGCCAGTAAACCAAAGAAACAAATAAGGTAGCACTTGTCATTTATTCAACTGAAAACATTAAATAATATTCTCTGGGGGCATCTTGGTGGCACAGTCTACTAAGTGTCCAGGTTTGGGTTCAGGTTGTGATCTTGGGGTCCTGGGATTGAGCCTTGTGTGGAGTTCCGTGCTCAGTGGGAAGTCGGATTAGGATTCTCTCTCCCTCTCCTGCCCCCCACCCCATTCCCTCTCTCTCTCTCTCTCTCTCAAGTGAATAAATCCTTAAAAGAATATTCTCCAAATTGGAGAATGTATAACAAATATGATAGTCTATTCTGGATGTATATGGTAATACCAAGAACTTTAAGATATGTCAAACTTTTTAAAGGAGTGATATATTTTCAAATAGAAACTATTTTAAGGTAGACTCAGGCATTTACATAAAGAAGTATGTTCAAAGATACTTATGAGAGAATTTCAGATGAGATTATAGAAATTATGATACATTCATGTATTAAAAATCCATCGAAATGATGTAAGAAAATTATATTGATTGGGGCACCTGGGTGGCTCAGTGGGTTAAAGCTTCTGCTTTTGGCTCAGGTCATGATCCCAGGGTCCTGGGATAGAGCCCCACATCCCATCGGGCTCTTTGCTCAGCAGGGAGCCTGCTTCCTTCTCTCTCTCTGCCTGCCTCTCCACGTACTTGTGACCTCTGTCGTTCAAATAAATAAATAAAATCTTTTAAAAAAAGAAAATTATATTGATCTGAAAAGATATTCATGACATATCATTAAATAATAAAAGTAAATTATAGACCTTATATATGTAAGTTTCTCATTGGAGGTAGAAGTAATGTACAGATAAATTATATTTAAATATAAAAGCCAAAGGATACAAATATTCTTTTTTTAAATATGCAAATTCTAATAGGAATTATTTTTGATGCTATGATTACTAGTGATTTCTCTTCTTCATGCCAATGTGAATTTTCTAAGCTTTGTGTGATGAACATGAATACATTTCCAATGAAAAAATAAAAATACTTAAATATGATTTAGTGGGTACAGTGTCTGTAAATTCCAATACAATGAATGCAGTTTAAGTTTCCTAACAGCAGAATTTCAGAAGTACTGTCTGTGCAACATTGTTCTAGGGATAAACATGACTATAGAAAGTTTGACATAGAAGAGAAGACATAGATCTGATGGGAAATATTTATGGGGAGTATGATATACTCCCCATACTCCCATATGGGGAGTATGATTTTGTTTTCTAAATATTGTCATATTCATTTATTTATTTACTTATTTATTTGGGAGAGAGAGAGAGAGAGCATGAATGCGAGGATGAAGAGGGATAAGCAGGCTCTGTGTTAAGCATGGAGCTCAAAGTGGGGCTTGATCTCACAATGCTGAGATCATGATCTGAGCTGAAATCAGGAGTTGGACACTTAGCTGACTGGTCCTTCTAGGCACCCCTAAGTGCTGTCTTGATCTAATTTAGAGGACTTGCCTTAGAGGATGGTTTTCCTTGAGTAACTATTAAGTCCACCCCCCACCACTTCTCTTATCCAGCCCTCACACTTTGAGCCACTATGCACCTACCCTATTCTCTCCAGGGCCAGGTACCAAACAACTGGCACAGCCCCTTTGCCCCTGAAACCTACACACGTATTCAAACCAGCCAGTCCACTGGGAATCTGAGAAACTCAGCTAAGTCCGCTGCACTTACCATACATAACCTGCCCCCTAAAGCTCCAGCTTGCTGGTACCCTGTGCCCAGGCACAACTTCCTGGGAGGCTGTGCCTGGCACTTTCTTCTTCTCCCAAACTGTAAGTAATAAAGAGTTCTGCCTCCATCTGGGCAGAGTCCGTGTGTTGTGTCCCACCACCAAAAGAATCTTCCAATCATATAAAACAAAGTGTGTGTGTCTGTACAAAATGTGTGCTCATACATATATATCTTTTTCCTCAAAAGTTTTGGCCTAATTCAAGTCTTTATTATCCCTATGCTGGATGATTACAGTATCTTTCTAATCCAAACTGTTCATCTTCCAATTCAAGATCCCTAATAATCTTTCCGAGACAAAAGACATTGTTATGCCTTTCCTTAGAGACTCTTTGTTCAGGGCTAGAAACAAATCTGTCTGACTCCACACTGCTTTTCTCATTCCTCTTACACACACATAACCGGATCACAAGGATATGCTCATCCGTACAGCTCTCTGACCGGACTATTTCTACGGCCTGCATTACCCCCGGCCTACCCAGCCAGAAACTCCCTCATCATTGTTCACAAACTAATACTGATATCATCCTCACATCCTAGGACAAACTTACAGCTTCCTCTTCCATCATTATAACACTGTGAAAATACCCCATGACGTGACCTGTGCGTCCCAACTATACACGGACTTTCTGAGAGTAACAAGTATAGCTAATTTTCCATACATGCTTTAATTATCTCCCACCTGATAGGGCACACTCGATAATGTGTTTTGCTGAGTTATATTGATTTATGTACATAACTTAGTCAGAAAATACTTATGAAGTTGGGGATGAGATCACTTTTTTTGAAAGCCTTTCTTAAACCGGAGGTTTGGGGGAAATTACAAAAGAAATTATTGGGATCTTTTTTTCACCTCCACACAAGAGTACTAATATATCTGCAGTCTCTTGTCCTAAAGTGTTTTTCTTTTTCTTGTCCTAATGCTTTTATGTGGCTCAGAAACAGTTAAATACTGAAATACCAGAGACATCACAACAGAATTTAAGCCTAGAAACCATAAATTTAAGAATTTCTTTCAGGCAATATTTAACTTACCGTTATTTTTTCCCATTTAAAATCAGGGAGATTTATACACAATATCCATAAGAAAAAAAAAAGCTAAAGAAAATGTTATTTTGGCAGTCTTTAGAAGGATGGATTCATATTTGAAGAAAAGCATATCTTCAAAACTCTGCATTTTTATAAGTTTATTTAGTATCTTAGAGACAAAAAGTGTTAGATCAAGATAAATAGACTTGAATCCTTTGTACTTTGTAGAATGAACATTCTAGAAAATGTAGGTGGTGTGAAAACTGCACAACTTTTAAAAAAACCATGAGATAAAGATTTGATCATCTTTCTAATAATATACTAGATTAGCACAATCTCTGGGTGGGCGAGGGTGGGAATGCAAATGAGAACAATGGGTAAAGGATGGCAATGAGAGAGAGGAGAGCCATACTCTGGCCAATAACTTCCCCAAATATGTTAGCAAAAAGGAACTATAGTCTGGTCCCAAATTATGCTGTACTGACAAATGTATGTGCATATTATATACCAATATATTTATATTGCACACATACATGGATGTGTATATTATATATTTCAACTAATTAGCTATATGCAATTTTTTGCCAAGTATGACTAATTTTACTGATTTATTAAATTCAAAGCTTTAATCAACCCCCTCTTGAATTGTTAATAGAGGCATATGGGCCAAATAGACCCCATTGACATTTGTGGATGGGAAACTGAGACCTGCAGAGAGGTGATCAAGTAAATTGCAGCCTTGATTAGCACTCCGTTCTTCATACCCAAACCAGGTAATGTAAATAATACATTTTACTTCAAGTCCAAATTTTGGCTTCTACATTCCTGAGTATATTTCTATTTATTAAAATTTTCATTTAAAAAGAAAACCTTTTTAATGCTGCCTCCTTATTTTTCTAAATCCAACATGAGAAATAGTACTAAATAAGTAAATACTCAAAGGTGTATTACCATATGTACTATTCATAAATAAAAATATTTGTGATGTGTATCCTGCTTTTACTCCTCCATATTCCTTGTAATAACTAAAGATCTGTATTTGAGTGCAAATGTGCCGCCGCACACATGAATAAGCAATGAACACATTAAAAACATGAAATCCCATCTGCAAATAATGTTGCCGCTCCATTGCAATAGCTCCCCACACACCAAAGCGATGTATGACCAGAGGCAGCATTTAACCCAACTCTCTGAAGGATGCTTCTGTTATTTGCAGTGAGGAGAGGGATAATGAAGCCCATTTGTCAGTGGCTGAGATGAGACTCTAACATGTTTGAATTACCATTTCTGGGCTCTTTCCACCATTTATTTTATAAAACACAAGCATCCAGTTCATAGAACCTTATGCTAGAATTCTTCAGTTATGAGCGAGAGATGACAGCTGTTGGGGTGGCCAGGACAGGGAGTTACAGGAGCGTAACATTCTGTATTTATTCATTCTTGGAGCCAATAAATATTTGAGACTTTGTAGTTATGAATTTGCAAATAGAAATAATAAGCTATGTTAATCAGCAAACAGCTTTTATTTTCAAATTTATTCTATAAATCATGAGATTGGGCATATCACAAAATATTGCAAAGTAATATACATAGATATCTCTGTAT
Organism: Mellivora capensis; assembly: GCA_004024625.1. Taxonomy (NCBI): domain Eukaryota; kingdom Metazoa; phylum Chordata; class Mammalia; order Carnivora; family Mustelidae; genus Mellivora; species Mellivora capensis. The sequence continues at coordinate 171,402 of PISX010000896.1, forward strand.
ATTTATTAATTTGATACACTATTTTACAGAAAATAGTTGTTTCCTTATTATTTATAAATATAAATGTGGATTAAATATATATTTAAAAAGAAACATGCTCAGGTGGCTCAGTCAGTTAAACATCCGATTTGGGGTTATGAGATTGAGCCCCGCTTTGGACTCCGTGCTGGACATTGAGCCTGCTTAAGATTCTCTCTCTCCCTCCCTCTTTGTCCCTCTCCCTCTCCTCACTCTCTCTTTTTCTTTCTCTCCCTCAATTAATTAATTAATTAAAATATATTTGAAAAGAAGAGAAAATATTTCAAAATCTATTATTAGTACATAAAGGAAAATAAAAATACAAAAATAAAGATTTCCTTTCAAAAAGTACAGAGGTACAGGCTCAAATGTTGCTTTGGCTGGTTTTTATACTTAAAAAATTAGTTGTGCATTTGGAATCGGCAAATTAGTCTGCAATCTGCCTATTGATAACAAGGGAAAAAAGTCTTATCTCACATTGTGTCAAACATAATTATATGAACATTTGCACCCAGTTAATTTTGTTTGTATTCACTTAGAAATACCTGCTGAGTAGGGATTATCATTGCACTCAGGATATGCCTGATTTGCTAAAAGGCCACAAATGTCACCCAGCATACTAAATTCTCTCAGCAACTGAAGTACATTTAGAAAGAATGAAAATTAGTCATCTTGATCATTTCAAGGAAAATATTAGCTGATTTTCAAGTGCTTTTAGATGCATGAGTTAATGCAACAAATTTAAATATAGAAGACATTGTTTTCAGCTCAGCTGATATTAGAAGAGGGGACACCTACATGATTCTTTTGACAGGAATACAAAAAAATGCTTAAGACCATCTTCCATTTACCTGTTTTGCAAATCTAGCAATATACCACAGAATCACCACAATTCCAGGTCCTTTTTTTTTTTTTTAAAGATTTAATTTATTTGACGGAGATCACAAGTAGAGAGGCAGGCAGAGAGAGAGAGGAAGGGAAACAGGCTCCCCGCTGAGCAGAGAGCTCAATGCAGGGCTCGATCTCAGGACCCTGAGATCATGACCTGAGCCGAAGGCAAAGGCTTTAACCCACTGAGCCACCCAGGCGCCCCAATTCCAGGTCCTTATTAGAGACTTCTGATGAAGTCTTAGAATATAAGTGAGGTTCGGTGGGGTGAGGTCCAGAGCTGATGACCAAGAAAGAATTCTTGAGACATCTTTGATGCAAAATGGTGGCTTATTAAAGCATGGGAACAGGACCCCTGAGCAGAAAGAGCTGCTGCCCTGGGGTTGGGAGGGGTGGCAGGTAATGTACCAGGGGGTTGGGGGAGGTAAGGAAAAGGGAGGTTTCAATAGAAGTTTCATATGCTAAAGAGGACCTACAAGATATTGGATGCTTTGAGGCCTTGTCATTGTCAAGGTTTTTCCCTCTAGCAAGGTATTAACATTAACATAGTTGGGAAATTCCTAAAGAATGTCAAGTATGTCCCACCCAGGAGTGGGGGTGTGGAAAGGTTGCAGGGTGTCAGCTTCTGCTTTGTCCTCAGCCAGCCTTCTGTTCCCTCATCACTTCTAAGAAAACTAACCTAATTATGGCCTCTACACAAAATTTAGTTGGAGAAAATAGTATTTTAGGATAATGATCTAAAGACTAGGTGTACCATATATCCACATCTTGAGGCGATTTCCCTCTAAAAACCTCTAGACCCTTGTCTTGACCAAACACTGCAGTGTTATGAAATCAGACAACAATGAGAGGTTACACTTGGAAAAGGAAATGGGTTTTACATGAGTGATATGAGGGGTAGGGAGGACATTATTTCCTGGATCATTACCACCCCACTGAAGTCACATTTGGAAAAGGTTTGCCTGTCTTGGTAAAATTCCTCTCTGTGGTAGGCAGAATGGCCCCTGAATAATGTCCACTCTCTAACCCCAAAAACCACGAATGCATTACATTACTTGGGAAATAGAACTTTGCCGTCATAATTAAGACTAAAGATCTTAAAATAAGATTAATCTGGAATAAATACCTAGGCCCAGATTAATCACAGGGATCCTTAAAAGCAGAATACTATATCCAACTATAGTAAAAGAAATTCAGCCAAAGAGAAGTTTGAGGCAGTCAAAGCATTAGACCTTAACATCCCACTGCTGGTTTGGAGATAGAGAGGGTGAAGTGGTCAATGATGCAGATAATCAGAAGGAATCTCCTGGAAGATAGTCAGCAAGGACCTCACCAGAAGAACTGCAAGAATTCTGCAAACAAATTAATGACCTTGGAAGTGGGTTTCCCCTCAGCTCCTGGTGGTAAGAACCTCAGCCACCAAACATCATGCCTTGTGTGACTTAACTGCAACTTAGCCCACTAGGACCTCTTACCCACAGAGCTGTGAGTTAATAACGTGGGGTCATTTTAAATAATATTTGTGGTAATTTGCTACTGTAGCAATAGAAAACTAATACACTCACCCACAGGAAATAATGTACCTCCTATTTTGCATAACAAGTACAACATGACCCATCATAGTCTCTTTTGCTGGTTGTAAAGATGTTCACAGCTAACTTAAAATTTTATAATAGAAAATACGTAGACCTTTATCTCTAGCATAGTTGTCTTTTTCTTTCATGTATCCCATTTCTTTCTTTCTTTTTTTTTTAGGATAAAAAGTTATCCTAAATGTTCACAATGTAATCATGATTATAGTTCATCAATTTTTCAAAAATTTGTATTAAGCTATGCCTTCTTTAGAAATAAGTGAAATGTAAGTACAAAAAATAAAATTAATTTTGTTTATTTTTACTTAGAGTTTCCTTCATTGTGAAATATTTAAATATGGTTTACAGGAATGCACAAAACGAAAGGTAAAATAAATTAAGATTGGTTGTGATAGACACTGGTTGTGTTTCATAACCAATATCCATCTTTTTTTTCTTTGATAACAGCAACCTGACTTTTTCCTGGGCTTTAGCCCCCCTGTACTGCATTAAATCTTGTTAGCATATTTCTTATTACTTTAGTGAGGGGAATAGCCTCTGAGCTCTCTGGGGGATAGCTGGGAGATTCTCTCTGTTCTCATATAATTAACCCATTTTTGTATGTCCAGCTTGGTGAGCTTTTCAAACACATCCTCAATACCCTGGACTGTTCTGGAATCTCCACCCAATTTACTGTTAGCTATTAATTTTCCTAAGTTTTGTTTAAAAAAAATTGCACTGGGAAAAGCTAAACAGCTAAGAAAGACTTTACTCAATGGTACTGCAGTAGAGGATAAGACTAAAATGCAGTCTGAACTCAGCTCCACTGAAACAGAGGGAAGGAGAGTTTTTCAGAGCTGGGAAGTGGGGAAGAAGATCTTTGGCTACTTGTGTTGTTAATTGGCTATACTCAAAGGATCTTCTGCATCTTAATAACGAGAGATAATTTTATATCTGCTGGAGCAAGGTGCTCACTAAAGGAAATTAAGTTTCTACCCTCCCATAGGGACTGGGAAAAAGGAGCATTCTATTAAAAGGATCAAACTTCCAGTTACAAAATAAGTAAGCCATGAGATATAAAGTACAGCATGACAACTATAGTTAATAATACCGCATTGCATATCTGAAAATTGCTGAGAATAAAAGAAGAAAAAAAAGAAAAAGAAAAGAAAAAAATCTGGGGTGTGAGAAGGGAGCATTATCTTCCTTGATGATTGCATTTCAAAGGGTACCTCCAGGTCCTTAAAAAAGGCTGTTCTGGATTGTAGAACTGGCAAGAAGCTTTCAAAAAGATTTACATCTCAAAGGGGCAAAGAAAGAATTTTCAACTGGTTTTTAAAAGTAAATGCTCTAAAAAAAGCTGGGTCAGGGGCCTTCAGTCTTGGAAGAAACTTATCTAATGTTAAATAAAGATAATGTTAATAAGGTGCATAAGATAAAGATAAAAATAAAAATAAAGATAATGTTAATAAAAATAATGTTAAATAAAGAGGGGTTAAGTTTATTGCTAGTGTTTTATTCTTTTGGTGCTATTATAAATGGGGCCATTTTTTCTTAATTTCCTTTTTGAATTGTTCACTGTTTGTGAGTAAAAATGCCACTGATTTTTATGTTGATTTTTACTCTGCAACTTTAATGAATTTCTTAGTTCTAACAGCTTTTATTTGCTTATTTTGTTTTCTGTGCAATCATCAGGATTTTCTAGACACAAGATCATGTTTTCTTGAGAGAGATATTTTACTTCTTTTCCAATTTGGATGCCTTTTATTTCTTTTTCTTGACTGATTCCTCGGGATAGGACTTCCATACAATATTAAATAGAAGTGGCGAGAGTTGGCATCCTTGCTTTGTTCCAGATCTTACAGGAAAAGATTTTCATTTCTCATCATTGAGCATGATGATAGTTGTGAACTTTTTACATATGGCTGTTATTGTAGTGAAATAATTTCCTCCACGCCTAATCTGTTCAGAGTTACTATTTTTCTTAATCATGAAAGGGTGTTGAATTTGGTAAAGTATCTTTCTGCATCTAAGGATTCTTACCACAAACAAAAATAATGACAATAATAATAAATGGGGTGAGAGGAAGCTTTTAGAGGTGATGAATGTGTTTATTGTGGGGGAACCTGAGTGGGTGGAGGCTGGCATGGGTGGTGAAAAAATTCACCCAAGGCAGAACAAAGGAGATAGAAGTTTACTGAACACACTGCAAGGGAGCCTTGGGCAGGACAGCAAAGGAGACTGCCAGGAGGCAGTGGTGGGGAGTTATTGTTAAAGGAGAGAAGTGAAGAGGTATGGGAACGTAGGAAATTTTCCAATTTTGGTGCCTGTGCCCAGGTGTAGGGAGGCCATTGGTCAGCTAGGACTATGGATACTCGGAGGTGCATCAACTAAGAGCCTGCTATGTTCAGTTAGATGGTCCCTGGGGGCCCCTCTACCTTACTCTGGTTTCCATTGCTCAAGCCTGTTACTGAAAAGAGGGCTCAATATTTGTGGCATAGGTTGGGATGATATTTTCAGAGAAATACACTTACCTCCAAACTCTTCAAGTTGCATACATTAAACATGTACAACTTTTAGTATGTTAATCATACCTCAATAAAGTGGTTCATGAGAAAAAAAAATGAGAGAAAAATATGAAGGGCATTTAAGATTATCTTGGGCTGCTTTAGGAACATGGTAGAATCAGCCCTTTGACAGGCGCAGAATCATGAATATGGGGAGAATCCCCTAATCAGTTTAACACTGGCCCAGGATCCTCATGGTCCATTGGAAGACATGTTCCCTGGGTGCCTGCAGATACATGTGAAGGTACTGCAACTCCTTTGATGAATAATCCCTTTCCTAGTACAGAGAGGACAGTATTTGAGGAGCATGCTAGATTTGACCCAGGCTATAGGTGTAGGACACTGTAACTTACAGTGTATCTTTGAGTCTATAGCATCGTCACCTGTTAGCTCGTTAAAATGCACATTTATAATGTACCTTGATTTAGTAAATCACAGCTTCTGGGGATGTGAACTGAGATTTTTTTTTTTAAGGGTTTATTTATTTCTTTATTTATTATTTTTTGGCAGAGAGAGAGAGAGAGATCACAAGTAGGCAGAGAGGCAGGCAGGTAGAGAGGAGGAAGCAGGCTCCTTGCTGAGCAGAGAGCCCGATGCGACGCGATGTGGGGCCCCATCCCAGGACTCTGAGATCATGACCTGAGCTGAAGGCAGAGGCTTAACCCACTGAGCCACCCAGGTGCCCCGTGAACTGAGATTCTTAATTTGAGGCATCTGTCCAGGTGATTCGTGTGCACATTACAGTTTGAGATAAATACAGGGGAGGCAAACATTATCTGGTGCAGGCGTTTCCTGTGAGATCATTGCATCTTTTCCGATAAAGGGAAGTCTCTATTCTATAGCAAGGTGGAGATACCTCTTCTGTTGCCTGGAGAAGTCAAACAAATTTGTGGGTTCAGCTTTCTGAAAAGCCCCCTCCCTGTTGTCTGTGCCTCGTGTCTCAGGGTCTCACCTCTTTCTATCAGAATGAACACTTTCTGGTAAAATATTCTCCAGGGCTAAAAATTGATCGACTTTTATAAGTGGCTAACTTCTAAGAGGGCATTCTCTTAAAAATAGGACATCAGTATTCTCTGACTTGATAGTTGGCCTACATGAGCCTGGTTTTTGTTTTTGTTTTTCTTTCTTTTAAGGTTTTTATTTTAGTTAGGATCATCCCATGACATCATTACTCTTTATAATGACTTATAGTTATCATTTTCCACTATTTCTCAACTCCTAGAGTGCTTATACAGCCAAGTAGAAACACTTCTACCCATACTCCATCCAAATTCCCAATATCTGAAAGTCTTAGTATCTCAGGCGCTTATAGGACTGAATTCTTACTCCCTAACTATATTACCACCAGTGACCAGAGAATGACCCTTTCTAAGAATCACAGAAGAAACTGTTGGCTGAAGATTCACCTCTAGTACCCACTATTTCACTATTCTTGTTTAGGTTTTCCCAAAATCAACCCTGAGACAGCAATTTGAGTGTAAGTAGTTTATTGGGAGAAAATTTAAGAAATCATAATAGTTGGGGTACCAGGGTGGCTCAGTTGGTTCAGTGTTTTTACTCTTGGTTTTGGCTCAGGTCATGATTTCAGAGTCCTGGGATCGACCCCGTGTCAGGCTCCATGCTCAGTGCAGACCCTACTTGTCCCTATCCCTCTGTTTCTCCCCACACTCTCTCTGTCTCCCTCTCTCTTTCTCAATCTCATGAATAAATAAAAAATCTTTTAAAAAATCATAGTAGTCATGTGGGAAAATTGGACTAACAACATATTCAAATACCTACATCACAGCAATTGAATTTTGATTATCTATTTATTATTTAATTATTTAAGATTTTATTTATTTATTTGACACAGGGAGAGAGAGAGAGAGAGAGAGAGAGGCAAAGAGAGAGGGAAGACAAGCAAGGAGAGGGAGAAGCAGGATTCCCGCAGAGCAGGGAGCCTGATGCAAGGCTCAATCCCAGGATCCTGGGATCATGACCTGAACCAAAGGCTGATGCTTAACGACTGAGCTACTCAGGCACCCTGAGTTATCTATTTAATTACTTATTTTACTTTATATCAGGAATCAGAAAACATTTTCAAAAAAGGGCCAGTGAATAGTTTAGGCTTTGCAGGCCAAATTATCTCTGTTACCACCTCTCAACTTGTCATTATAGGACAAAAGCAGTTATAGATAATGTGTTGAATGAGCATGGATGTGTTCCAAGAATATATTATTTACAAAAACAGATGATGGATTGGAGTTGATGCAGAAACCATACTTTACCAACTTCTACTCTATGTCATGACCTACTTGAGGACAAAGAACATGGCTTTTTATCAATATAGCCTAAGTATCTGGCCAATGCTGTACACATGGATATTTACAGAGTAAATTAATAAAGTCTTAACGTATTTATAGATATGGATGATTATCTTGAGTTGATCTTTCCCCTTACCCAGTTCAATGGACCAGAAAATCAGATTGCTTTTTAAAATTTAAGCTTAAAACTAAAACTCAAGTTTGAATCATGCATAGTTTTCTTTAGAGCAGAGTAGCAATACATCACCCAAACATGCTGGGCAGTAACCTAATTTCATCTATCGGTGCCTTTTTTTTTTTCCCCCTTTTTTCTTTTTATGGCTTATTTTATGGCTTTCTTTTACTCTGTTGACTTTGATAAAAAAAAAAATCCCTTAGTAGGTCAATTGTAAAGATATTTTAAAAAAATAGATGAAGTAGAGAGAGAGAGAGATTCAACTGATCAGCGCAACTCTATCCAAAATAAGAAGTTGGGGCTTCAAGGATTTAACCTCATTGCCACTGTGGCAAGCAGAACACTCCTGTCATTTGATCACATTTATTAGATATCTTACCTAATTCTTCCTTGCTTTTGTTGTCCTACCTACTTTTGATTGAAAAAATACATACATAAATATATATATGTATATATATATACATACATATATATTGTATTATGATCCCATTCATAAAGTTCAACTACATGTAAAACTAAGCATTGTACTAATAATGATACAGCCTAGGACAGGACATTTATAATGAAAAGCAGTGGTAAATTCTACATGCAGTGGGTAAGAGAATGGTTGGAAGGAGTCTTCATGGGACAGCACACTCAATTATTAAACAGGGTGGTATGTGCTCAGGTTTTCCTTGCATTGCATTAGACCTGATACTTCTATTACAAATGTTGCTTTGCATACAGTTCCTATATAATGAGAAAATTATTTCCCTTAAGGTTTGTATATCTTTCTGCTTGGAAGTCTTTTTGAGCAATGTGGAATTCCATTCATAACTTATCAAAACAATGCTGAGAGTCAGGATGAAGCATTTCCATGCATGCATTAACATCAGTCTTAGATGTTGGATATATGAAGAGAATTGAATATTTTTTTTGCCTCAAAATATGTAGAATATCAGTTCTAGATCAAGATTTTAGCTCTTTCTTCAACAAGAGTATGGTGCATTATTCCTTTTCCTTTCTGATGGAGGTAATAATTTTAATAATATTATCACATGTAAATCCTAAATTGGCACCTGATCCTAGCATCATATATAGAAAAGGAAACACAGAAAATGCAATTAAAAGCACAGACATTTTAAGTTTACAACATCTTGATTTATTTAATATTACAAATTATTTTTGTTACCCAGTTCATTATATTAGTAATATAAAACATCAGCCTCTTATTGGTGAAATGTTCTTTCCAGCAATTTAAAAAATAATTGCATACAATCCTGTGCTATACGTATTCTCTTTTGTAATAAAAAATGGCATTCAGCATAATTACAAGAATTAATGACCTTGCATTAGTGTAGCCTTAAATCAAGCAAAGCCTGTAAATTATTTTAATTGCAGCATCCAGTTAAAATATTTTGGTCAATGAGCCTTTACAAATTGTATTAAAATGTGCAAAAATAATTTTGCTGTGATATATATCATGCTAATATACATTTATGATGACCAGTTTTAAAATACAATCTTCCTTTAATCTTTTCTTCTAGAATTATGCATTTATTTCTCAACTTGTAATTTAAGAAGGCAGCTTCACCTCAGACCCTCTTAGTACTGAAAAAGTAACAACATTGTAAACTTTTCTTCCTCATAAACTCTTCAGTTACTGCTTCTCTGCCTATATTAGTTTGCTATTGTTGAGTAGTAGATTGGCACATTTTAACTGCTTTAAAAAGTACACACCTTTATTATCTCACAGTGCCATGGATTAGGAGTCTCCCACAATTTAGGTTAATCCTCCATTCAGTGCCTTATAATGTTAAAATCAAGATGTCAACTGGGTCATCTTTATTTCTAAAGCCTGGGGACCTCTTCTAGGCTCCTAATGTTGTTGGCAGAATTCAGTTCTCTCAGGGCATCTGGGTGGCTCAGTGGCTTAAGCCTCTGCCTTGGGCTCAGGTCATGATCTCAGGGTCCTGGGATCGAGCCCTGCATCAGGCTCTCTGCTCAGCAGGAAGCCTGCTCCCCCCACACACACCTGTCTCTCTGCCTAATTGTGATTCCTCTCTCTCTGTCAAATAAATAAATAAAATCTTAAAAAAAAAATCAGTTCCCTCTGGCTATAGGACCAAGGTCCTCATTTATTGCTTCTGTCCTCTGGGGAATGCTCTTAGCTCCTAGAGGCCACCTATAGTCCCCTGCTATATGGCTCAGAACATGGCAGCTTACTTCTACAAAGCCAGCAGAAAAATCTCTCTGTTTCCAGTCAGCTAAGATGGTATCTTATGTAACATACCATAATCAAAGGAGTAACCATCTCCTATTTACCATCTCCTATCTGATACACACTTAAGTGTGGGCCCTGCACCGGGGGCAGGAACCCTGTGGGCTATCTCAGAATTCTGCCTGCTATACAGTCCCAGTCGCATATTTCAACCAGGAGCAGAAAATGTTCTCTCCTGGTTCTGAGAAAATAACTTTTAGTCATAGTCTGTAACCACCAAACTGGAAAAAGGTTAGCATTTGCTCTTGAATGAAATTAAGATTATCACTGCAAAAAGGGACAAAGGGTTTGAATAATGTCTGAGAATTTTCTGCTTGTGAAACAGTTTCTGATCTCTCATACTCTTGAATATTAATCATGGAGCATCTCCTGATACCTGATACCATGTTCTCTCACAAAGAGGCATGCATAAGATGAAGACCTGTACACAGTCCCCTCTTATGAATTAGTAAACATGTAACCATGGTTCAAAGTAGGTTTTAACAGTTAAAATGATCTTACAGAAACAAAATTATCAACTACTTTTCACCTCATCTCTCAATGCCAAAGTCACCTTTACACAGTCACCCCAAAGTTGGTAAATGTTTGATAATCTTAGAAAAATTACGAAATATGTTAAAAATTTTTACAATGCAAAACAATATCCCCAAAACAATAGAGATAGTACAGTAGACCCACAAAATGACAACCAGGACAGCTGATAGCCAAGGTCAAAAGCAGAGAAATAACCCCTTCAACCTGTTTTTTCACATTAATATGGAGTTCATTGGATGATGTTACAAGTGTAACTAAATCTAGCCAAGGACATTTTTATCAGGTGTGATAAATTGTATTTGACCTGCTGGTACCACCCACTGAATACCTAACTTCATGTATTTCAATAACTTTTCTGATAATCAACCACCTGGGCAACATTTGCAGTCTTTCAAGCTGTCACTTTGGGACATGAATTAGTGTTAGCATACACATAAATCATTGCAGCAAGTCAAGAGGAACTGAAGCAGAGAGCTGCTGGCTTCAAAATAGTCATATCGCCAAGTAGATTGAGAAGACGCATTAATTTAGTCAAAATAAATAGATTCTACTTCTAACCTATTTATTAATTTTGAATATTTGAAAAAAATTCTATCAAAATTGCTGTTCCTAAAATTAAACCATTGCTTTCAAAAGTAAAAGATTACCATCAGAAGCAAACCAGGCTTGTGATAATGAAACTAAAGAACACTCGATAATGAGGAAGTAGCATCTTGAAATACCAAATTATTGAAAAGTAAGAATGATTATAATTATAGGTTGATGCTGTTATATCATTCTTTATGGGATCCTTTGAACCAACAGTCTCAGAGGTGTAAGAAGCAGTAAGGAAAGGGATGGAAGAGCCTCTTATATTTTTCAAGTCATTTCAAAAACTTGTCAAAGTGATTTTGAAACTGTGTCCTTGGGGGAGAGTTTTTTTGAAATAAGAAATCTGTGTAACACCTCTAACTAACAACCTGTACTAGCTTCCTTGGAGAAGATTAGGCATAATACAAATATAATCATTGGATTATTTATCTTCATAGTCCAATTTTTTTTGTAATCCCTACCTCCGTTCAAAAAGAACTGCATTCAAGTTCAGTTTTCATCTAGTGAAAATCAAAAATATTCACCAATACATGAAAATGAGTGAAATAAATCAGCTTTCACTTAATTTTTAAATTTTGTTTAAAAATATGTAATTGTTTCTAAAATAGTTTTCTGTCACTTAATAGGGTATATCTAATTTCAGTTGACTTTTTATGAATATTTGTTTTTAAAATTTTTTACTATTGTTTCTGCAAAGCATATCTAGTTTAATAAAACTGGATAATCAAGAATGTCCTTTAACATGAGTATTGATGAAGTTGGAAGTGAGGAGCCTCCATAAATAAAAATTATTTTAAAATTTTGTATAGGTAAGGTGTTGTAAATAATAAATAGGATATTAGGGACACCTGGGTGGCTCAGTTGGTTAAGCGGCTGCCTTCGGCTCAGGTCATGATCCCAGCGTCCTGAGATCAAGTCCCACATCAGGCTCCTTGCTTGGCAGGGAGCCTGCTTCTCCCTCTGCCTCTGCCTGCCACTCTGTCTGCCTGTGCTCGCTCGCTCTCTGAAGCCTGCTTCTCCCTCTGCCTCTGCCTGCCACTCTGTCTGCCTGTGCTCTCTCTCTCTCTGACAAATAAATAAATAAAATCTTTAAAAAAAAAAAATAAAAAAAAAATAAATAGGATATTAACAATGATATCTAGCTTTCAGATATGCTAGACTTCTTTTTTTTTAAGATTTTATTTATTTATTTGACAGACAGATCACAAGTAAGCAGAGAGACAGACAGAGAGAGAGGGGGGAAAGCAGGCTCCCCAATGAGTAGAGCCCGACCTGGCCTGGGACTTGATCCCAGGACCCCGGGATCATGACCTGAGCTGAAGGCAGAGGCTTAACCCACTGAGCCACCCAGGCGCCTCAGATATGCTAGACTTCTTAGAGATGAAATAAATAATAGCAAAAATACAATTGTAGCTAGATTAAAGTTAGGTAGGTTGTGCTGTATTCCAAAATTTATTTCTTCTCCCACTTGAGACTTCATTAAAAGCAAATGTGGGTACAGGTTCATGCAGATAAGAAGAGAGAGGAGGTCTGGAGATGAAAGGCAGAAAACAGAAAAATAATTAACCTAACAGACATCTCTGCTCTGCATTTGAAATGTGCAGAGATCAAAGCAGAAGAGAAGGAAAAAGATTGTCACCTGTACTTGGAAAGGCTGATAATGCTGAGGAACCAGACAGAGTCACAAGCAGGAATGAGATGTACAGCATGCAAGTGTTGAACCTGTGTCAAGAACACTAGCTTCATACTCATAGACAAAGACCTGTAAAAAAATGACTGGTGAGATTGATGTTTATCAAGGAACATGTTGGTTGATATCAAAGAACCAATAGGATATCTAGAAATAGCCACATCCCAACCCCGGCTTCCATCATAATACTACTGACATTTGAGGGTCCTCTTCCTCAATTTGTGTTGCATGAAGTCATCAAAGTGATAAGCTCCACCTATATATAAAGTACTTCCATTAAATAATGTTAGTGCTTCACCCCTAATTTACTCACTCATTCATTCATTCAATAAATAAATGAATGCTCATCAAGGTCCAGTGACTATTCTAGGTGATCAAAGTATGTTAGTAAATATGAGTGAAAAAAATCACTTCTCTTATGTAACTTACATTCTAATTGTGAGAGGATGACAATAATCATTAGATGTACAAGTACAAAAGTTACCTAAAAGTAAGTATTATGAACAAAGAAAAAATAGAACAGCTTAAGAAGGGTTGGAGTACTGGGGAAAATAATTTGCTATGATATTAATTAGGATGTCCAAGGAAGGTCTCATTGAGAAGATGAAAATCAAGTGATGGTTTTAATGAGGTAAGGGAATTGCCATGTGGGTATCACAGGAAAAGAATCTCAGACAGACAGAGTAGGCAGTGTAAAGGACACAAGGATGAGTATACTTACTATTTTTAAAAAGGAAGCAAGGAAGCCACCTGTGGCTAGAGGAAAGTTAGGAAGGAAGTAATTAGATATCATAGAGAAAATGGGAGCTAGATCTTGTAGACCACTATCAAGAATTAAGATATGAATAGTTTACCAAGGAACAGTGTATAGAAGGAAACCACACCAAATGAAAAAGAAAAAAAAAATTAAAAACACATGCAAGAGGAAATAAAGATCATGAAAGTAGCATGAAAAATGTACACAAACCAAATCAATACCAATCAATTTTCAAACTTAGGAAAATAAATTATAGCCCTAAAATAGGAAGAGGATATCCTTAGAGAAGAAGGAGATTAAGTTAAAAAGGATTTAAAGTGAAATGTAATGTCAAAAAAAAACTTTAGTTGAAAGTTTGGAAGATAACTTTGAGGAAGTTAAACAGAAAGCAAACCTAAAGTCAAAATTCTTTAAAAAAAGGGGGGGCTTGGAGGAACAAGCCACCAGATCCCACATAAAATATCTATATCAATGCTTATTTTCATGTTTCAACACACTAAGGAAAATCCCAACAGAGTTGAGAGGGTGAAAAGCATTTTTCATGTGGAGGTGTGAAAATGAAATTGGAGCTGAATTTTTCTGCCTCATTGTATTGCTGAATGACAGAAGACTGGACAGAACTTTCACAAGGCTTAGAGAAAATGATGTTTGATAGAGTATCATTCCCAGCCACATTACAAATCAAAGATAAAAGACAAAAAATGTAATAGGGAGGGAAAAAAGACTGAAAGGAATTATTTCCATCTGACTTTTTTCTTTCAGAGCCAAAGGAAAGCTTAACAACAACAACAAAGACTCAGAAACAGCGGCTCCAACCCAGTAGAAGTCCCCAAATACAACTGTATGCAGTGGTCCCAGATAACAACCCATCTAGCATGGGGCAAGATAATAGAGGGTACAAGGTGAAGGCACAATGGGAGAGGGGGAAATGATAGAACAGACCAGGTAATACTATAGAAGAAATATGATAGTATAAGAAACAAATCAATATTTACATAGAAAAAATGTGCAGATAAATAACACAGTAACTCAAAGAAAATCTGTAAAAGAGGAAAAAAAGCATTATCATATTTGACTTTTATAGAGTAATATTTACATTGACATATCAAGTAAATCCTGAATATTTAAGTAACAAACACATTTTCCCGTAATTAGAGAATAGGAGAGGGCTAGTAATAAAGTATAAAAGAATTCAGTCCGTAGGTATTGTATTAGTTTCCTATTGTGACCATGCAATTGACCCTAGTGATGACAAAACCAAACCAAACCAAACCAAAAACCCACATAAGATAACAAAAAGACCACTTTTTTTTTTTTTTTTAACAGTTCTATACGTCAGAAATCCTAATGGCCCCAGCTGGCCCTCTACTTTAAATTTTACAAGACTGAAAACAATGTGTTGACAAGCATTCGTAACTTTCTGAAGGCTTTGGGGAAGAACTAACTTCCACATTTATTCAGGTTGCTGGGCAAATCCAATTCTTTGTGGTTGTAAGACCTAGCGATCTGTTTTCTTGCTGGCTCTTAGCTGGGAGGGGGATGTCCTTAGCTCCCAGTGGACCCTCTCCAGTGGCATGTAGTAGTCCTACCACCATTCCTTCTGTCAGCTTGCAGAGTCTGTTCTTTAACTGCCTACATTTGTATACCACTCTGGTGGTGACAAAAAGTACAAATTTAGTGGCTTAAAACAAACCCTACTAATTTATAATTTGATGTTTCTATAGGTTAGAAACACGGATGTCACTGTCCTAAAATCAAGATGTCAGCTAGGAAGTAGTTCCCTAGAGAAGCTCTAGAATGAACTCTAGGTCCCAAGTCATCTATGTGATAACTCAGTTTTCCAGGCTAATGAAGGGTTATGATATTGTAACCACACATTCTGGAGCATATGGTTTCTCCAGTTAGCAGGAGAAGAGAAAGCAGGAGGATTTTAAGGGTCCATGAAATGCTTCAGCCCAGATCTGACACATGTCACTTGTGCTCATAATTCATTGGCTAGAAGTAAACAGCAACCCCTGATTTTGGTAGCAAGAGTAGAAAATTTTCCTCTTCCCAGATTCATGCAAAAAGAGGAAAACCGGAGAACGGGGAATGTTCCAAAGTACTCATCCTCCAAGCCATGTGTGACTTTGCCTAGGAAACAGTCACCACTGATAACTTCTGAGATCTGATTTGGCCTTGAACATTCATTCTTAAACATTCATGTTTCTTACTAAAACTAGTATTGTTATCAACTTATCTTCTTGCGGGTTATCTCCCACTGACAGGGCAGTCCTAATATCGCAGGTGCTAGCTGTGTATCAGCTTTATCTCTGTAGCCTCATTGTGCTAAACACTGAGGTGACAGAGTGGAGAATTCTCTTGTGGTTATGATACAAGGTTTCATTCAGTCCAACATCTATTCATAGGCTAACCACACACCATGGCACTGAGTAAAAATGCCTACAAATACTCATTTTACTGAGTAAGAATGTCCTACAATTTCCACGTCCTAATACAGACCCCAGTCACTACCTGTGAAATCTTGAAATGCCTCCATATACATGAAAACAGAAACCTTTATTTTTCCATTTCATTATATATTCAAGCATTTATTTTGAGACCCCATTCTAAGATTTCAGGAAGCTGTGTGAGTTATCATTGATTGTGTGAGGTTTATGGAAAGCCCATTCAACCAAAAAATTCTGAAAATTTGTTTATATATTTTCTCTGATGAATTCTCTGTCTCTATTTTTATCTTAATTTTTTTAGCTTCTCATGTTCCCTCTTTTCTTTAATAAACTAATATACTCATGTATTTTTAATAACTATTATATATTTTTAATTTCCAATTTTTTTAAATTTCCACCTCGATATTTCTATTTTCTAATATCTTTGCCTTATTTCTGAGATGAAATCCATTTTACATAACTGCATAATTATTATTTGTAGTTTTTTTTCTTCCATTCAGAATTTGGTAACTCTCAATAACTTATTTTGCATTTCTTAGGTTTAATCTCTGACTTTTTTCAAAATAATTGATTCAAAGGTCTGTATTTCAGATGAGCTTATTGAACAGTGGATCTCATCATAAAATGATAACTCTATTACCTGGCTTTCACTAGATCACTTCCAATTACTTTTAATTTAACTTTTAAAAAATTTCTCTGATTTCACCGTCTGCCTCATCTCTCTTGCTCCTACCAAGAATATTCTCTGCTTTTAAGGATTCATATGATTAGAGTCTGTCCACTCATAATAATCCCCCACTCATCTTACCATGCATACATTAATTTAATCCGCATAATTTCTTTTGCATTTTCTGTAAAATGTTTACAAATTCTAAAGATCCAGGTCAAGGCATCTTAGGAGGGCCACTATTCTACCTATCATTGGATTATTCAGCTTCTCCAGAAGGTTTACTTCTTATCTCCACCCTGTGTTGTATAGCTCCCAGTATTGGTGATATAGTGAGAAAAGAGCTTCAGAATTTTAATTAATCTCCTTACTTTTCGTTGGACATCTAAGCCACATTGAACTGTGCCTGTATCTCTGAATTCACACAATGCCTTCACCAATTTTTCTGACTTGTAGCTTTCCATGTTTCTGTAAGAGAGGCACAGCTATCTGGCCATTCAGTCAGCATTGGACTGCAGATTCCAATGAGTAGCTGCTTCATAGATAAACTTTCAAAAAAAAGTCACCTGTTGTCAGCCACCTTAGCATCCTGCTTTCAGCATATATGATACCTTTAATCCCTGAGACTTTTCAGGATTTGATGAGCTTTACACACACACACACACGCACACACTGAACTATCCCTGCTCTGACAAATCATTTAAACTTCTTTATCTTCTACCCAGTTTCTAAAAGATCATTGTGATCTTCTCCTACATACCTTGTCAATGCAGTTTTATTTTATATACTTTCTTTTGAGGAGAGTTAGGAGAAAATAATCGTAAGTAAATGTGTCCAGAGTTTAACTGAAAATGCTCATTTGATTTTAAATTTTCTCGATTTATGTCCATCCAGTGGTATAGCTGGTCTCACAAATTTGAATTTAGTTATGGCTCTAATTTTTTTTAGTTCCTTTTTTTTTTTTAGATTTAATTTATTTATTTGACAGACAGAATTACAAGTAGGCAAGAGGGGCAGGCAGAGAGAGAGGAAGAAGCAGGCTCCTCCCTGAGCAGAGAGCCCGATGTGGGGCTCGATCCCAGGATTGAGGGATCAGGACCCGAGGCTAAGGCAGAGGCTTTAACCCACTGAGCCACCCAGGCACCCCCCTTTTTTTAACTAAATGATCGTTTATAAGTATTTTCACTTATGTTCCCCTAAAAATGAAAGGGCTGTATAAGTATACTTATGTATGTGGGTGTTTGCTGTTTTTCCTAATGTTATTATGTGCTGATGGATGAACAAAGGCTGTAGCTTACTCCTTCCTTGAACAGCATTGAGGTCTCCTTTGTAACATTGCATTTTTTACTACTTGTTTTAAAGTTGTATTTTATTATTATTATTATCATCATCATCATCATCATCATCATTATTATTTCATGTATTGATTTCAAAATATAGACTCCTTAGTTCCTATCACCCCTCTTGTTTTCCTGTGTCAATTTCGCCATGATGCATCATGTGTGGTTCAGTTCTGGACTGCCAGGAATATGTTTTCTCATGGTGTCTTACTCCTTTGCAGTTGGCATTGTGGCTTTCACACTCTAACATAACATATTTCATCGCTTTCTCCAAATATCAATAGATATTATTATAAAACTGTAAATGTAGTTCAATATTAGGAATTCATTAACACAATTCATCACACTCATAAGGAGAAAAAGCTTTTTCTTCTCCACAGAAAAACAGTGGATATTCCATAACAGGATAAAATAGTATTTTAGCACTAAAATCCTAATTCTGCTCAAAGTAGATTTTGGTAGATAATTTTCTGAACACCTGCATGTATGCATTTATTCTTAATTCATCCTGTGGTTAAAAGTAATATTCTATTTAGGAAGTTCTCTTGTTCAATAATTTTTAACACTTTAAATGACTTCCTACATCCAACCTTACTGTTATAATGTTGGATATACAACTAACTTCTGTTCTTTTGTGGATGATCAGTTCTTCTCCTTGGATGCTTTTTAAATTTATTTTGTCACTGATGTTTGTTACCTAAGTAATATGTCTAGATTTGTGCATTATTTTTCTATCATATGCAACCAAACTACTTATCATTCATTTTGGCTTGTGATAATATATTTCTTAAAGTCTATGAAATGTAGTTATTATTCTAGTATCTTTATTTTTCTCTCATCTGGGACTTTTTTTAATATGAACAATAATATTTCTACCTATATCCTTTCCATCACTTATTCTTTGTATTAATCTTTTTATCTTTACTCATTTATTTTACTCATTTTTTTTTACTCATAGTACTTATTATCATATAATATACTGTGCGTTTTACTCATTTCATGCTGCATTCTTCCAAATAGACTGTAGGATTCATGAGGACGGGGTGTTTGTTTTTCACTGTTTTATCCCCAGCCCTTAGATTGTTGCTCAGCACCTAATAGGCACTCAAGAAAAGTGTGCTGATTCCAATTCTTACATAAATGAACTTACTATATATAAGCAAATCAACCACTTAATTTTATAGGATAGCATTATAATGAATTTCAAGAATATTTACTGCATAATGTTTAAGGCCGCTTGTGGTCAGGACATCAACGTTCTTATTACATTGTCTGACATATTTATCCTTTCCTTAAATGAAAAGGGACACTTTGACTTAGATCAATTGATGTAATTTTTACATGCCAAAAGCAATACATGATAATATGTTTTCAAAAATCATATATTCACACTAAAAATTGATCTTTCAAATCCCACCCTCCACATTTTTACAATAAATTTCTTTCTTATCATTGCCAGAAACAGTTAAATTAGACAATGAATCCACACTCCTACTTAATTATCCCCATCCCAACCATTCCTTTACATTTCTGGGACTTTTCCCTGGAATCTTCTTTTGTTTGCTTGTTTTTTCATCACATGGCAGAAATTTTATCATGGAATTAGGTGAAGCAGAAAAACCCTGAAATGGACATCATGGTTGCTTGGATATAAATACTAATACAAAATTAAAAGTTTAAAATAATGGCTTTCCTATTTCTCAAGCATATTCTGATATATTTAATTCATCTGAGAAGACATTAAAATGAATAAAACTGACACATATATGCTCACAATATATTTGAATATTGATGCTGTTTAGGACTTCTTGAACTTATATTATTTAGCTTTTTTTTAATTATAGAGAGATATTTTCAACATACAGAAATATGCATTCTTAAAATAACATCACAAACATCTACTCCTACTGTTTAACAAATGTTAAAAATGTATCAGATTTACTTCATTATGTTACTTTTAGAAATGAATCATGATGGATAGTGTCAAAGCTTTTTGTGTCCCTCTACTACTCCTTTCCCTCAGTGAGAGAGAGAGCATAGGTGGGATGAGGGGCACAGAGTGAGGGAGAAGCAGGCTCTCTGCTGAGTAGAGAGCCAGATTTCAGGACCTTAGGATCATGACCTGAGCCAAAGACAGATGCTTAACCGACTGAGCCACCCAGGCACCCCATCCATTCCCTCAGAGACAAGCAGTATTTTGAAGTTAGCACAATTTTTAAATGCCCAATGTCTTAAAATACAATTTATGTAAAAAAGTTTTTTGTATTTCAAAAACTGTACATATGGCATCATATGCATTGTTCTAGAGAAAAATGATTTTCACCCCTTAGCATAGGTTATAAGATGTTAATAAGTTTTGGAGTAAACTGGAATGTCTTTCTCTATTTGTAGTATACTTTGTGATGCAACAAAAGATGCCTGGAGTTAACCCTGGGATTTCCAGGTATCAGTGGATATTTTCCCCTAACAGGCAGGAAGTCCCTAAGGTCCAGTTGTCCTTAAGCCTCTAGATAATGGACAGTGGGGAGTCATAAGCAATTCATATAAATAGTGTTCCAAATCTGGACTGTCCTGTCCATAAGCAGTTTGTTGCTTCCTTCATAAAAAGATGCCTCTTGTGCTAAAGTAAAGAGAGTGAAAAGTAGAAGGGGTTTCCTTCCCAGAACAAAGTTCTCCAGCCTCCATAAGTTACCTTGTAGATGAAATAAAGATGGAGAAGTCACAATTTCTCTTCTTTTGTTAACCCTAGACTTGTGTTTATTTCCCCTATAAAGCCTGTTCTTTAATTTATGCCACGTGTGATGATATGAAATTCATTCCTCGTGATATTGTAGAACAGCTAATAATTTTTTCAAAAAAGTAATTTTCCCAGCATGATTGCTAGGTGGAGAAAATTCATTTCTAGCATTCTACTTTCGGAAATGGTATAAGGGATCAATAAGGACACCAGAGGTGGAAGACACTCCCCATGGGAGAAAAGATTACCTCCTAAGAAAATTGATGATTAGGGTCAACTGGGGATAAAATGCAAAGAGGCAGCACGGAATGTGGGCAGATACGTGGGAGAGCTAGTGACTGGGAAGTCATGAAGCTAGTCAGACAGCACAGGCTCCCTGAGAAGGTGATTTGTTCAACTCTAGGAGCAGCCACTACAGCGGTGGCTGTACTGCAGGTTTCTCCAAGCAGCACCTTGTTGCTGTTGCTGGAAAATAACAAATTCTTCCCTGCCCTTTGGCTATTGAATTCATTCTTCCCCTAGCCCTTTCCATGGCGTGCTTATTCTCAAACATTATATTTCATCTCAAATGTCAGAGAAGCTTTCCCTGACCATCTGGTCTACAATGGCCTTTCTCAGTGACTGACGAGCTGATCCTATTTGTTTCTTTCAAATAACTCATCAAAATCTGTGATTATTTGAATTATCTATGATTACTCAGTTTCATTCATTTATGTATTATGTTCCCACTGGACTTTCATTCAATGTTTGTTGTTATTATTATTACAACCAATGACCACTCAGTGAGCTCTCAATCCTAATCCATTCTACAATACCCCCCCTTTTTTTTTGCAGAAAACACTGAGAAATCTCCACTAATTATCTTAATATAACAT
Source organism: Mellivora capensis (assembly GCA_004024625.1). Lineage (NCBI taxonomy): Eukaryota > Metazoa > Chordata > Mammalia > Carnivora > Mustelidae > Mellivora > Mellivora capensis. Next base: position 192,825 of record PISX010000896.1, read on the forward strand.
AATGGATAACATAATATATGCACAACCTAAAAAAATTCAATGTGATATAAACATTACAAAAAAGAGAAAGGTAAATAATTAACAAAAAGTCATGTATTATAATGTGAAAATACATTCCAGTTCTCACAATAAATGACAACAGACATTAGCATATTATATAATAAGGAGATTTTTGCATCTAGTGACAAGTCACCAGGATTGTGACAGCCAAAAGCTGATCCAAGTATATTGTATTGAAGGCACAAATATTATGGTAACACTATGGTAAATAATACTTGGTAAGACACTGAACAAATCAGAGAACAATTAGTTCTCAATTTCTTAGGTGATTACAGTTCTAAGAAAATCTCTACAAAATCAAAGGGTGTTTATTGTTGTTTCTTTTTTTCTAATTTTTAAATTGAAGAATAAGTAACAAAAGTATAAGGGACATACCTTACTGTAGATCGATAGAGTTTTTCCTGTGTGTACCTTCTATAGTCTTCCCTCAGGAGAATATATAAATCATTTCAAGTACCTGGAAGGCTCCTTCAGGACTTCCTGAAGTTCATACCACTCCAAATATAATCACTGTTTCAATTCTTAGCACCACAGATTAATCGTGCCTGTAACCTTTTGTATATAGCCCATTTGTTCAACATAATGTGATTTATTTATGTTGTTTTGAGTAGTTGTGGGTTTTCTTTTTTATTGCTATAGCATATTCCACAGAATGAATTTATCACAATACATTCATTCATTGATGGATGTTTTGAATCATTTCCAGTTTCTGGCTCTTAAATGTATGCTGTTATGAATGCTTTTTTGTCTTTTGGTAGACATCAACACTCATCTATCTTATTTGAATAAAAATTTCTGGTTCCTAGAGCATAAATATTTAACTTTAGAAGATACTGCCAAAATGTTTTCCAAAATGCCTCTGCCAATTTATATTTCCAAGCAATGTAACAAATTCTGTTTGATCAACATTCTGGTTAATATTGGATATTGTCAGATTTTTGAGTGCAGACATTCTGGTGGAGTGTACTAGCATGTTACTGGATTTTAATTTACTTTGAAATATTGTCTTTCAGCCTGAAGCTTTCTTTTTCACTTAATAGTATCACTTGATGAATAAAAGTACTTAATATGAATAAAATCTGATTTATATATATTTTTACATTTTAATAGTTTGTTCCTTTTCTTGAAAAATTTTAGAATTATTTGTCTATACTAAAGTCATGAAGATACTTGCATATATTTTCATGTAGGAACATTACTAATTTATATTTTATACTTACATTTCTATTCCATCATAACTTAATCATTCTATACTGTGAGATATAGGGGTCAAGTTTCATTTTGTATATGAGTACATCAATATTGATATAAGCTCTTTGTCTTAAATTTATTTATTAGGGGTGCCTGGGTGGCTCAGTGGGTTAAGCCTCTGTCTTCGGCTCGAGTCATGATCTCAGGGTGCTGGGATTGAGCCCCGCATCAGGCCCTCTGCTCAGTGGGGAGCCTGCTTCCCCCTCTCTCTCTGCCTGCCTCCCTGCCTACTTGTGATCGCTCTCTTTCTTTGTCAAATAAATAAAGTATTTTTAAAAAGAAATAAATCTATTTATTTTAGGGAGGGAGAGCATGAGTGGGGAGAAGGGCAGAGGAAGAGGGAGAGAGAAAGACTCTTCAAGCAGACTTCCCTCTGAGCATGGAGCCCAATATGGTGATTGATTCCAGGACCCTAAAATCATGCCCTGAGATGACAGAGCCAGCTGCTGGCTTAACAGAGTAAGCCACCCAGTTACCACTAATTCAAACTCTTTAATGTAAAGGCTTCTTTCTTTAAACAATGGACTCTCTATCCTGTTGTTGGTCTACCCTCGAGCCAATACTAGCCTCTCAACAGGATACCTTTTAAAAATATAGAGCAGGGACACCTGGGTGGCTCAGTCAGTTGAGCAACGGACTCTTGGTTTTAGGTCAAGTCATGATCCCGTAGGTCATGGATCAAGCCCTTCCTTAGGCTCCACACTCAGCCCAGAAGTCTGCTTGAAGATTCTCTCCCTCTGCTTCTTACCCTCCCCCATGCTTCTCTCTCTCGCCCTCTAAAATAAATAAATAAATAAATCTTTAAAAAATAGAGGAAAGACATAACTAACATACCAATAATTCAGAAAAGAATTATAAAAATTACATAATCAAATTAATACAGAAAAAGATGAAAAAGGACTGTTACAAATGGCACAAATGGAAACAAATGTAAGGCAATAGATTTATATCCAACCACATTAATAATTACAGTAAGTTTAAAGGCAGAGATTTCCAGATTGGATGAAAAGAACAATTCAACTATAGACTGCCTACAAGAAACTTATTTTAAATATTGATGACTTAGGTTAAAAGCTAGATGCACTATGCAAATGCCAGTTGAAAGCTAGCTGGAATGTTTTAATTTATTTCAGACAAAGTACAGGACTAGGAAGTTATTTCATAATGATAAAGTCATCAATAGGACAGAAATCTGGACCATCAAGAGGACACCAACCAACAAAGCTTCAAAAATGTCATCAAATGAAGAGTGGCTCAGAAAGACAATTAACAAGAGTTTTCACTTATACAGCATTCATAAAATGTAGACAGTACATTATTTTATTACAGTTTTAATTTATCCATTATGAACAGTTTAGCTCATGTTTGGAAAATGTTTATATAGATCATGGGACTAACTATAAACCTAAAGCATGGTTATATTTGGAAAATTTGTTTTCAAAATGGGCTAATTACAAAGGGGTAAGTGTCATGTAGAGGAACAAAAAGAAATGTGGCAGGTATATGAGGTAGAAGTTGTTAATGCTCTTGGCTGGAAGAGATGAGGAAGGGAGAGCTTTACCGGGAAACAGAGAGAGTCATGAGCAGATTTTAGAGAGACCAGCAGCAGCATTTGGTTGATGAGTTTAATAAGCTCAATGTGACAACCCAGAAAGGTTGCCAGGGGAATAAATACTCTAACTTCAATTACCGTACTTCCCTCCTTTCCACACTCATTCAATTTCCTTCCAGGGTCTTCCATTCACCAAAACCTACTGGACACCAGAGCACCCAAGAACCTAAATCAGTGTCCTGGGCAGAGATCAGGGTGAAGAATGAACATGGCCTTTCTTGGGATAAATGGGAGAGATATAGACCAGTGGTCATAGAGAAATAGAAGACTAGGTTTACAGATTGATTCAAAACCTTGTGTTATGGGTTAAATTAGCTCCCCAAATTTATAGGCTGAAGCCCTAACCCCACAAATATCTCAAGATGTAACCTTATTTGCAAATGGGACCATTGCAGACATAATTAGTTAAGATGTCGTCATAGAGGAGTAAAGTGGGCTAATAATCCATTCAGAGCAACGTCCTTCAGAAAAAGGACTTTTGGGCACAGGCACACCAGCAGGGAGAATGCCATGTAAAGATTGGAGTAATATGGCTGGAAGGAAAGGCACTACCATAGCTAGTGGACCCAGAACTGATCCTTCCCTAGCACAGAAGGAGCACAGCCCTCTGGCACCTTGAACTTGGAGGAACATTTATAAATTTAACATGTGTCCCTCCACCAATTGTGTATGTGGTATAGCATAGAAACATGTGATAACAGGGACACATACTATTGTGCCATTGCATTTTAGAGGACTTATTTTTTTTTAAAAGATTTTATTTATTCATTTGACAGACAAAGATCACAAATAGGCGGAGAGGCAGGCAAAGAGAGGAGGAAGCAGGCTCCCCGCTGAGCAGAGAGCCTGATGCGGGGCTCGAACCCAGGACCCTGGGATCATGACCTGAGCTAAAGGCAGAGGACTTAACCCACTGAGCCACCCAGGTGCCCCTAGAGGACTTATTTATCAAGTCTGAGCCGGAGGGATCTTTAAACACGCGGCTGCTCGGAAGTTGTGTGATCAGTTTGTGTGTTGACGTGACTAGACTACAGCGCTGCTGTTTAATCAAACACTAAGCGTTGTTGCAAAGATATTTCATAGATGTGGTTAAGTGTTACAATCAATTGATTTCAGGTAAAGAATTTTCACTCCGTAATGTGGGGTCAGGGGACTCATTCAATCATCTGAAAGGGTTAGGAGCAAATACTGAAATTTCCTAGTGAGGAAAATTTTATCCAAACTGCACTATCAATCTGTACTGACTTTCAGCCTGCTGCTTTGCCCTGCAGAATTTGGACTTGCCACATCCCACCCCATCTCACCCCACTCCCATCATTTGAGCCAATTCCAGCATATAAACAGATAGATACTTAGATGCATAGACAGATATAGATACATATATATTTTTTTCTATTTCTCTGAAAATCATGACTCATATAGATACTTCCTACTCCCTTCGAGAACACAGGCTCATCTCTACACTATTACGTCTCAAAGTTGATTTATTTTCATTATGAATAAACTGCTATGACAGTTTTCTGATTTCATATTTAATTTCTTATAATATCAGTCTCTTTCTCTTTTTCTTTTATAATCTTAGCAATCTACTTTTTAAATTATTTTTATAACCATAGGAATCTCAATCTCTTCTCTGTCCCTGTCTTTGTCTCTGTCTCTCTCTGTCAAATACACACACTCACACACACACACATACACACACACTCAGCAATTAAAAGAGCTCACAATCATCCTGGTCTTCCTCCTTTTCCCCTTACTTCTCTGCACCAGCTTTTAACAGCAGGGGTGTGAGAAGAGGAACTAAATGACTTCTGCTGTGTTCTGTAACACATTCCATTAAAAAGGGTAGGACAAGGACTCAGAAGTTATGAAAAGATAATTTCTAATTTTCAGGAAGAACATAGAATTGAGTCACAGTAGTTTCCTCAGCTTCTCCTAAAAGTAATTTTATATAAAATTCAAGATTATCTTACAAATATGCAGTGCCCGATGGTGGAATCAGAAACTAACTTGGGTCTGTGGGTGGGCAATCATGGAAAGGCACTGTGTGGGGGTGGCATGGTCAGCTAACCACCGGACTCTTGATTTGGTCAAGGTCCAGGGATCAAGCCCCCCATAAGTTCCATGCTCAGTGGGGAATCTGCTTGAGATTCTCTTCCTCTGCTTCTCCCCCACTCATGCTTTCTGCTCTCCCACTCTCTCTCTCAAATAAAATACACTGTGGAGTGATGCCATTTTAACTGAAGTAGGACAGTAGTATGAGAAAGTCTTAGTCCTTATAAAAATGGTAAAATTTTTACCACATGAAAGAGGTAATATTGGCAATAAGCCTAAATACTTTGGCTTTTCCTGCTCACCAGAAGCCCAGATCTCTGAAAACAAATTTAAAGACATCTGTGATATAAAATCTTCCTTGAAACAATCTTGATTTCTTTCTATGTAATATATAAAATGTTTATTTTCAATAAATATTTTACTATTGATATTTTATTTACTTAATAAATGTTTAACTAAACTGAGTATAAAAATTTTACTACACTCTAATTCAAGTATAAATATCTCCATGTATCTATTGTTTTGAAGTATTCCAGATCCTTGGAGAGTAAAATAATCAAAAAGTAGAAAAATTGATGTAAAAAAAATCCTAATTAAAAATAGAATTTTATTCTTCAGCTCTAACTCCCTTCTTCCTTTTCCAATCCAAAAATTATGTAAAAAAAAAAAAAAAGGTTTGACAACTATGGCTCAAATTTCTTGTAAGCAATTTTATATATCTCTCAATTTCCATTATCCTTCGTAGTTAAAAAATGGCCCTCAAATTTAAGTGATTCTAACTTGTGGGCAGAAAAAGGTTTCTGAGATCCATAAACCTCCTAGTGACCCCAATCTCATTTATATACTGGGTTTCTTATTTCCCTCATATTTCCTTTATGTTAAAAGTGTTACATTTGTTGAACATGTCCCCTGAGTTTCTGGTAGGATAAGCATTCATCATGATGGATAATGTTAGCCCACAAACTTTAAGTACAAAGTGACAGAAATTTATGGCTTCTTCTAAAATTAATTCAACAGCCTACTCACTTCTTCCTCCTAAAAATCTACTCACGGTTTAAGTGTTGGTTACAGGCAGGTATATATGTCCACCATGCTCTCTTTCTACCATTCACATGTTTATTGCTGTTGTTTTTTAAAGATTTTATTTATTTGACAGAGACACAGTGAGAGAGGAAACCCAAGTGGTGGGAGTGAGAGAGGGAGAAGCAGGCTTCCTGCTGAGCAGGGAGCCTGATGTAGGACTCAGTCCCAGGACCCTGGGATCATGACCTGAGCCGAAGCCAGACAACTAACAACTGAGCCAGGTAGACACCCCATACCATTCACATGTTTTATCACCAATGTCTGTGGCTTTAAAATGTTGGCAAAGATGTTTCTACTTTTTTTTTTAAAGATTTTATTTATTTATTTGAGAGAGAGGCAGTGAGAGAGCATGAGCGAGGAGAAGGTCAGAGGGAGAAGCAGACTCCCCGTGGAGCTGGGAGCCTGATGCGGGACTCGATCCCGGGTGTCCGGGATCATGACCTGAGCAGAAGGCAGTCGTCCAACCAACTGAGCCACCCAGGCGTCCCATGTTTCTACTTTTAGTTATATTCCTGTTTTTTTTTTTCTTTCCAAATAAAGTACTTAAAATTATAATTCATTGGGTGCCTGGGTCGCTCAGGTCATGATCTCAGGGTCCTGGGATTGAGCCCGCAGGCTCTCTACTCAGCAGGGAGCCTGCTTCCCCCCTCCCTCTGCCTGCCTCTCTGCCTCCTTGTGATCCCTCTCTCTCTGTCAAATAAATAAATAAAATCTTTTTAAAAAATCAAAATTCATTATATATATAATATACACACACATATATACACACACACACATATATATATATTTCCATATGTACACACACACAAATATACATATAAATTTACGTATGCATATAGCAACTCACAAGTACCCCACATTTTATGTGTGTCCCTTGATCGTTCTCAACTTTGAGGTTACAAGAGACTTGCCCCAATGTTCTCTCAATACATTTTTCTCCTTGGACCCTTTCCCTAACAACCCTAAAATGTTTCTTCCCTAAATCCACTTTGGACTTCTTGTTTTCTTTCTAGTTTGATAGACAGCATTGCTCATATCACTGATACTTTCTCTTCCTGTGATAGTATTGATTTTTCTTTTTACTTTTTTTTTTTCCCACTTACAATTCCCAACCACCACTTTAAACTTCTAGTCTCACTTTTCCCTTTTCATATCTTGAAAGCTTGCCATTTTTTTCATTCCATATGTATAATTCAAGGGAGAAAAAGAATATAGAGTGAACTCTCAAGGGATATTTGGAGGGATTCTTAATAAAATGAATATGATAGGAGTGATACCACCATCTCTAAATTTTATAAAGCTACATAACTGCCCATTAGATAGAATAGGCAGCACCATTATTTATGTCAAAGCATGATATTTCCTATGGTAGAAAAACCTTCTCACTGCAAAATTACTGTAATCTGCTCCAGAAAGCAAACTAAATTAAAACATCTAAGTAAACATGTCCTTATGGGGAAAGATTATCCACTTTTCTATAAGATAACAATATGATACTTTTTTTTATGTGATGACACGAAGTCGATAAGCATTCCCATAGATATTTAACAATCTCACAAAAGCCTGTGATGTTTCTAATACCTGTGCACAATGCTACAAATCAATCTGTATCAACATCATGATATTTCTTTCTTCCAGAGATAGAAAGGCGGGATCAGGAAGAGCACTATGCATTTAAGTAATTCAGTGAAAACCCAGACCACAGAAAAATGATGCAATTGAAGATGAGCAGTGCACCAAGTCACTGCAAAACGTGCGAACCAACAAGCAGATTCTACAGCCTTTATAACATGCTCCTCTCTGGGAGTACTGGGGTCTCATTGCACTCCACTTCTTCGCAACAGAGGCCCCCCCAGGTGTGTGCGTCCTTACCCCGAGTACCAGTTGACATCCATCTGATACCTCAACTCCCAGCTAGAGAGAAGCTCTAAGCAGAGTTCAGGCCACTATGGAAGGAACCCTTGGCTCATATTCTTCTGCTTCTCAGAAAATCCCCTGTCTGATTCCCTGTTCTATGTCAGCTCTCCATTTGAAGCTAGAAGAGTCAAGAGTTTATATATTCCTTGCATAAAGAAATTGCATGGCCTAATCCCCCTATTCCATAACCAGATAAACTAAGCATCTCTCTTTCTCACTTGCTTTTTCAAGCCATCTTTCGACTGGTTCTTTACCTTTCATACAGAAATAGACTCTTGGGCATCAATTACAGAACCACCCACACTATTCAAGATATTAGCCTCTCCCTTCCTCCTTCCCTCCTTCTACCCTCTCCATCTTCCTCTTTTCCTTGTTCTGCCAAAATTCTTGTAAAAGTAACTAAATGTTTGTATCCCAGAATGCAGCTCAGAAAATGTGTGCGATCTTAAAGATTGGTGCAGCTGGAAATATATGGCTTGTAGGCTCAGCAGACCCTTGGAGAAGCTCCCCAAATTTCCCCTTCCTGGTAAGGTCCCCAATGAAGCCTAGCTCAGCAGCTCTTTCTAGTCCACAACAGTTCTCTTCCAGCCCTGCTCTCAATACTTCCTAATAGTCATCTTTACTTTCAGCACAAGGCTCTTGCAGTTTTTGAACTTGACAGCTTAAGCTTCCTATCCCCATATCCATCCCTTTGGCCCTCTAGTTTTAATTTCATTTATTTTTGCATCCCCAATCTGTTCTGATTATATGACCCGCAAATCTATATCCAGATTATTATTTGCTGTTATGTTATATATGTGTTCCTGAAAACTCAGTATTATGGAGATAGAGACTTTGAAATTCAACAGACACTTACTAATTGTGTCATTGGACAAGGTAATTAATCTCTTCAAGCTTCACTTTCTTTAGATGTAAAATATGGTAATGTGTATTTCACAGAGTGTTCAATGAGATAAGGTTTGCACAATTATTAGCTCAGAACTTATCAATGAATCCAAAAAATGGAAATTATTTTATTTTCATTCATTGAATAATCTATGTCAGGCACAATTCTAAAAAAAAGATATGAAGGAACAAAGTCTTAGAGAAATCCAATTCTTTTCCTTCATGGAGCTGACACTGTTGTAAGAAATTGCATGAAACAAATTAAGAAATTAAGGAAGGATGATTTCTATAACACAAAGAGATGGAAAAGAAAGTCATGTGCCATATATAATTTGCTTATTTTTTAGTCACCCATCTTAGTCTGAAAAATTAGTCTTCCTACTCTATACCTCTCCTTGGTAGGTGGCAAAGTTATGCAGAGACTTTATTTTGGAATGAATGTCTTTCAATATTAGTTCATTCTGCTCATTTCCAGCATGAACATGCTAGTTCTCGCTTCATTTTCCTGAGGGAGATGTTGGCAATGGTCTGCCTAGTGGCTGTTCACACTCACCAGGGTCCCATTCCAGTAAAAACTATGATTTTTTTATTAGATTGACATTCCCATAGCTCCGTCCAAATTTTATCACTATGCCATATATATGTAGATATATATGGTAAATACATACAGGATAAATATGTTTATGGTAAATATATATGTGATAAAAAAGATATAGATATAGATATACATGCATATATATATTTAAAAGGCTCCCAATTACCCAATTACTCTCAGCTTAGCTCCCAAGATCCTCCGTATTTTTCTCTTCTTTCCAGTCATACCTCCCAGGTGTTTCATTGAGGTGTTCTTTTTTTTTTTTTTTTTTAATTTTTTTTTTTTCTTCTATGCCTGGAAAATTTTTTAAAATTATCTTTGATAAGAATCGTGACAAGGCCATGTTTTTTACAAGGTCTTTTGATATCCTAGAGGAGGTAGGATCTTGTTTTTGAGCACTTGTTGCTCTTTGAACTGCTGATAACAAAGGTATTAATCACTCTCCCTTGTGTTTTGTTTACTGGAGGACTCCTTATCTACCAACCAGCTTGTAAGCCACTGGAAGATTGACTACTACAGTTTTGCTGAATACCCAGAGCACAAAAAAGACTGTTCCGTCCTTCACTTAATTACATTTCTATTATTGAGAGGACAAGGTCTGATACAGAGTTGCCCAATAAATATTTGCTGAACTGAGTCAATTAAATCAAGGAACTTCACCTCTAATAAGTGTTACAACACTTTATAATTTGGATTTTAATTGAGGGTAACTCCATGATCATACATACCATTTGGCCTTTCTGGTCTTCATTTACAAGACACTTTAGCACACATTATTTGTTTTTATTTGTATTCTAGGATGTTGAAGTTTGGAACTACAACTACTGCCTGGAATTTAATTCCAGCAGGGAACTAGGCGTAGTTAAGCATTCCTCCACAATTTGCTTTAATGAATACAGTAATGTATTATTACAAAGAAAAAGTAACTAAAAGGTTGGTTGACCAAGTAGTGTGAAATTGACTTAAGTAACCCTCTCCAAGTTAGAAATTAAGACAGATTCCATTTCTAGGGTGTGGCTAAGTGCTGGAAGAGGTCATGGAGAGGACATGACCTCAGTTCAACCCACAAGGTGCACCCGGCAATGGGAAAACCCTGTCCTTAAAACGGGGAGTTCTGCCCCTTATTTCCACAGTAGGAGCTTTCAAGGATGCAGCCTTGAGAGAGAGATGTGCTGTTGAGAGCATGTGAATGCTCTACATAACTGAACTCAGTTAAAGTCTTAAACTTTTAAGAGGCTAGTGGGTGCCTGTGGAGTCTATTTGCCTTGTGACTGCTGAAGACAAGCTTGGTCTGTAAGTTCCCTTGCTTATTAAACCTGCCACCTGCCAATCTGCAGGGGTCTGCCTCTTTTTTTGGTCTCTCCTTGCCTTCCATGTTCAGGGACCAGTCTGCAAGCCAACACTAAGTTGACTCCAAGCCGCCCCCCACTCCTGCCTTTTTTCCCCTTGGAAGCATGTGGGAAATGAACAACCAGTCTGCTGCTGTTCCGTGCTTTGTGTTTTTTTATTGTGGTCAGTTACAGCAGTGGAGCAATGAACGTGTCACTTTAAGAAGAAAATCTCCTTAACCTTGAAGGGATGAATCAGGTGTGAAAAGCTCGATTTGATCCATCAAGAGGGATCCTTTTGTAGATTTATGTTTTGAAACAAAAACATACACAAGTCTGACTCAGGCTCTAGTTCAAAAATATCTACAAATGCCACCCCTCTTATGAGAAACAAAAGTATAGATCATTTTTTTTCCTAGAATAAAATGAATACTTTTTAACAGCAAACAATGTAAGGGGGTTTTCTTTAATGCTCCAATCTATACAGGCTAGTGAAAGCATTGTGGTTGGGGGGGGGGGGGTTGGTCAGTGTATGCAATTTTTCTCCGTTTTTTTTTTTTATATATTTAAATTAGGAAGATTTTATCAGAATGCCTCTCTGTAGTAGTTTGTAAATGATGATGAACAGAGGTGCGTAATTCTAAATTACTATAAGCAGGATAAAAAGGGGTGCATTTTAAAAAATGCTAAAATCTGCAATAACGCTAAACTTGCTTTGAGCCTCTGCCCTCTCAAACCCTATCTCTAAGGGAGATAAAATAATGAAAAATACTTCCTAAACTGCTGGCAAAACTCTTATTGTTTGTACCACTCTTGGAAAAGACTCTTGGGACGGGCAGCGGAATCCTTGCTATTGATTGGCTGGTTAAATAGAGGACTATTAGCTTCAGACAGGCTAGATTGATGACACAGCGGCAGCAGCAGGAGCCCGGACTCAGAGCTGAGTGAGCGTCAGGGTGAAAAGGAGCGAGAGGAAGAGATCGAGGAACGCAAGGTTGGGGGGGCGGGGAGGAGACAGTGCACGTTCCAAAGCATTACTATGTGGCTGCTGGTGCGGATCAGCTTGCTTCCCCCGCTTTCTCAGTCAACAACTTACTGAGATGCCTTTTCTTTTGCAAGAGGCTGTCAGCTCGGAGCCCCAGCAAGAAATAAAAGACTTCACCTTGGAACAGTTCCTCTCACTCCTGCATCATTAAAGAGGATTTTGAAAAGAAAAGAAAACATCAAGCCCCCTTTCCAGCCCCCCTTCGTTCCAGAAAGGAACAGAAACAGTTACATGCTTCAGGTAAGGAAATTAAATTTTTATCTCTGGATTCCTTTTTAGTCATTCACAGTAAAATATGTCTTAGCTTTGCAGGCTTTAAAAACAGAGTTTTCAGGGATGTATTAAAGTCAATGAAATGCATAGGAGTGTAGATTTAAAAATGTGTTGATACATTTTTAGATGAATATATTTGCTATTTTATCTCCAGGTACATATAAGTTTTATTTATAAGATCACTAGATTATAAGTTTTTATAGCAGATATACTCTGTATGAAAAAAAAAAAAAAAAAAAGCAAAGTCCACACTCAAAAGAGCATTTTTGGTGACAGCCTTAAAATATGTTTATGTACATTGTTCTTAGCTGTGAAACAACTTTGGGAAATAAATAGCATATCACAAAAAGACGATTACAGTGCTAACTGTGTAGTATTCAATTTCATGCAGACATAGAAGCTACAAGATTTTCAGTGATTGTCAGCTGTTATTTTTTTTCTGTATCTGTCCTTTGCAGCCTTAACTCTTCAACATAAACATGATGTCTCTTAAATGATGTGACATTAGATTACCGTCTTATTATAGCTGTTATTGATAGCTAGCATTTGGTCTTAAGAAAGTACTGAGCTAATGCAAAGAAATATGACTCTGGAGATGTTTAGCCATTCTAGAGTCCATAGCTAGAGCTGCAGTCAATCCTATCAATTAATATTTTAAGTATCAGTGATGGTGTATGCTGGTAGAGTGTTTATGAACATATAGAAACTTTGCACATATTAAAGTCTCTGCTGGGAACTGGATTTTTTTTTTTTTTTTTTTTTTTGAGGGAAATGATTGGATGGCATAGGAATCACAGGCTGGGTCAATGCAGTACTGATGTAGTTGATTGACCTTAGGTTTACAGGTCAACTGCTAAAGAAGCATTGTGATACCTGATGAGAATGATTAATTTCATCCTTACTGGAACTAATATGGTCTATGGCATTTTTTATGTCGATTTATTTGCTTTTGGGTCAATGAAGAGAGGGATTCTATCCTGAGCTGCTCTGATTGTGTTTTTGAGTGAAGTTCCCTGAGTCACTAATCAAAGATCAAACTGCCAGCTGTGATAAGTCAGCAAAACTTTTTAATATGTTGCTCAGTGTTTCAGATAATAACAAGATTGCCGGTACTCTTGGGAGCCAACGTAGCTGAAGTTAGGAATATTACATACGCTGAATGCCTGTATTTGCATCTGTGTTTAACCCTTGGTTGTATTTTAAATATAACCACGTATTTGAAGAACACAATTTTTCATGACCTCTATTTTGTCTTTTAAATGTGGAGTAATGTTTTAATGCTTCATAATAATATAAATATTATAGCTACTTAGATATTTACATTTATATCACCACATCAGAAAGGAATGATTGTCATACATTTTGTAAAGGACAGCTTGTCTAAGAGCATGGAAGTGTGTATTAGAGAATATTAAATATCTTGGTCTTTCAAGTGAGTCATTGGACGAAACAATTATATGCATCTTTCTTGAGTGTTATGTTTCAAGAATTAATACCAAACTATTGACTGAGGAAGGTGGCAGGTACCATAGACCATACATTTATATTTATATATACATGTAGTATATATATATACACACACACATATATATAACATATACAAATATTATATCAAATCCCTACATAGCCTTTGTCATAAACCTATTACGGTCTTGATTAATTATTGATTTGAATAATTATAATATTAACTTTTTATCCAATTTATCCAAAATTGTGTTTCTAATCCTTCCATTTTATTATTTATGCAAACAATCTGACATATCTCCTCAAAGGATATAATTAAGGTTTAACTAACTCATTTGGTCATTTTGAAATTTAATGCACAGTAATTTTAATTCCATAATTTTTGTTGCAATAATCTTAAGTGTCCAACCTAGTTATACAGTCTAGTTTCCTTATAGCACTTATCTGTGGGTTATAATGAGGTATACTCCATAAAGAAAACTGATTCTTAATTGCATTATGTGTTTTTTTAATAAGACCATTAATATTTTAGCATAGGTGGATGTAAACATCCATACTTATTTTTCTTCTATGAATAGGCATGTTTTTCCTTTAAAAAGATTTTTTTTTAAATTTTTTAGATTTTATTTATTTGACAGAGAGAGAGAGATCACAAGTAGGCAGAGAGGCAGGCAGAGAGAGAGAGGGAAGCAGGTTCCCTGCTGAGCAGAGAGCCCAATGCGGGGCTCGATCCCAGGACCCCGAGATCATGACCCGAGCCGAAAGCAGAGGCTTTAACCCACGTAGCCACCCAGGCGCCCCCCTTTAAAAAGATTTTTAAAATCATTTCTGAATTACATGCCTCTTGCACTTAAGCACTCTTCTTCTTAGCTTATCTTAAATGTTACTTTGATTCTTTTTCTCTTTTTTTTGGTTATTTTACCAATTCTGTAATTACTCCTGTGAGAGATTTAATTCCCCAGCCCAGTCTTCTTAATAGGACATTGTCCCATGACTGGAAACAAAGCAAGTTCTTTTTTTAAATAACGTTTTACACTTGCAACTCTGTAATTAGTATGTCTCCTGCATTCTAGATCAGTGCTCCTCAGCAAACATGATCAAGGCAGACACGTGTTCTAGTTCTCATGTATGGAGGCGTCAGGCTGAGTCTGAAATCTAGCAGCTTCCTTAATCAATTCAGTTTTCAGTTTTCTTTGCGTTTTGGGGAAGGCTCCGTCTGACCCTTTATGCAACCTTCCATTTACTTCTGTCAGATATCTTTGTTGATTACTCATTTTAGCCGTGGTGAAGCAAAAAGAATCAAGAAAGTACAACCTTTTCTGTTTTTATAGGTATCTGCACCATTAGGGGGCTCTTTCTTCCTATGTTATACTCTGCAAACCACTGAGAGAGATTACATTGCTTTCTTAAAGTATATTTGCTGTGTTTAGAACATGAGTGCTGCTTGAAGTAGCTTTCTCCTACTTTCCACAGACAGAAACATCTCAGATGGATAAGAATTTCTTATTTCTATGGGAAAGTGAATTTATCCCATGTTGTCTGAATTCATTCTCTTTCAAATATTCTTGTATGTAGAATGTTTTATCTTTGAAAATAACAAGGGTTTGAAATAATGACGTGACCAGTATTAGGCACATTGAAAGATTATATGTTATGCAGCTAGTATCATGAGAAATGTTGAAGTACGGAAAAACTGCAGGGAAGAAAGTTCCTTTGCAGTCATCTGCAAATGTCTGAGAGAGAATGAGTGACTCTGGGCTCACCAGCAGTTTGCTTTCAGCAGAAGAAAGCAGCAGGCGACAAAAAGAATATTACTTGTTTTCTACAAAAATAGACATGGAAAAAAAATGGAAAATAATAGCATGGCTTCACTAGCCATACGCATGTCGGACATGCATTTTTGAATTCCAATTTTTTTTTTCCTTATTACACTAAATGAAGTTTTCATAAAGGTACCCAGAGAGTGCTGCAAGCAGCTGACTCTGGGGGAAAAGGTGTTTCCTACATCCCTTCGAAAGTCCTGGATATTGAACTGCACTGCAGACTTTGGTCCTCAAGGAGAAGCACATTCCTCCCATACCCACAGCAGCTAATGATGCCCCCTGATGGCAGGACTTGTTTGGGGGATAAGTCAACACTTAAATCTCCGTGCAAAAACAAGTTAGTGGGTCTGGGGTTTTGATCATAGATGCCATCCCCATGGAATGAGTGAGAAGTGTCCTACATTTGTGAGAGGTATTTCTTTTGGGAAGTGAGAGAAGGGGAAGTATTGTGCGCAGTGAATCCTGGGATTCCAGTCCTTTACTGAATGCTTCCTTGGTTCAGCAGGGTAGGAGAAGAGTTGCTTAAAGAGACGAGGGCAGTGGCACAGATACCTCTTGTACTCGTATTTGGAAAGTAAGCATGGAAGCATTTTATTCTGTTTGGAAAGGTGCATACCTTGAGAAGAGTAAATTTTGAATGTGACTAGTACAATGTACACAGTTGTGTGGGGATCATTCCAAGTCCTTCTGGAACAGGCTGGTGTATACTCTGACTGCGGTTCTTTCTTACAGGGTCAGCTTTCGGGAATATGAATTACTGGGTAGTAAGGCTGGAGTGGGAAATCTAAGGCTACCGATGTTATGTAATAAGTATTAAAGGTATTTTAAGGACTTTAAGTTTCTTCTGAAAAGAGGTCATCTTTTATTTTAAAGTAGGACAGCACCGAAGATGGAGAAAAGGTCTAAACCTGAAAATAAATAAACGAAAATGGATTGGCTGTGGGTTATTTATGATGCAAAATTTCATTCATGAGATAAATATAACAATGCAAGTTAAATAAATATTTGTGTTTTCTACTTAATGGTAAAGAAATGGAAATGTCACTGAAGTGCAGCAGTTCGATATCTCACATGGGATGAGAGAACACTATAGAAATGTGAAAAGGAGGCAAATCAGTATGAATAACGACTGATACGATGGCCTAATAATCAGATTTCCAAAGGAGACAAGATAGCTCTATCCTATTGAGTTTAATCTAATAGACTGAGATAGATGATGTTGATAATTAGAAAACATAGTCTGGTTAGTGCTGTGAAGTGTGTAAACCTGGCGATTCACAGACATGTACCCCTGGGGATAAAAATTTGTTTATAAAAAATAAAAATTAAAAAAAAAAAAAAAAAAGAAAAGAAAACATAGTCTGTTTATACTTATCATCGTTGCTATTGCACTCTCCAAATCGCACTCTCCAAAATCACTGGGCTTATTCATCTTTGTCAAATTATGTGTGTGCATGGTTGGGCGAAAATGCCTGTGTGTGTACATGTGGATATCATCATTTTTATAGAGTTTGAGTTACATGGAAATATAATCATGTTGACTGTGTGACATGTGTTCTCTATTTTCCATCTCCTACCTTAATAAATGACCCTCATGTGTTCAATCTCTCCCACCACCACTAGTTCATACACATATACAGAACATACAATTATCTCTAGATATTTTATATTAGAATTTGCTGAGGTATGACCTGAGACTGGTCCATATTATGTCCCTTCTAATTGCCAGTATTTTCTGCCCATTATGACTAAATGTTGAGTCATGTGACTGAATTCTTAAACATTGTTGTTAACCAACTTCCAGTCCCCCTAAATTGTAAATGAGAGGATTTGGGCACAGAATTACTGACACTAATGGAAAATAATATATTAGATGAGTACATATGTTTTATTAGTTATAGAGTGGATAATGTGTAGGTAGAAATAAGGGTGTTACTACTTGTCTAGAAGATATATAAATGCGACTCATCTCTAGTTATCCATTCACACCCATGCTTGGCAGAAATAAAGGAAGTGGGAGAAGATCCAATAGTAAACCATACTGTATAATGAACGAGAAGGCAAGAACATAGAGTTCCCACATACTCCCTCACCTCCAACTCCCCTACCCTGCTAGTTTCCTCTATCATTAATATCTTGCCTTAGTGTAGGACATTCATTATAATGGGGGAGCCATTATTCACAAATCATTATTAGCTAAAGTCCGTAGTTTACCTTCGGGTTATTTGTATTCGGCTTTGTAGTGTATATTCTTTGGGTTTTGACAAATGTATAACGACATCTGCTTACCTATATGGTTACCTGTAGAACAGGCTCACTGCTCTAAACTCCTGCTGCCCCTGACTAGGTTTTTCTCTCCCCTTCCTCCCTTTTTCCCTCCTTCTGAACCTCTGATCTTTCAACTGTCTCCACAGTTTTGCCTTTTCAAGGATGTCATGTTGTTGGAGTCCTACAGAAGGTGGTCTTTTCAGGCTGGCTTCTTTCACTTTGCAGTGAGCTTCCTGTGGTTTCTCCATGTCTTTTTAGGGCTCGACAGCTCATTTCTTTATATTGCTGAAAAATATTCCATTGTATAGATTAACCAGTGTATTTATCCATTCACCTACTGATGGACATTTTAACTGATTCCAGGTTTTGGCATTTATGGATAAAGCTGCCTCAAATATCCACATGCAGGTTTCTTTGTGTAGACATAAGTTCTTAATTCATTTAGGTAAATACCAATGAGCATGATTGCTTGTTCCTTTGGCAAGAGTATGTTTAGTGTGTCAAACTGTCCTCAGAAGTTGCTCTATCATTTTGTTTTATCACCAGCAATAAGTGAATTCCCACTGTTCCACATCCTTGCCAGAATTTGATATTGTCAGTGTTCTAGGTTTTAGTCATTCTACTAGATGTATAGTATATTTTGTTGTTTTCAGTAATACTTTTGATTGATAATAACTGCTTCTGCTGTGTGGAGAATAATTCTAGGGCACATTGTGGATCTTCAGGAAAGATGTCCATAATTAACTGGCAATCTTTCTTTGCCAGTTTTTTTTTTTTTTTCCCCTTTGGCAGAACAGGATGTGTGTGTGTGTGTGTGTGTGTGTGTGTGTGTGTGTGTGTTGGGGGAGGAGGCAAGGTAGTCCATACTTAAAACACATATTTGCTATTCATAATTTAGTGCTCTGGTGGAATGAATGAATAAAATTAGGGCAATCAAATAATTCAATCCCATATTTGTTATCAGATAACAACAATGACTTTATTTTTAAAGCACAATGATTGATTTAATTTCATATTCTACTTTCTAACCATATTTCTCTTGTGGGTAGAAATAGCTGGCTTCATATTGCTTATAAGAATCCAAAATCCTCAGGCGGATTGAGATTCTTTATAATCTGGCCTTGACCAAGGTTTCTAACATGATTGCTGATTAATCTGAGCTCAAGCTAAGCTGCATTTTCCCTTTGCCCCAACATGCTCTCAACTTTTACCTCTGATAATCTTGCTTTGATTGGTCTTTCTTTTTTTCTTGACTTCTTTGCTAATTCAGACATTACCGATCACCGATCATTGTACAATTCCTTAGGAATTCCTCTAAAGTTAATTACCTAAGACTTTGCTTTATTAACTAAACATTTATGATGTCTGTACCACATCCTTCTATTCGAACTGAATGATTTGGAAATGGAAAGAATATCCTTTGTAATTTTTCCAGTCCTTATAGTGCAATGTCCATGCTACTTATTAATGCCTATTAGTTGAAGGAATATTTTTAAATGTTCTTATGAGTACAAAATATGTAAATGATTTTTGAAGATGTTTTCATGTCTCTAGTTTCTTTTCCTTCTCCTGCCCCATTTTCTTTTCATTTAAAAGGGGGGCCATACAATTAGCTAAAGGTCTTATGATCTAATCCTCACACGATGGTTGATACCTGTAAAACTTGTATCCATGCCACAGAGCCATCCTGCATCCGCTTTCCTGACTACTCATTCAAACACCATGCACTTGTATTATGGTACATAAGCTACTATGTGTACAGCTCTTACAGAGAGAAAGCACCATGGATGAATATGTAGGGTTATTGTACAATGTATATAAGAAGAGATGCCTCAGAAAACAAGATCTACAGTATTTGGTAAAAGAAAGCACTTTAAGGCAGAGAGTACCAGGTGGAGATTTGTCTTTGCTCCTTTTTGGGGCATTGATTTGAATTTGAAAGGTATTGAAATGAGAGCCAAAGGATTGGACTCTTTTGCTAACATGCTAATTAAATTTTGGAAGGTTTCTTGAAACAATGCACAGATAAAAGTGCATAGGAAGCATAAATAAAACCACTAGTTTCTGAAGATGTTTAGAGTTCCCGCAAAAGAACAGATAGGAAAAGCATTTAAAGTGTCATTGTCTTCTATGTCACTAACTCCTTTGTGAGTTACTATGTGTGTTGGTGTGTTGGCGTATTTATTCCTTATAAACTGACTTATATTCTGTAATGCCCTTTCTTAATATTCGTTTAATAATTTATAGTACTTTTAATATTCTATTTCATAAAGTTTGTTGGCTGATAGAGGTACCTAGGGTATCATGCCCACCATCTAGTTATCGAAAGCTTCTGTCGTAAATCAATGTAACTTTAACTTCTTGGCCAGAGCTAGAGAGCTTTACAGTTCATTGCCAAGAATACTCTTTGATAAACTGTTCCTTTAATCCACTGAGGACAGAACACTGTGACCGATAGCAGCAAAATTATCACTGAGATCACTAGAAGTTTTCTAGAATAAATTTCTGGAGCTCAATTTTGAAACTCAATTGATAAAGGGGAAAGGGAATGGTGAATTGAATTCCAAATTCAGGTCTTTCTCCCTCTGAAGCACATTCAAAACAAAACAAAACAAAAACCCGTTATATTTTCTCTCTCACTCTAGAACCTCAGAGAAATTTATGTTTGTTTTTAACATCTGTAAGCCTGAGTTTTATCCTCTTCATAACAAGGAAAAGAGTGGTATTTATCTTCTACAGTGATCCAAGTCTTCAGTAAGGGCATACAGATAGAAAGCTTACAAAAGAGACTGACATAATACAACAGCCCAACTGGTATTTATATTGAATGCTTCTGAATCCACAGTACCCCAAAAATCTTCTAAAATACCTTTTTACTATCATTTATTCAATTACTCAAAAAATGTTGCTGGGCAGCTAATAGGTGTGACATTATTCTAACTATCTGAGTGGCTACAATAAATGTATGAAGAATAGATTAGGGGTTTCCCATCTGGGAGGCAAGAAATAAAACCATGCCAGCAATTAAACACTTGGGAATCTTTTTTTTTTTTTTTTTTTTTTACTTCCAAAATGGCCCCTCCATCCTCTAATGTGGGGGCAGAGACTCAGAGACTCTTTAAACAGTGTTTCTTCTTTTCCAGCTTGCTTCCTATTTGATTCTAGCCAAAAATGTGCTAGCAATGGAAGGCAGGAGGATGGCAAAGACCTTTCTCTTTCTTCTGCTTGCTGCTGTTGTCAGCATTACCTCGCAGCGCTTTTCACCTCACCAGCAGCAGTTGGTTCAAGGAACATTTGCTTCTAGTTTCCATCTGCTTCCAGTACCCCCAGAACTTGCCACATCAAGTGTCCTTTTCTGGCCACCAGGGGGCATATTCTCCCTCTTTAAGGTTCTTGCAACCTTAAAAAGTAGTAGCTGTCCTAGAGAAAACATTTCAAAGTCCTTTGTTTAAAAAAAAAAAAAAGAGCGAGGAGGAATATTTCCACACAAAGAGTGTAAATTAGAGGTTTGCTCTTTCACTTTTTATAAAGGCTTTATTTGAATCTGAAAGAAACCCAAGAATTCTCTTCCCTGTTCCCTAAGGGTAGTGGCTGTTTCCATCATTTACTAGTTCTTTTTTACTTTACTGTTTTCTTCTTGCATTTCCTGTTTTCCAAGAAGCGTATTCAACTTTTGTTAAAATAACTGTTGTGATTTCTATTCTCCTGACTCAGTACTAACTTAATAAACGGTTGATACTTGAAGTTGATGCACAAAGAGTTAATAACCCAGACCTGAGTAGGATATCATATTGAGTCTGAGAATTGGTTTGATCACGTCCCTGAGCTTGAGCACCATGCTAAACTGTTAGCTAACGGCAGATGGGATATTAGTAATCCTTATAACCTGCGGTGGCTTCCCAATTAGCCAATAACTAATCACCTTTCCCTGTGACAAAGGGTCTTCTGAGGTAAAGCTCCAGAAGTTGTAACTGTCCTTCACAATTTGTTCGTAATGGTGATTACAAGGCTATTAGATGGAATAATTGTTTTAACTTCTCTTGAGAGCTTATAGATGAACAAAGGAATAAAACACATACACAAGCCTGTGACTTTAAATTGTTAGATCGAATCATTGCGAGAAAATCAGAAAGCTTCAAAGGGTATCTGAATGGGTTTGGATAAAGCTGAGAAATTTGAAATCCTGTCTCATTAGCTGAAGGAGTCTTCCTTCTTTTGAGAAGATGAGCCTTCTTTTGCTTGATGACCCCATAATAATTCACTGGAGGGATTTTCCCTGAAAAGGTTGCCATTTTCCTCAAGACTCAGTGTCCTCCCTTATTATCTCCTGACCCATAATAAGAGTCAGAGCTCTTCTAGAGTTCAGTATACTTGAGAAAAATACATGAGAAAATCTGACCTAAGAAGAGGTAACTCATACTTCAAAATAGTTGCGAGATTTGTTGATACCAGCAAAAAGCCAGGGAGTAGGTGAAGTAACATATTCTAAGAAAATTAGATAAAGAACGACAAAATATAATGTATTGGGCTAAATATATTATTATGGGTGCACTTAACAGGGATCCTAGGTATAGTAAGTTTGATTCACATCTGGAAGGAGTACAAAGAGTTTAGTTGGTTGGTTGACTAAAATGTATATCCAGCAGTGACCTACATCCAAGGAAGTTGAAATGCCATAACTTATTTATCATAACCTAGGAGAGAGAATGCAAAGACTTGGAGAGATAGGAGTGTTGGAGCAGATTTATTATAGGCAGATGCTCTCCCTACTCTCCTCTACCTCATTCCCACCTAGAGGACTCAAAGATACTGTCTTCAAGAAGACATTGAAATATCAATAGGAGGCGAGGATACCAGACATTCCAAGTACCACCTGAAACATTGTGTAGTGCTGTCCACAGCAGATCAAACATCAGGGCGGGGGCGTCACCATTGATTCTTCATTTGTCATCCTGGATCTGTATCAGTATATCCAATAGAGGGATTTCACAGTAATTGAAACCTAGTAGATAAACACCAAGGCTAAAATGCTGAAATTATAATTAATCTATAGGAACAAATTATCAGTACGTTTTAACTTGCAAGGATCTTTTTTACTACCCAGTTGGTCACGCTGTTACTACTGAAAATTTTACTCAATATTCACAACAACTACACGTTTTATGTCTGTGATCAGGAACATGACTGGAGTTTCCTCAGTGGAGAGTCATGGTTCCTTAGGCATGGCCAGTTCATGTATCGGGAACCACTTGATTAATAGGGATCAGCCACACTTTATAAAGTATACATTGTACATTTTCTTCTATGCCTTCTTCAAAGAAATTGAAGGTCACTTACTAGGGTGACCATACAGGGAGGAGAAGAAAATATAAATCTGTGAAAAATTACACTCTGACACTGAAGTGATAATTTCTGTGATCCAAAACATGTGTTGACCTACCAAAGTGGGAGATTATTATGGTCAGGTGATGTAGGAAATTTTTAACTACATTTGAATCACAGTGAACTCGGTTGTCACCCCACACTCTAGTTCTTTCTCTAATTCCATAAAGCATACTTAACATCACAATAATGGATAATGGCAACATCCTTGCTTTAGATTGTTGACCTTTAAAGAGAAGATAGGGGCATCTGGGTGACACAGTTGGTTAAACAACCAACTCTTGACTTTGGCTCGGGTCATGATCTCAGGGTCCTAAGATAGAGCCCTGCACAGGGCTCTGTCCTGAGTGTGGAGCCTGCTTAAAGATTCTCTCTTTCCCTCCCCCACCCCTACTCATGCTCCCTCTATCATGGGGGAAGAGTCAAGTGAAAGTTTGGGAGAATTGTTTCCCTTCTAAAATGGCAACCATAATACAACATGTAATAATTGCTAAGAAATAAATATATAACTAAATAAGTAAAATAAGAGAGACAATACAGAAGAAATAAGTTACTTTTTTCTTTGCTCACACTGAAAAGGATCCCAGAGAGCCTGATGTTTGTGTTGTCTCTAAAATGGTGAGAAGAATGCATGAAAGAATTGTGGGGAGAGGGAAGATATTCTAAATGACCACAGAGGGTTAGGGAAAGTAGACATAGCCTGGCATGGCTGGGATGTAGGGTTATTACGCGGACATGAGGGCTTTTGGCTCTGGAGAATTAGACAGGCAAATAGATTACCAAAGTAATTATGTATTAACCTCATGAATATGGATTTTGTGGGTAAGTCTACATGTTTTTAATTGATGGCATAATATATGTTTGCCTAAAAGATACAAATAGTTCTCTTAAACATTAATAATAATAGAATGCATGTTCTCTGGGTCCTGTCTCCTATTGCAGAATGTGGAGAACATGTACTGGATATAAGCTTCTCTCCTAGCTTTGCTCATTTTAAATTTCAACCTGAGTTTGATTAGAGTTCCATTTTGCTTTGGCTAATAACAGGAGTCTATGGAGCTCTGTTGGGACCACTACTGTATTAGGTCTAATATAAATGAATGAGTTGCCTAAAGCAACAGAACTTCTCAACATACCAGTTGGTATTTTATGCATGCTACACACACTTCAGATCCGTCACAACCAGCTGTTCAACTTAGGCTGGTGATGGGGTATCCGAACTACAGCAGCAAAAGGTTTTCAGATCCAATGAACACTAATTACAAAAAATATTCACTAGCATTCAAGTAGTTTACTCATTTTATTTCACTTATTTAAAAAAGGTGAACTTCCTGTCAATAATAAAATGGAGGAAAATTAAAGAGACCCTCGAGACCTATATATGCATATACAGAAAGCACAAGAGAACATACCTATTCTATTAATGATTGAAAGGGTACTCCAAAATGTTCCTCAAACAAACAAAATGTTGTCTGTCTCAAATAGTTGAATTTCTAAACTGTAGCCTCTGTTTAGATGACGCCTTCATATCTGCGCTCTCACAAACTTAACATGAAGAAAACACTTCCTGTTGACACCACTATGTGTTTCCCCACTGTACCCTGCCCACCACTTGTCCCCTGTATAGTAGTGGGAAAATAAGAATCTCACTTGTTGCAAAGTCACATGCATTTTTGCTCTGCTGCTAAAAAGTACTATACTAATAATCAACTCGGTATGAAGTCAGACCTTCTTGCCACTCTGGAGTTCGAATTCCCATGCATTGTAGAAAGACTGTTCTAAGAGTAGAATTGACACTAATTAAGAGCTTATTAGAAAGGATAGAAGTGAACCAACATTAGCTGAATTAGTATCTTCATTTTTCACAAAATCCCCAAGTGACTATTAGGCACATTGAAGATGGAGAAGTATTAAACAAAATTAGTTATTCTGTGATACAACACCTAATTTTTATTAGGTGCTACTCATGTTTTCTATTTTTACATAAGCATTCTGACTTGAATTAATTTTTGGTAACCATGCCTTTATATGTTTCATATTATTAGAAAATTAATAATCCTGTTTCATATTTTGCTTAACAACTGAAGTATATGAGACTGTTCTAAAGTGTTTCCTCAAATATTCCCCACTTTCATTCTAAGGAGATTCCTTAGATAATAGTGAAATATAATAATCTAGTATTCCTTTGCGTATAACAATAAACTCTAGCTCCTTGTCCCCAAGCAATTTTAAAACTCTTGATAGTAATTTTTCTTTCTCCTTTCAGGAGTTTATTACAATATTAACTATTAGGAGGAAAAAAATCAATTCCCACCAAATTCCTTTACCCTTTGGATTTGTGAGTTCTCAAAGTAGGTCACCTATTTTTCTTTCTTTTTTTTTTTTTTGCTATTATAGATCTCTAGTTTTTATAAGACTGTCTTTTGCCTGTGAATTTTATAATTAACATTTTCTAAATTTATCAGAAAATCTTTGAATATTGTAAACATTGCATCAATTTGAGACTTGCAAAGCAGGTCTTAGCATAATATCATAGGTTTCATATTTTCATACAAAAAATACAGGATGTCATTTTGTTTTGAATTTTTGAGAAAAAGATGGGCTTTTTTGATAACAAATAAATTAATAATGAAGATATTACAAGAAAAGAATGAGTAAATGAGCTCTCTATATATAACTTTTCTAAATCATAAACTAAAATTATTTAGATTAAAGAAATCATCTTTTTGTACTACTTTTTTTTTTTCTTTTTAAATGTTCATTGTTCTACCTACTCATCCATCCTTTCCCTCAACCCATGGCAGCCACTAATCTTTTTGTTGTCTCCATAGTTTTGCCTTTTCAAGAATGTCTTATAGTTGGAATCGTACTGTAAGTAGCCTTTTTAAATGGGCTTTTTTCAGTTAGTAGGATGCATTTAGGATTCCTTCATGTCTTTTCATGGCTTGCTAGTTCATTTCTTTTAGAGTTGACTGATATTACTTTTTTTTTTTTTTTGGATGTGCCACTATTTATTCACTTACTGAAGGATATCTTAAGTTGTACTGAAGTTTTGGCAATTACGAATAAAACTGCTATAACCATCCATGTGAGGTTTATATGCAAACATACATTTTCAACTTGTTTGCTATATCATATGGTGAGAGTAATTTAGTTTTGTAAGAAATCTACAAATGGTCTTCAAACTGGCTGTACCATGCTACATGTTACCAGTAATAAATGAGAATTGCTTTTGCTCTACATCCTCACCAGCATTTGGTATTTTCAGTGCCCTGGATTTTGGCCTTTGTAATCTCATTATTTTAATCTGCACAATTCTAATGACATATGATGTGGAACATCTTTCATATGCTTATTTGCCATCTGTATACCTTATTTGGTGTGATGTCTGCTCAAGTCTTTGGCTCATTTTTAAATCAGGTTGTTTTTTAATTCTTGAGTTTTAAGAGTCTTTGTATATTTTTAGATGAGTGTTCCCTGATCAAATATTTCTTTTGTAAATATTTTCCCTCAAGCTGTGACTTGTTTTCTCATTCTCTTGATATTGAATATAATTTTAGAATTCTTTAATTAATTAATGTACTTGACAAACATCCACTGTGTGCCTTTGGCAATAAAACTTAATTTCTAATCAATCCCAAACTTAGTCTAATGAAGAAGACAGATTATTATTATTATTATATTTTTAAAAAATCAGCTCTAAATCCAAGAGCTCTAAATCCAAAAGCTCTAAATCCAACCTGAAAACCAGGTTGTATCTAACTGGGGGATCTGTTAAGACTCCTTAATGCAAGGAGAGCTGATGTAAGCTGAGATCTTTCTAACGCTGGGTTCTCTTTACCATTGGATTACCTTTGACTCTTTTAATGGATATTTGGTTTCTTTTTGCAATGTTTAAAGTCATCAAATGATTCCTAAATTATTTCAAACATTAAATATTATATGTTATTTTATCAAATTATATTTGGCTTGAGATTTTCCATTGACACTTAATAAACCATTATAAATGTAGTATATATATATATATGGCTATGGATCCAGGAGTTTGGAATACACATTCTGAAAATAGATTGTCTTCTAACTATCTGAAAGTCATGAACATCTGTAGGAAACTGCATTCTTTTAGGGCAAGTCCCTTTAAAAATCATACCTGTCACACAAGAAATTTAGAAATCTGTGATAACACAGGAGCCCGATGGCAGAGAGAACGCTGATTCAGTCCTTGAATTTTCCATGATGACTTCTCACCTGCACTTAGCAGCTGTTTATGGCTTGGTTCACTGGAGCATATGATGCTGAACCAAGCCACGGGTCAATAAAGTCATTTACAATGATCAACCCTCTGAGTGAAAGAGGTGATGAATCAACCAAAATTCCTTTAGGCAACAGACCCAGCAGGGAAATTTTGTACTTTGGGTAGTAATATATAATCAAATGAATCAGCAGACTGCACATCTCCCTAATTAATTTTACCACCTTTGGAGAAAGCATACAACAAACTTTTAAGTGCTTCCTTCCTTTATTAGGGATATTAGTGGCTAGATATCAAACTATGCAGAAAACCTTTATACTTTGACCTTGTAAATACTGAGACACTCGTTTCTTGGTATTTAAATCATCAGGTTTAAATTCAATATTACCTTGAATATCCTTCACATTCTATGTGATATTTTCCTACTAGAGTGAACTAAGAAAATTCGATGTTTAAAATTACTATAAAATAGCCTTATTCATTAATATTGTGATTAGATCATAACAACATCTTTTTCTGGAATACACACTAAATGCCATGAGCCACACGTTTTATACCTATTATCTCATTTAACCTACACAAGAAGCTGTGAAGCATATAATGTATTACCTCACATTAGTGGAAAGCTGAGTTGAAAAAGGTTAAATAATGTTCTCAAAGTTGTAAAGCTTGTAGGTTGGCTAATTAAAAACTTGAATATAGACCTCTTGGGAGTTAAAGTCCATGTTTCTAATGACTGCATTATGAACAATCACAACATGCCATTTATTTAGATTCTGGCTTTCATAAAATTAACATGTATTTTCTGAAATTTTTAGGTTCCGAAGCTCCTTTTAACTGTTAGAGTGATTGCTAGATTATATTCCATATGAGATTCCAAAGTGATGTATGAATTAGATAAGAACTTGTTATATTTATGTTTTAAACATAAAAATGACACACATTATTGAATAACAAGAGTTAACATATATGGAGTCCGGAGAATATGACACCATGCTAAATGCTTACATATGTGGTCTAACTTCATCCTCATTTTAATCCTGGGGAGGGTGGTGGTATCGAGCTATGGTAAACTGATTTCTACCAGATGAACTTCCTAAATTTGAATAGAGAGGATTATCACCAGAATTACATAGCTTTTCTGCATGTTATTCTACATGTTAATTCTACATGTTAATACAATCACATTCCTTTTAAATTTATGTCTTCAGATAATTGTTCATGTAGGCACAATGGCTAGTAGCTTCTGAGACAACTAGGAAGGTGGATTGTTGGGGTCTTCTGTGGGTATTAAGCTAATCTTCCCACAATGTTTCTAGCTGACAGAGATTTATCAACTCAACCAGTATTTGTTTAGGGCCTCTCTGGGCAAGCATGAGGTAGGTGTTGTGAAGAGTTAAAATGTTTTTTTTTTTTAAGGCGGATCTTGCCCTTTAACAGTTCATAAGTGTTTTTGGAGGCATGGTCTAAGCACATGCAAGTGCAGATAACACTGTCCTAATTAAATGAGTTTCCAAGACAGTGCAGCGCAACCCAAAGTAGTGCATGATACATGCTAAGTGAATAGAGTTCAGAAGGGAAAGAGCTCATTTAGGGCTAATGTGGTCGATAGGGATGTAACAGGCAGAACAAACTGATTGGCTATCTATAAATCCGATGTCAGCTGGGGTTCTCTTTCCTGTCAAAGTTGGGCTTATTTGAAATTAGTCCATTTTCCATAGTTTCAAGCAGTGAGAGACCCAGAATCTTCTCTACAAGCTTTGTGAATGGAAAAGCTCTATGTCCACATATAGTTCTTTCCAGTATATGAACAATCTCTCTGGCCATCAAGTCTTTATTTCTTTCTGAATTGCATGGGTCTGGACCTCATCTTTATCTCTTCTTGGGAACTACACAGCTCCTTCCCGGATTTCCACAGATAAAATTAAAATGTAACAACACCCTTAAGTCATTTTGTGTGGATAATAGGGTTTAACTTGAGGAAAGATAGAAGGGGGGAGTACATTCTAGGGACACTACAAGCTAAGCAACAAATTATTGTTTTCAATAATGAACCACTAGAGGTTTTCCTGTGGTGCCTTCATTCCGTATAGTACCTGGTTTCATGGCAGCTCAGAGGTGTTCTTAACTCTTTATAATTTCTCTAGCTCACTCCTTACTTTTTAAATCATTTCTAACAATCCCAAGTTCTTTTCACTTTGCAGTCTGGAGCTATTCTTTACTTTCTTGTTCTTACTCTCAAGCTCCTGGCCAACCCACAAAGGCCTTCAGACGGCCCAAAGCCATCTTTAAAACGAGATACACCCTCCTTAGGAGGCACTTGTATTTTACACATTTTTATATCCATATCTATACATTTTTCCCCTCTTAGCTCCAAGTTGAATTGTAAATGTGTCATATCTTCCACTGAGTGTTCATTCTTCCTTTTCATTGAAAAGCTCAAGTTTTTGGAATAAAACATATCTGATTGTTAGAAGTGCCTGGATGGTTCAGTTAAGTGTTTGACTTTTGATTTCAGCTCAGGTTGTGATCTCCGGGTGATGGGATGGAGCCATGCATCAGGCTCTGCACTGGACATGGAGACCCCTTGAGATCCTTCCTCTTCCCCTCCTCGGCTCCTCCCCTATCTCTCTCCCTTTCTAAAAAATCAAACCAAAAAACATATCTGGTTGTTACAAGATTATCTGTATCAAGCCAGATTCTGTGTCTCTGTAATTTCCCTTACTTGGCCTTAGAGTTTTTCCTTGGACCACACAACAAACGTCTAATGTTCCCACATGTGATTTCCTCATTTGTTTGAACTGTGTCCATGTAAACCTTCACCATCCTACTCCCTCCCCTTTAAACCTTTTTCTGTATGGTGTCACTAAAATATGGTGGCAGAACTGAATACAGTGGTCCAGATTTGGTCTTATTAGTGAAGGACAGAGCATCTCCTTGATTTAAAATACAATACTTTTGTTAATGAAGACATTTACTCATTTCTTACGGCTATAAAGCAACGTATTGAATTTATTGACAATGAATTCTGTTTTCCTCACATGTGTGCTGCTAATGTATATCTCTCCTACAATGTTTTTATATAACTATCATGATGCAAAAATTCTCATTCTTATTTTCTCTACTCTCAGATTTTGTTCTTCATTCTCTTGATCCAATTAATTGTTTTAGATTTCTCCACTTCCAAACTCTGGTTTGTGTTATTTTTAACTTTCTCTATAAGATAGTTCTAATTATATATAAAGCAAAGGAACAGTAAAATATTTCTCATGAAACTGATAATGGCCCGTCTTTATTTTGTGCCTATTACTATCAGGAATATGAACATACATGACAGTAGTTTCCTAAAATAGGCTTTTTTGACATTCTCCTATTTAATTTAAGAGTTCTAATGAGTATTCTTATCCTTTAAAGCTTCAAAGAAATACCTTTTTTTTCCCCTTTCAATAATTGCTTTTCTCAGCTCTAAGGTATATTGCTAATGATAACCCCCTTTTAAATTATAAGATAATATATCCTCCTGGTATTCCCAAATAAGAATAGTTGCCAGAAAATGTCCACAATTTCCTGAAATCATTCCATTTAAGAGACACATAATCTCCATCTATTTTAAAGGAGAGACTTGTTGACAAAATATCTTAAAATTATGAAAACATGTATTAATCCTTCATTAATAATTATTCAAAACTACTTACCTTCTAAATTTTAGGCTCTCAATGAGTCTCCAAAGGATAAAATAGATGAAATGGAACAAAAGATGCACTGATGTGTTCAAGGAGGCCAAAGTCTAGTGGAAGGAAAAGATAAAGTATACACGTGATGACTTATGTACTGTGTGAACATCTTATGCCTGGGCTGTGTAAAAAGGTAATACCAGAGCATATAGGAATGAGCACATGATGGTAGAGCAGCAAGAGAAATGGGCTTGTTTGGGAAAAGTGTTTCGTGTTATAGTCTTCAACAAAAAGAGAAGTGACCATTTGACAGGGAATGGTGTATCTAGAATTTGAGCTTTTCAAAATGAGTAACCTATGACCTTTAGGATCTGGTGCAGACTACAGAGCACAGTCCCTCAACTCTGCAACATCTGTGTTTTCAACAGAGAGTGACCAATTAAATGCAAAGTTTTTTTTAGATCTTAACACTTTGGTGGGTGGTTATACATTTTAGCCTGAAGTTTGTGACAGCAGGATGAAGTGAGTTTCCTCGTTCTTAAAATACTTTTATGCTTTCCCCTGAGACAGTGAGAGGATCAGATTTTCCTTTGAGATACAATATTCTGTTAGTGATGTAGAGACTGACTAAAAGTAGGGAAAACATTTAGAAAAACGCAAAGAATCAGTGACAGGTTGTAATGAGGAAGTAAAGGAAACAAAAGAGGTAAGATGATTCCTTATTTTCTGGCTTAGAAAATGGATAAATGGTAGGAGGATGCATAGACATTGCGTATAAAGAAGGTAGGGACAGGTCAAAAAGCAGTGGGATGATAGCTTTGATCTGGAGAATTAGGAGTCTGAGATATGTGGGGAGATGTACATGTGAGTTCAGTAGAACTTGCAAAACTTAACATGAAACCTCAGGAGAGATGTGGGAGTGACAATCATTTACGTATACTGGATGAAACTCTGAGGTTGGCTGGTATTAGCTGAGGGGTCGAATCACAGAGCAGAGCACAATGGAAAATCAGAGTGTTTAAGAAGAATAAAGTTAATATAGACTATGAAAGAGTGTTAGGAAAGCAAAAGGAGATTAAAAGTAATTGACACCTAGAAGTCAAGAAAGACAAGAATTTGAAGGAGGTTCCCAAATATTTATTGCTTTGTAGAAAACCAGTCCAAGTGTGAGGACTTAAAATAGCACCTATCATACCACTGTCTTTAGATTTCTGTGTGTCGTAGATTCAGGAAGGGCTAGGCTGGGTGGTTCCGGCTGAAGATCTCTGATGTAGGTGGTCATTTGGTGCAGGGAGCAGCAGCATCTGGGCAGTGTCCTTGTATCTGTCTCTCTCTCCATTTAGTCCCAGAGCTTCTCCATGGGATCCATTCACATGAGCAGTTTGGGCTTCATTTCTATGAGACATCTTCAGGACAGTGAGGCTGCTTAGATGGTCGCATAGAATTCTAGGTCAAGAGCTCCAGCTAATAAGCTGCATATATTGCCTTTTAAGACCCAACCTTAGAAGTTATCCAGTGTCACTTTCACAGAATTTATTGGTTGTAGGCTCATAGGGATTAAAATGAAGAGTGAAGTGAAGATTCTACCTTTTGATGGGGAAATGGCAAGATTCTGGAAGAGCGTGTGGAATGGAAGAAACTGTTGCTATCTTTTGAAAATTCAGTGTGCAACATGGGAAAAGTCACTCAAAATTTTGCATGTTATGGGCAACTAAAGTATACGGTAATAGCTAAAACATATCTGTTAGGTTTAGACATGGCAAGAGGGCATTGTAGAGGCAAGAAAAGGCAAAAACAAGATTTCATGGACTATAAAATTGAATAGGAGGTAAGGAACTAGTGAGAGGCCGTCTAACAATTTTATTGATAAATATTGAAGATAAAGAATAATGGAGTAGGCTAATATAGTAGGTTAAACTTTACAAAGATTAGATTTATAATAAGGGAAAGGCTTGATTTATAATAAGGGATATGCTGAAGGGAAGTATGCAGAACATGGATTGGCAAGTTATTGACCTTGTGTAAAATCTGGCCGATGGCCTGTTTTCCTAAATAAAGCTTTATTGGAACTCAGCCACATGTTTCGGCTTCAGCAACATCACTGGTTAGTTATAACAGAGACAGTTTGACCCACATACTCTAAAATATTTATTATTTAGCACTTCATAGAAACATTTTGTTAAACTCTGATCTAGGAGAGAAAATGGTAGAAAATATATGAAAAAATGAGAATTACTTGGTAGAGCCAGATTCTTGAAGAGTTGAAAGTCTATGGGATCCAAATATCTGGCCATATTTTTATTAGCATAGTAGCTGGTCTGTAGTAGGCACCGAGAAGTATTTGTTGAAATTATGATTGTATGAATGAGAACAACAGCTTTACTAACCACCCAGTCACTCAATCAACAGTAAAAGACCAAAGAATAATTGTTGATCCAGATATCTTTTCCAGTGAAGTGTGGTGTAGAGGAAGATAACTGGTATAGAAATGAATGGGTTGCTATGTTCTGATCCCTACTTTCCCTGTTACTTAGTAGAAGTTACTTACCAGTTTAGTGTGAATGGGAAATAGAGTTCAGTCCTATGAAATACTGAACTTAAGATCCCAATGAAATTAATAAGTTTTCCAAAAAATAGAAGAGTTAACTTTGTTCACCTGGGGAATTACTTCCCCAGTGAGTAGCCTGCTACTACCTGGGATATTTAATCTGTGGTCCATCTTCCTAAGAACCAGGTCAAAGTGGCTTTTTGCCATGATTCTTCATCTGTAACAGAGGACAGGTTCATCTTCACAGTATGTTCTCAGAATTAAATTACATAATGCTACAGTACATCCAATAATTATTAGCCATTGGTCCTGTTTTTTTTTGTTGTTGTTGTTTGTCGATTAGCTTTGGAAATCATTGATAAGCCAGGTAGTGTAGCATGATGACTGAAGAGATTTGACAAACTAAATGAGAGAGGGCGCCTGGGTGGCTCAGTCAGTTAAGCATCTGCCTTTAGCTCAGGTCATGATCCCAGGGTTCTGAGATTCAGCCCAGTATCAGACTCTTGCTCCACAGGGAGCCTGCTTTTCCCCTTCTTCTGCCTGCAACTCCCCCTGCCTGTGTCCCCTCTCTCTCTCTTTCTGTCAAATAAATAAATAAAATCTTTTAAAAAAGAAAACAAAATGAGGAGAAAAAACAAGAAGAAACTAAATGATAAAGTTGTCAGGATGAATGAAAAGAGGCACTGATATATTACAAATAAATAATAAAAATGGTTATGAATTGTCCTATGTAGTACAGAAGAGAGGTGGAGAAATGGAGAAAAAGAGAATTCTAAGATGGTAAAGATCATGAGAATAACAAGGTTTGGAAACAACAATATGTTGAGGAATACAGATTCAAATATACTCATTAGGACTTGAAACCCTTATACAGGGTATCATGAAGTACTTATTAAAAATGATGATTTTGTTCCAAATAAGCAAATCCCATCATGTTCAAGATCAAAAAGAACTGACACTTGGTAATAAAAGTCATTTGGCAAAAGTGTCCCTTGATACTTAATGGAGGTGGGGGAGTTTTACTCTTATAACATAGTTTTACGTTTACATTTTATTATTATAAACATGAAAAGAAATGCTTCTCTGATTTATTCCCTCATAATAGGACTGTGTCCAGCAATAACGTAGGATATTGTTGCAATGGCTTTCAAACTCAGACTGCATCACCTTATGGGATGAAGGATTGAAAATATGTGGGATATCTTCATTGTGTCACAGAGACATAAGAATGCCAGTAACATTTAGTGACAGTACTGTGCAGAGGGCCCGCGTGGGCGCCGCCCTCATGAGCCAAATGTGCGGATGACCCCTGAGAGTGCAAGGTGCCGTTGTTCTTCCAAATAGCTCTCTTCCAGGCTTCGCCTGGTGGTTGGCATGGCCTATGGACATCTGCCAGAAAAACATGAAAGAGTCCCAGGAAATTAGCAAGGGTAAAAGTAAAGAAGATAAAGCAACTACTTCTCAGTGCAGAAGGCCTCCGAGAAAAGACAGCAAAAGCATAAGGCAGCTAATGAAAAGTCTATGGAGACAAGAGAAAAGTGATATTTGTATGGAAAACCTGGGTGTTTCCCAACTGGGTGTATTATAAGCTTTATGATCAAGATTTTTGGGAGCCAAACTTTCATCCTGATTTAGTGTGATGATTTAGAACCATTCTTCAAAGAATAAAACACTAATTATGCTTGTGAAAAACAAAAACCCAAGAATACTAAACATACTGTTGCACCTTGAGTAGTCCTACACAATTAAGAATTACTCAGACAGGGTGCCTGGGTGGCTCAGTTGGTTAAGTGACTGCCTTCAGCTCAGGTCATGATCCCAGAGTCACGGGATCGAGTCCCACATTGGGCTCCCAGCTCCCCGGGGAGTCTGCTTTTCCTTCTGACCTTTTCCCCTCTCATGTTCTCTCTCTCTCTCTTTCTCAAATGAATAAATAAAATGTTTAAAAAAAAAGAATTACTCAGACAATAGGAATTTTGTTAAGACTATATAGCACCTATAATTATAAACATTAATATGGTATAAAGCTTTCCTTTAAATGAAAAAAGAGCTGTGCCTAGATTAACTTTGAGGAATATTTTCAAAACCACCACACAAATTGGAATATTTCCCTAGAATAAAGATAGTTGTTTTAAAAATTCCTACAGAGACAGTAACATATTTTTATAATGAAACAATGGATTAACAAATGCAATTTTCCTAGAGAGAAATTTCAAGAGAATCTTAATGGCCAGAAAAATCCTAAAATAATATTAAGGTGAAGGTGTTTTTTTTGATAAAAATCAAATTTCATATTGACTAAATTCTTTTTTTTTTTTAATTTCATTTCTTTTCAGTGTAACAGAATCCATAGTTTTACAACACACCCAGTGCTCCATGCAATGCGTGCCCTCCCTAATACCCACCACCTGGCTCCCCCAACCTCCCACCCCCTGCCCCTTCAAAACCCTCAGGTTGTTTTTCAGAGTCCATAGTCTCTCATGGTTCATCTCCCCCTCCAATTTCCCTCAACTCCCTTCTCCTCTCCATCTCCCCATGACCTCCGTGTTATTTGTTATGCTCCGCAAATAAGTGAAACCATATGATAATTGACTCTCTCTGCTTGACTTATTTCACTCAGCATAATCTCTTCC